>LPNX011233663.1:844508-961897 GCA_001517045.1 Pseudotsuga menziesii
AACAGAGCTATGGCGAAAAAGTAACTCATCTAAATTACAGAGCTCTCCTAGCAGTAAAGAACATAGTTACATGTATACCAGTGCTATAGGTAGACCATGATGGAAATGTATAGGATGTGCACTTGGCAAGAATGCCAATAAATCCTTCCCTTATAGTGAGAGAAGATCCAAATAAATCTTGTATCTAGTGCACTATGACTTGTGTGGCTCAATGACAATTGCCTCATTGGGAGGATATCATTAATATGTGACATTCATTGATGACTACTCACAGAATACTTAGATCTACTTTGTTAAGACCAAGGAACCTGAGGAAGTACTTAGTAAATTCAAGGAGTTCAAAGCACAAGTAGAGAATTTGTTAGGGAAGAGGATCAAGATCCTAAGATCAGATAATGGTGGAGAATATACCTCTATAGAATTCAACGATTTCTACAAAGAAGTGGGAATTAAGAGGGAGCTTACATTTCCCTATAATCCCTATAAAAATGGGGTTACTGAAAGAAAGAACAAAACAATTGTGGAGACAACCAAAGCTATGATTCATGACCAGAGTCTACCCATGTTCTTATGGGAAGAAGCATCTAGAAAAGTTGTATATGTACAGAACATATGCCCACATAAGATAGTGAAGAACATGACTCCTAAAGAATACTTTACAAGAGTAAAACCAAAAGTAGGTCACCTCTGAATATTTGGTTGTCTAGTATACATACATGTGCCCAAGGAGAAAAGGACAAATCTAGAACCTTCAAGAAAGAAGCAAAATTTTGTGGGATACAATGAATCTTCAAAGGCCTACATAATATATATCCCAGGATCCAGACAGATTGAAGTTCGCAGGGATGTGACCTTTGAAGAGGAAATGGATGTCAGGAAAGGCATAGGATCAAACATGGATATCAATGATGAATAAATGGAGAGGATATAATATTTTCCTCCCATTCAGGATGAATTAGCAAATAAATATGAACCCATCGATCCCATTGATCCATTCATGACGGTTGATATTCCTGAAGATATCGGAGTAAGCTGGAAAAGACCTAGATGGGTGCAACGGACCTTATAGGATGCAGAGGGGCATGAAGCCCCACACGGTTCTTTACGAGAAAGAAAAATACCTCAGAGGTTCTCCAGTTATGTAGAATTGATGAGTCACATTATTGAATCAGAACCCACCACTTATGAAGAAGCATCTAGACACCAAGTTTGGAAGGATGCCATGATGGAAGAATATCAATCCATCATGGAAAATGATGTTTGGGATATTGTACCAAGATTTGAGGGGAATTGAGTTGTAAATTCCATATGGATATACAGAATCAAACATGGAGCAGATGGGAGTATTGAAAAATACAAGGCCAGATTTGTTGCCAAAGGGTTCTCTTAGAAGAGGGAGTCAATTATGATGAGAAATTTACTCCTATGGCTCAATACACTTCCATCAGATCGATCATTGTTATTGCTTTAGCTATGGGATGGAAGTTGCATCAGATGGAAGTCAAGACTTCCTTTCTCAATAGTATTATTGAGGAGGAAGTATATATTGAACAACCAGAAGGGTTTGTTGTCCATGGAAGGAGTCTCACGTATGTAAGTTGAAAAAGATGTTATATGGACTCAAGCAAGCACCTCGTGCTTGGTATGGTTGGATAGACAGATTCCTGGTGAGTCTGGGATTCACCAAGAGTGATGTAGACCCCAACCTTTACTACAAGGTTGTGAATGATGAGCCACTAATTTTGGTACTATATGTTGATGACTTGTTTCTTACCGAAAATGAGAAACTTATCTTATGGTGTAAGAAGAAACTCGCCTCTGAGTTTGAAATGAAGGATCTTGGATTGATGCACTACTTCTTGGGATTAGAAGTATGGTAGAGCCAGAAAGAGATTTTCCTAAGACAAGGAAAATATACTCTAGATATGCTGAAGAGATTCAGAATGTTGGACTGCAAGTCCATATCTACTCCGATGGATGCAAACTTGAAGAAGCTGAGGGATTCTGTTTCAGATTCAAATTTGATTGATCCCACTATGTATCACCAATTGATTGGGTCCTTGATGTATCTAATGAACACCAGACCAAACATTTGTTTTGTTGTGAATGCTCTCATTCAGTTCATGTGAGAACTGATGCATATTCACTGGATTGTTGCAAAAGATGTGCTCAGATACTTACGTGGAACTATGGGATATGGTCTACGATATGATTAAGAATGTGACTTGAAATCGCAAGGGTTTACAAACTCATATTGGGCCGGATACTCTACTGATAGGAAGAGTACTTCATGATGTTGTTTGAGTCTGGGTTCTGTAGTTATTTCCTAGTGCAGTAGGAAGCAGAACCAAGTAGTTCTCAGTACTACAGACGCCAAGTATATGGCTACTAGTTCAACAATCTAAGAAGCAGTTTGGATTTGTAAACTTCTTACATGATTGTTTTTCCAGATTCCAGAGCCAACCGTGATTCACTATGATAACCAAAGTTGTGTGCAGATGTCAGTGAATCCTGTATTTCATGACAAGTCAAAGCACATAGAGATTCAATATCACTTCATACATGATATGGTGCAGAAAGGTGCGGTCGAGCTATAGTATATTCCGACATATGACCAAACTGCAGATGTTCTCACCAAGCCTCTTACTAGAGTGAAATTTGAATTCTTTCGCAGAAGACTTGGAGTAGAAGAGAACGTATCCCTCCTTGAGAGGGAGAGATGCCTGAGAGACACTTACCATACCTTTTCCCAGGTACCTCTACTCATCCAAGTTCTCAGCCTGGTATGGGAGAAATCCCATCGGAAGATGAGACAGACATGTAGTAGATGGTCGGGCTCACACAAGTGCCTTTGCTCATCTAGGTGCTTAGCCAGATATGGGAGAAATCCCATTGGTATATGAGTCAGACATGTAGCAGATGGTCGTGTGATTGCATAGGTACCTCTACTCGTTCAGGTTCTCAGCTAGGTATGGGAGTATCCCATCGGTAGATGAGATGAATAGGTAGTAGATCATCATGCATGTGTTCTCATCCATGATATCTATCCAGGTATGGAAGTATTCCATTGACAAGAGAGATGGATAGGTAGCATAATATTTTCTCTTAGACATTTGGATAGAACAAATTCATAAAGAAAACCTTCAGTACGTTAAGAGATGATGGAGACAGTATAGATGTACAGATGAAACCCAGATGATCATGATGTTGATGAATACCAAAGAATACCTTCCTTATTGAGAGGGAGTGTTGGAATTTGTGCAACTTTAGAAGTTATTCTTATTGTCCTCCTTCGAGAGTTGAACTTGTTGTAATCATTCATACAAAAACTAGAAAGAACAATGTAAGCCTTGGGGTGAAAAGGCAACAATAAAAGAATAAAATAAAAATGATGAAATATAAAATTATATTGCTCCCCCAAGTAAAGTCATCCCCAGTTAAATACTCAATGGGAAAAAAATATAAATAGGAGGCGCCCCTCCTCATTATTTCACACAGCAACAACACAACATCTCAGAGAAGTGCACAGTTTTTTGGGAGAGAGAGAAGTTCGCATACATTGCAGAAGAAGAGTGTTTTCATGGTTTCAATCTTTGGAAATCATTTCCATATTTTTCTTTTTTTTCTTCATTGTACTATGATCTCGGAATTATTATCTCTAGATGAAGGTTGCTAGGTTTTCTCTCATTTGGGTTTCCTAGGATAAAAATACCGGTGTTATTGTTCTGTTCTTTGTCTATCTTCTAGTGATCCTATTGATAAATTAAATTAATATATACTGCTATAATATTAAGAAAATATAACAGAAATAGGCACCCAGGACATGGTATGGAAGGATGGATAGCTTCTTGATGAGCTTAGGCTTTACTAAGAGTAAAGAGGATTCCAATCTTTACTTCCAGGTTGAAGGCGAAAGACCGATGATGCTCTTGCTATATGTCGATGACATATTCCTGATAGGAGAGGACAAACTCATTGTAGATGCAAAGAGGAATCTTGTCATTGAGTTTGAGATGAAATGCCTAGGGATGATGCACTACTTCTTAGGCATAGAGGTGTGGCAGACTGCAGATGGGATTTTCCTTGGTCAAGGAAAGTATGCAGTGGAGATTCTGAAGAGATTCATATTGCTAGACTGCAAGGCGATAGCCACAACTATGGCATTGAACTTGAAGCCTCTGTGTGATGCTTCATCAGAGTTGGTTAATGCCACAATGTATCATTATATGATTGGTTCATCGATGTACCTGACAAATATGAGACCAGAGATATGCTTTGTTGTGAACACCCTAAGCTAGTTCTTGACGGATTTGAGGTATGTTCACCTGGTTGCTACAAAGCATGTATTGAGGTACTTGAAGGGTACAATCGAGTATGGTCTCAAGTATGACGTGAATCATAAGATTAACCTGCATGGTTATGTTGATTCATATTGGGCAGGTAGCGCCGCTGATAGGAAGAGCACTTCAAGTTGTTGGTTCAATTTTGGATCCGACATGATCTTCTAGTTGAGTTAGAAGAAGTTTGAATGGAACTGAGTACATCCGAGGAAGAGTATGTTGCCTCTTGCTCAGCCAGTTGTGAAGAGTATGGCTTCAGAAGCTACTAACTTATTTGTTTGATCTCCAATTAGATGTGACTTTTATCTATTGTGACAACCAAAGTTGCGTGAAGTTGTCGGAGAACTTGGTGTTCCATGACAAGTCAAATTACATCGAGATCAAGTTACACTATATCAGGGATATGGTGCATATGGGAGCATTGAATCTCTAGTACATGGTAACGGATGAGAATATAATTGATGTGGTGACTAAGCTGCTAGCCAGAGTGAAGTTCGAGTACTTCAGAGAAAGACTTGGTGTGATCCAGAACGAGGCCCTTAGAAAGAGGGAGGAATGAGTTCTAGTATAGTAAGATCTGTAAGTTGTTTTAGAAACGTAAAAGATCATGGAGTGCTTCTATGATAGAGTTTACTAGAGACTAGAAGAAGCAGATGCATGAGATCTCACATGGGAAAAGAGACAGGTTGTCCTTGAGTGGAAACGATTATAGCGTAGTATGCAGGTTTCTCAGACGTAATCAATCATGTTGGTTGTCCTTGAGTAGAAAAGATCCCGGCGTAGTACGTAGGTTGCTCGAATGTAATCAATCATGGTAGAGGTTGTCCCGAAGTGTAAAATATCTTGGCATGGTTCGCAGGTTGCTCGGACGTAACAAGTCTAGTATGTTGTTCTAGAGAGTAAAATATCATGGTGTGGTACACAGGTTGCGGAGACGTAATAAGTCCTGGAAGATTATCCTAAGTGTAACAGATCCTAGCGTGGTACACTAGTTGTTCAAATGTAATAAGTCCTTCAAGTTGACCTAGAACAGAAAATATCCTAGCGTGGTACGCAGGTTGTTCAGTCATAATCGGTCCTTGTATGTGTGTGTTCCCATGTTAGAGAGGATGAGGTCACAAGGCACTTGGTGTGAACCTAGGCAGTTCTGACATAGTGGAATATGTAGGTTTCCTTAGTCACGAGAAATATCCTAGCATGCTCCCATGTTGGTAGAGCATAGGTTGATCGTAGAGAGATGTAACACAGTTGGTGTGCTCCTAGGCAATTATCACATAGTGGAAGATGCAGGTTGTCTTGGTGAAATGAAAGATCCTGGCATGCTCCTATGTTGGTAGAACATAGGTAGTGTGTGATATGCATTTGGAATGTGCTATGTGCAGGATGATGAGATGATTTGGATATGACGAGATGATGGTAGGAGACACAGGTGATTGCAATGGCAATGTAATGAATCGTCCTGGGTTGTACCTACACGATGTCTTACTCGTGGATATGATGAAGACCTAGATGAGGACTAGGCCTACACCCAACATGAATTAGGGTTGGCTCTATAGAAAATTCTAATGATAGATAGTATTATTCGATGATATACAATATGAGGACTATGGAAACAACTCTGATGATGACTTGACTAGATATGTTGATGACTTTGGAGAGAGAGAATACCTTCCTCATTAAGAGGGAGTGTTGTTGTATTTGTAACTTTAGAATATATTATGATGTATATTATCATTGTATGTTGTTGTAGCCCCATCAGAGATGTGTTTACCTCCTTTCGAGATGTCATTATTGTGTATGGTCCTTGAGGTACAACCTTCGTTGTAAGTTGGGGCAACATTCCCCAATATAATATAATTGAATGTGCTTTCAGAGTCTCTTTAGGAGAATTTGGCCCTGTTAGGGTTAGAAGTTGGCCCAGTCAAGTTGGGAGGTCAGTCACTTGAAGGGTATAAATAGGGAGGCACCCTCCCTCATTTATACACATTCACACTCACTCAAGTTCGCATGAGGAGAGAGAGAAGGACAAGGAAGATAGAGAGATAGATGTAGAAGACTTCTTCTTATTCGGTTTTTCAATCTTGTGATATTGTCTTAGTGACAAAACTATTATGAGGAAGTTTGCAGGGTTTTATCCTTTATGGTTTCCTCGATGAAAATATTTGTGTCTTGTGTACCTTCTCTATCTTGTGTACCTTGTTGTGATTGTTATTCTTTCAGATAAAGATCCTAATCAAGTTAATTAGATTAGAAAACTAACACCTTAAAATTAAGGTTTGAGGAAGAAAGGAGATTACCTGCAGATATTAGTTGACCCATCAATTTTTATGTTGTCCCTCTCATCCAAATAGAGTTCTGATTTCCTTGAGGTAGACCACTTTTTGTCTGCAAGGAAGGTGACAACGTCCCCCAATCACCAACACACTCCTTCAGAGGCCCATCCAAACTCATATCTTCCAAGAATGATAGTTTTCTTTGCAGGATATTATCAAGATTTGGATCTTTTTCATGATGGCCCAACTCCTTTCTAATATTTTCTTTCAATTAGGCTCTGGAGGGAGATAAATCCCCAGTCATATGATTCACAGTAATAAGTCATTTAACTAGGAGTCGCCAACTATTTCTCCATCTTCCTAAACCCATTCAAAGAAATTATTAGGATTTCCATATGAGTTACTCCTATTCCTTGGCCCTTTATATCATCCTCTCCAAAAATCCAATGAGACCTTAAACCTCTAGTGACATTGATAAGGATCCATCTTAAGAAAAACAATGAGGACTTGAATTCCTATGAATCTAGACATGTTTTTGGAAACCTTTGACACGGTCAGTCCTTATAGTCTGTAATATTGACATCATGCACATATGAATGGAATATTTATGTAGTTCATTATTTGCACATAGTCCAAATGGCGTACGCCCAATTTAGTGCATTTTTTCAGTCCCTCATCAATATTTAATTGACTAAAACTCTTACAACCATTCGTTCTTAGCTATATTTGAACGATGGATCCAAAAATACCATTTGTACAATGATATTTATTAATGTTGTCAGGAAGTACTCCTTTCAAATTTCCACTAGTAGCCTAAGTAATTTGATCCACACCGAATATGGAACTTCACAGTGTAGATCAAAACACACATGCCATAACTTGAGTGAAAGAATGATGGAGTTCCAGAACCAATTCCCATGAAGGATCTTGGCTACATTGACTTCTAAATTAAACTTAAATCCAATCCATCCTCTCATCGTATTGTAAAATAATGGGTAGTGGCTTATTTCTGGTTCCCAACCTTCTTCAATCATTGATTAATGGAGGTGTCAGAGATTTGGATGCCATAGAATCAACTAAAAATTATTTTCCCTGAATACTCCATGATGTTTTATAGGTGGAAAATTAGCAACAAAGCTAGAAACCTATTTTAGATCTCCTTCCTTTACCAATAGTTTGGTGAATCCCATTGTAAACAACATGAAATAATTGATTACACTTTTCCTAAGATCAAAGTACAATTTCCTAAGATTTTGAGTCAAGGTAGGAAGAACGAGGATTACTTGTTGTAGAGTGTCATTTGGTGAATCATTTCCTTTGTTGGTTTGTGCAATTTGTAGCTCCTTAAGTTATCCATGAAACATGCACATAAAACCACAACATTAATTCTTACTCTTCTAATAACAAAACTTGAATGGATTAGAGTTAGATCTAGTTGCCTACCAATTAATTAATACAAGAAATTGGGGGAAAACTGAATTAATCCATATTATATCAAAGAATGAAATACTTACAACCCTCTCTAATGAGATTATTTCTTCCTCCTTTTTCATAGGTTCCCTCCTCTACTTCGCAAGCATTTGATCACCAAAAATGTGAAGCAAAATACTCTCTCACCAATTCACTATAATAACTTTCCTCTTCAATAGTTCCTCCCTAATCCTCACCCAAAATGCCTCTTATATAGATTTAGGATTTGGGTGTTGAGAGGGAACTTTTCAACGTGGGATGGGAATCCCATCTAAATTTCCTGCATTTACCTTCATTTCCATAGTTTTGGGAATTTGTCATGAATAATGGAGCATTTAATGCACATAACACATATGCCATGCATTTTCCTTCCACTTCCAATTTGTGGAGACTTTGATATTAGATTTTGATAGGAAACTCAAGCACTGAAGTTGCCCCTTTTGGGATACATGGGTTTTCATTCACACCTTCCCTTTCGGAAAGTAGCGGTTCTATTAATAGGTTATGTCCCTTTTAGTGCTTCATCTTTGTCTTCATGTTGCGGAAAAAAATCGAATCATGCTTTTGGGCTACGCTATTGAGGGTGTTAAATTATGTTTTAACATATGTATCCTAATGTGTGAGGTATGAAGCAACATTGAGGGCTTAAAGGTATTTGGTTTTATACTCTTTAGTGATCAAGATTGGAACAAAAAAGAGGAGAACCAAGAAAGTAGGTGTTGGAAAACACCTGCAAGCAAAACAATGAAATTTACCAAATACATATTATCTTCATGAGGCAAGTATACCCATGCTTAAATGTATATAAGCATGGCCACAAACAACATGTCAAAAGTACCTTAAAAAATGTGCAATACACTATGACAAGTGTGAGATATCCAGGTATTCATGGTACTTTACCATGATAGTTTAAGCTTGCGCAACTCAAGTATTGCATCGATGAGTGACACAATTGTTTTTCCCAAGGTTTTTAATGCAAATCAACAATAGTACGAGTTTATATCATGCGAATAAATGATATGATGTCGAGCATAATAAACACCATCTGATTATTGGTCATTGATGTATACCGTTGATAGATGTGAGGATGCCCGTCGATAATGACGATGAGATGCAAGGTATTGAGTACAATATAGAAAATGTGAATATATGTTTTGAATTTAAACACTTGTAGAATCAAACAATTGGGAGTCATTGGTATATACCCATTGTCATTTACGAGGAAACCTACCACTAATGACTGCAAGATCCAAGGTGCTCTAGGGTTCCTAGATCCACTTCCTAGATGATGATTTGGTGTCAACGGGAATAGACATGTTGGAGGGAGGGAATTGATGCATCTCACATCAACCAACACGAAACAAATATCGATAGTTTGATATAATTTGGTAGAGCTACAATAACTAACATTGTATAGTGACACAGGGAAGGACGTCATGATTGGTCAAGATTATTTGAGGAATGGCCGCAACTATTTTGACTTCCCTTGAATATATGAAATGACACATAGTGACACTTGGCAACATAAGAATAAAGTAACTAACATTTATGAAATCTACTGATGATATATGCATTAACAAAATCTCCATAGTTGATGAGAAGGATAACCCATCAATGGAGTTTTGTTCAAATGATTGGTACAATTTCTTAAGGTAAATGTAGACGGTGTACTGATAATTGATGCAAAATTATGTTTCATGTTAAAGGATGATAAGGAATGATGGAATATGCAAGTGTTGTCCCAGGATTGGAATTTTTCTTATTCTTATGTTTCTTCACATTTCCTTTAGATTCCATTGATTGTACTGCAAGGACTTCATAATTTTGGGAAGGACTAGCAGATTGTGGTTTGGACTAGCCAGATTTGGGTCGAAAAGTTTGAACAAACATTTTCCCCAATTGTTGGGTAACCTAATCAAGCTTATTAATAAAACCAGTCACACCATCAACATGAGGTCATTGGGATGGCCTAGCTAGATCTGATGTAGGTCTTGTAGCATGGGGTATTAAATCGTAAAGAGTACTCGATTGCGAATAAACTAGCATAGATCCATATTAAACTCATATCTATTAAGCATTGAGAGGGATCCAATTTTTCTTGAGGTGTAAATTCCTTTTATCTTAATTTTTTTACGCATTAAGAAAAAACTTACACCCCTCTGGGTTCTTGATATATCTAGGTTTAATATCAAATGCATATTTTTATTTTTATTTTTTGTTGTTTTATCCCACATCAATTTTGTTTTATGGGAACATCATGTTACATAACATTATACAATGTTATGTGTTACAACATATCTCTCATACAAGGTTGTAAGCACCTCGCTACTCTCGGTGCAATCAAATCCATTTGTTGGGAACATTGAATAAGTTGTTCTTAAGTCATGGCTCTTGACATAGTTATATCTTTTGCAAGAGTAAGAAACAATGATTTTACGAACCAATATGCTAAGAATTGATTAGGGATATATGCTTTTACAAGAATTTGACACCTACTACACTCATGAATATCATCAGATATAAAAGTAGAATTGGATTGCCTAAGCGAAGTAAATAGTTTTGTACCTATTTCATAGTGGATAGGCAGTTAAAAATGTGTCAAGAGTACCATAGCTAAAGATGAAAAAATCGTGAAGGTATTGTGAGAAAACTCAATGTACCATTTCACAATGCTTCATGTGAGGGTTCATTGAAACAAACAAAACCTGATACTATCATCAACTAGATGAACACCATAAGTGAAATGTCTTCAGATGGTTTAATGGGTCATCCCCTAGTTTTCCATCAAATTTGGGAATATCTTATGGGAGTTTGGTTGGTATTGTTGGCCACCCATTCATATGGATAACAAGCTCATTCGTCAATTAGGATAAATTCGATATATTTAGAGTAGCCACAAATGGTGATTTCATAGGTGTCACTACAGAATCTTGTTGCACAAGTGGAGCTTGATGGACTTATGCATATTTTCCTTGGAATTGATTGGAATTCCAAGGTGGTGTTAGCCTTGAAGTTTGCACTAGACTATAATAGGAAAATTTTTAGGCACCTTAGTTATAGCATAGATTTGGTGAAAGGTGAGTCAAGTAGATTGGGTGATTTGTAGGGAATGATCAAGCATATGTTTAATAAGATCAGTAATATATCACAGATCAAAGGCATGCATGCCGAATTCCTGACACACATGTCAACAAGAACATGTTGGAAGAAAAGAGAAACAAAAATGAATACATAAATTTCACACTCTAATCATCCTTATATACTCGTAAAAAGGCTATTCACATTCAAAATGAGATTTTGAAAGAGAATAATAATATTTGAATATAAACAACAAACTATACAAAATCACAATAAGAATATCCCTGTAATAAAATCCATAATTCATATGACAACTATATCAAAGCATAAAAAAAAATTATATTCAGATAAGAAGAAACAAAGTTTGAATTATAAGAAGTACAAGTCTGACCATTGAGTTAGGAGCCTTTGATGATGAGATATTACAATGAAATGTTTCATCCTTTACAAAATTATCTCAATTCCTCCCTCTCGAACCTCGACTCTCTAACCCTTTTATTCCAAAACAAGATCTCATTTAAAGATACAAGATTTGTTACAAAGTGAATGTAAGATCCAAAATTTGTGGATCACATCTTATCCTATGACTAAAAATAGTATTATCCTAGCATTAGAATGAGATCTCATGATTTGGATCATAAGTTCAAGTTAATTTTTTCATATCCACGTTGTAAGGCCTTCCTTTGACTACTTTCTAAATTCATATATCTCTAGGATAAAGATATTTTACAAGTGGAAAAGCATATATATAGGATATTTAACAAAGTTATTTCCTTTCTCACCATGTTGGATATCCAAAATATACAAAATAGTGTGAAATTTTCATTTCCATAACTTCCAGTAGCGCATGTAATTTTTTTTGTATGAGGGTCACTACTGGAAGTTCTTAAGTAACTTTCGATAGTACTTTATTCCTGTAATTTCACAACTAACTTCTCTAGACCAATTCTAGTACCACCAAAATGTTGAAACACTTGATATAGGAATGATCTTCACTGAAAATTACAATGCTTTACTAGATGATGATCTCTTGAAAACATTTTTTGATTCATTGCTGAAAATTCTTGTAGGTGAAATAAGATCAAACCACATTCAATTAGCTTCAAGAATCTGAGTTAATTATTTTCCAAATATAAGAAGACAAATTTGATATTTCATTAGTTACTCGGGGGATCAAATTGACTAGAGCTCATATAGGAAGATGCATAAAATATAGGTAGGGAAAATAAGTAGATAAGATTGAGATGGACAATCTAGATTAGTAGATGGAAAAACTGAGACATAGGAGTTTCCTTACAAAATATTATTCTAGAATTTTTTTTGATGTTATATATTCATGTTTGGCCTGTTCCACTACCTTTGCAAGGACACTGAAATTATTCCTTGCCTGATTTTTGTTCTTTTCCTACAGCCACTTAACTTTTAATACTTTGTCCTGCCTGTATAATTTCTTATTTTGCTTATGGAGTTTATTCTCTTTTTTGAACATATTCTAAGCTATATCACACAACTTATTGTGTTTGGTAATGAGTATGTCCATATTTTTTCTGGACTTTTCACCATCTTTCTTCAATGCAATATTTTCATGCTTAAGATGTTTGAATAATACCTTACACTCTTTTAGCTTTCTCTGAAACTTATTCATTTTCCTAATTCTTTTCTTTCTTGGTTATGATGACATGATAGAATCATGTGATATTATCTCCTTATTATCCTCAACCTCCTTAATCTCTAAGTCTTCATTATTTGAATATGGCAAATTCAAAATATTTTTTCCATGGTCTGAAGGAAGTGAATTCAAATTATCCTCTATTACTATTTTTCGGTGAATCAAGCATATCCTCTTCCATTGACATTGGACTATGAGGCATTAGATATCCTAGTTCCATGGACTGGTTAAGTACTTGAGGTTTAGAAACCATATGCTTCATCTTATTTAACCTTTCTTTTCTCTTCCTCTTCAAGGTATCAAGAACTAGATTAGGAAGTTTTGGTTTTCCTTTTCTTTCCTCATATCTTGGTGATGATTCATCTGAGTCCTCTTCTATAGTAATGACAATGTTCTTCTCTTTTAAAGATGAATATGTAACTGATTTTTAATTAAGCCTTAGTTTGTTAAGTAAGCGAGTATGAGGTATTCTAGGTATATGCTCTTGTTGTGATCTCTGTTTAGCCTTCTGAAATGACCTTTTGGACCCCTTTTTTATGATTTTGATACTAGAATTTACTACAATTTTTGGCCTTTGAAATTCATGTTCAATATGAGCTACTATTTCTATAATATATGAATAAGCAATGGTCACTCCTTTCCTTTTCCTTTTATAAACTTTCCTAACCTTAACAGATAAATCTTCTAGCTCCGGAAAAGGTTCTTCTTTCTCCTTTGATAAGCATTCTTTATAATAAGTAATTTTCCTTTTAATACCCCTGGTTTTCCCTATGGATGTTTTTATTTCATGTTTTGAAGATGAAGTACTAGTTATAAGGCCTTTAGGAATTTTAGGAGTGATGGTATTTTTGATATGAGTGTTTTTCTCTGTTTCAAGGGACTCTTGGGTTTCTGTTTTAAAACCCTTCCAAAATAAAAAGTGGTTCTAGGTTCTTTGAGCCTTATTCAACTCTTCCAAAATTCATTGTTTGATTAAACAATGGTGAAACACATTATGTTTTGTATCCTATGGGTGTATGTGAACCCTAGAGGCCATCTTAGTTAATATTTTCAATAGAAAATAAGGAAGGCGCATTCTTTTCTCTCTAGTAAGGTGCAAAAGGAAGCACACATGATAAAGGAAGGTAATAGTGCAACCTACATATGCATGCAATATAGTACCTTTGAACCAGATCCAACAACTTGTTCCATTCATCTTTCAATCACTCGGAATACCCTTTTTCCAATTTGGGTTCCGATGCTCTGATTTTAAATTTTTATTATAATTGGCACATGTGATGGTTTTATTATTAAACCATCTCTCTCCATCTGTAGGAAGTCTAGCGGTAGCTGCAATGGATTCTTTTAACACTTGAAGGATTAAATCACCTAATTATTCCTTGTAACCATCAAATTGTTCATTAAAGGCCCTTGAAACTTCCTGATTGTGTCCCTCTAGTTTCTCACAAAGGTAGAACCAATCAATGTGGATAAATAATTTGGTGCATCATGGATATGCCTCCAGCAGCTCAGCTCCTTCTGGTTCATAATGCACTACAGTTCCTTCTTTGTGCGAGCTCATTTTCTCACAAGTCAAGTAATTTGTAACTCCAATTTAGATATCCATATTTTGAATGAAATTATAAAAAGGATTAGGAGTTAAATGCGGAGATAGCTTCATTAAGATTTCCACATTTCAGATCATGAAAATGGCATAAATCAAAGGTCATGTTAGGGAAAAGGAAATTATTACAACGATTAAGCGGTGTAGCTGATGGGATTGGAAATGACACGTGAATTGGATGATAAGATATGATGGAGTGAATAATCACAAGATATTAAAGATCTAATCATCTTCTCGACCTTTAAAATAAATAAATAATTAATATTTCAATATCTTAATAAGCATGCCTGATGTGATGAGACTTTAACCCTTTTTGTTACCTCTTACCAAAACTTTGAATTTCTAGTAGCGTATCCATTACACATCATGAGGGTTTTCGCTACTAGAATGTGGAAATTCATTTGCAGGTCCTTTAAGAAATCTGCCAAATTCGCTATCGGAAGTTGATACTTCCAATAACGATAAAATTTTGCTTGAAATACATTTTTGCATCCTGAAAATGGAGAATTATGGCACACGGTGCTTCGTAATAGGATTGTGATTCTTCTAATACATTCTCTGTATGTTAGCTACTTATTATACAAAGAAAATTTAAGAAAAACAAGACAGACTACATAATAAAAATATCACATGTGGATTTCACGAAGTTTGCAGGTTGAAGCTAGGGAAAAAGATATCAAAATTATATAGGTGTAGGAAAGTGGAAAATTTTTAGGATAACAAATTTAGGTGTTAACAGGTGGATTTCCCCCTTGCAAAGGTGCCCCCCCCAAAATATTGGGTACTTCCTGGAACCTTACCACTCCATTGTAGAATGTGCTTGATAGGTGGATTTCCCCCTTGCGTTGGTGGCCCCAAGAAGATTGGGTACTTCCTAGAACTTAACTACTCCATTATGGAATGGGGTATATAGGTGGATTTCCCCCCTACCATGGAACCTCTTGTGGGTATGAGATTTAGCCTAGGAATTTTACTAGGATAAGTTGGAGGATGGCCCCATGGACACTTCCACCTATCTACAGAGGATAAATCCATGAGGTGTTCATGTTCTAAGGTCTAAAATTTTCAGTGAGGATATTGAAATTCCATTGTAAAGGGTTGCCCTAAAAAGTAGAACCTGGCCAAATATTTGGAATATCTTGAAGATTTGGAGATCCTCCATATGTGTGTGTGGTGTGGGATTGACCATCCCGACCATAGGGGAAACCCATTTTTTTAAAGTAAAACCCACCAGTTGGTATACCTGTCGATGAAGTAAATGCATTCCTAGGATTGGAACTTGGAAATGTACCAACTGACACTAAAGTGATAGTTGGACTCAAGCTAGGTGCAAGTACATTAACTGATGGGATTGGGACACTTGTGGATTCCAAACTTGATGTTCGAGGTATGCTATGTATTGTTTGATGTGGAAGTATTATGACCTACTATAACCACTTGAGGCTGCGTGGGTGTGGACCCATGTTCCCTTGATGAAGACATTGGATTAAACGATGTGTGTTTACCAACTTCCGAAAAGAGAAGTGTGACCCACTGGTGCATCATCTATAACAAGTATGACTGGATCTGAGGGATTTGTTAAAGGTGGATTTATGTAAGCAGCTAAACAATCCTTCAATGTTTCAATGTCAAAAGGAGCAAGGTCTTCAACTATGTTTGTGTTTGATTCATGATATGACGAGGATTCTTCAGATTCAATTTGATGGTGTCCTTCTCCAATAAAATTGTTTATGTTCAAAAGTAGTTATGTTTTTGAGTCGTTGTGGTGTGACTAGTGTATTTGCCTTAGTAATGGAGTGAGGCCTTTAAAATATGGTGACTCACCACATTGCCACCTTGAATGGTAGATCAAGAGGTTAGCCAATTTCAAGTTTAAGTAAGGACTTGTTTATTATCATATGTAAAATACAATCAAACAATCCTAAGGCCTACTCAAATCAACAAAAACCAAAATGTTCACACAACTAAAAATGTCCTAACAAAATTAGCAAGCAAACTTTCCAAAAATCTAATGTTTAGGGAAAATTTGAATTAGAGGGCCTTCCAATGTAGTAGCTACTAAGGGGTATCAATCCTTAACAATTACAATTATGAAGGTATGAGAAACAATTACATTATTCTTCCAAGAAACAATCTCCAAGGGTGCAAGTATTAGCCTTCAACTAACACCCTCCCAAGGAGATGGACGAAGATTATGTCTCTCTCAAGTACAACAATTGTCCCCCACTTGCAATATCCCGTGTGATGTACTACAAATAACAACTATGGTTACCACTTCACAATCGTAGTTTGGGTGGAACAATTGTAAGTCAAGTTAAATCACAAACAAAATACTCCAACAAAGTGATGTCACCCCGAGGACTTGTCACTTTACTAGAATACTATAGTGTGTTAATATCCCACTAAACAAGAAAAAGGGAGGGGGGGGGGGGTACCACTCTTACTTATTTTGCTTGACCTCATGCCTGCCACATATTTTAGAAGTACTTTCCCAATAAGCACTCTTTGCTACTAATGAATTTTTGCTCTTTAGTGGTTCATAGTTTCAAAAAAATTTGGCCCCAGAGATGTTAAATCTCAACTCCTAATACAAGGCCCTATATTAATCATGTTTTGTGTTATATCAAAATAAAGTCTTGATTATTTTTAGATTAAAGTGCCGATTCTTAGGGTAATTTGCTTTGTTTCAAAGGTATAATGGTGAAACCAATGGTGTTTATGTGACTCAATATGTCGAACCAATCAATGCATGTATGCTTACAAAATCCACGCTTTCAATTTGATGAACACTCTAAACTATTGGAATGTAAGAGGTTGTTCATATGTAATATGCAATGTTGGTTGGGTGTTATATTGTCTAGATTAATTCACCTAATATTTAATTATCGACCCGGGTTGGTAGGCTTAGAGTTGATACAAAATATATGCGAAGGTAGAGGGTGTCGTGTAAATATTTTAACAAACAAAAGATTGAAAGACATTTCAAAATGAAAAACCGAGTCAAACTCCTAAGAATTCAATTATTAAAGTAATTAAACTGGAACAGAGTACTAAACTAGATAATCAATAATTTATTCCATAAGCAAATAACTTTAAACCGGAAAAAGATAGTATCAACAACTATTCTTTCAAATGGAAAACTAGGATGCAAGGAAGACCTAATTCATAAACAAGTAGAAAACTTAATAAAAAGAAGCAAGTAGAAAACTTAATAAAGATAAACAAGTAGAAAACTTAATAAAAGAAACAAGTAGAAAACTTAATAGGAATGTCTTTGAATTTTGTCCTACGAGTCTCTTTCAGTAATCACACAATGAAAAAGAAACAACCTAAAAACATACTAAGGATAACACATGTAATACTGAATTTTACATGCAAATGGATAAATTAGTCCAAAGGTATGAATACAAAACAATACAACAGTAAAAAGAAATCAGAAACAAACTCAAGAAACAAAACATAAAATGGCTCAAAACATATTTAAGGTGAAAAGAAGTAATGTAACTTTTAATAAATAACCTAAAAACAATTTAAAATAACTTTAATGTAAAATACAACTATCTTTTAACTATTACAGTCAAAGCATACTTCAAATACTAAAGAAACATATCTTAAAACAATTTCAAAACACATTAAAAACACTAAAAATGAAACAGTGGGCTGAATGGCAGACTAAATTGTGGATCTGAAAGGGGTGACTGAATGACAGTTTAAATAGGTTGTCCGAATGACAGTGTGTACCATTAAAATAACAGAAATTAACCTAAATGATCTAATCTTCAGCTGAATTCGTGCACATGTAAATGCAATGCATAAAGGCAATAAATAAACCTATTTATTAATCAAATTTAACAATGAAATGAACTTAAAAAAATCTATGAATATAAAGAAATCAATGCATATTAATAATTAAACTGAAATTCAAATTGCATAACTTATAACAGAAAGGAAATAAATAGAACTGAATCTAAATAAAAGAAATCTATTCTATCAGCTTGCAAATAAACTGAACAGTAAACTAGAAATAAAATGATTGAAAGGAAATGGAAAGAAAACTATGCATGCATCTAGCTATATAATCTTCAGAAATAAAATGCATTACAGTAAGCAAATGAAATAATGAAACAAATTGGAATTAAACTAATTACAACAGAAAAGATGAAAATGAAAGGGCTTTTCGGATTGGCAGGAGGTTCAGCAGCGGCGGGAGGAGCTCCAAGAAACGTTGGTGGGAGCTTGAGGGTTTGGGGCGGACTTGCAGCCTGCGGCCAATAGTCGCCCAGGCTTGCGTCCCCTCCTCCTCTCAGATTCTCCACTATGTAAAAATATTATTGGAGCTCATTCTCCGCCCACTCCATTCACTGGCTGAAGGTTGTTCTGGTCATCTGTTCGATTAATGGTCGGGAAAATATGTGTCGCGGGATCGAATAGAACTTTCAAGAATTCGGCGCATGCTAGGATGAGTCCTCACTGATCGATCTGGAAGCGGATTCTTTGGAAAAGGTTTCTGAGCTGGGGCCATATGCACTCATTCAGACGTTTCTTGATTGCATTTTGGGGTTTCGTTCATGCTTCCCCCATCGATTGCTTCATTGTACGGCGTGCTCTTGTGGTGGCAGCGACGATCTACAGTCGAAGCGGCGGTTGTTGTGTGCTCTGGCGGTGGCCTCTTCTTGGCCATTATTGTCTGCATCTGTTTTGCGGTGGTGGAGGGCGTCCGTGGGTGAGCTTGTTTAGGAGGCGGAGGACGAAGGGTTTGAGAGGAAGATCTGGTGCGATCTTGGAATTGATGGGGTATGCTGGGCTTCACGAGCTGCTGCATCTTTTTATGAAGAATAGGGGTCGAGGGCTTCGGCTCTCGATCTTGATCTTTGGTGAATGAATGGTTTCCATGAGATTGCAGAGAACCTATGCGGAATATTGGTGGAGGCGGATCGATGGATTCGGCAGTCGTTCGCCAGTTCCCCGCGGTTTCTTTTTGGAGCCGATCCTCTGCCGCACTGACTCCACCAGGCATCTTGAAGTTTTTTCGAGTGTGGCGTCAGGTGTGGGCGTATTGGCAGCGTCTGTGGCCTCATGAAATTCGACTCCAGAGCAAGATACAACTCTGCGGCCTTCGAATGGAGCACGGCGACAGAGATGATTTCACCGAATAAAGAAGCATTGGAAGTTGGAATTGCAGCGAGATGCAAGCACTTTGAAATGGCTGCGATTGATTAAATGTCGAACGCCGTTTCAAATTGTTTTACCGAGGGCAGATCGATCGAAAGATCAAGATCCTCAAGATCAAGATCAAGATGAAAATCAAGCGCCCTTGGCAAGCATTGGTGGATTCGTTTTTTCATGACATCATTGTATCTCGTTTCAATTTCAGGATTCCTGCTAATAACAGATTTCTCTTTGATTGCAGTGCTTTGCCCTGGTGCATATATTCGAGCTGGGTTTGCGAGATTTTATTGTCTCTGGAGTTTCGAAGTATTTCCCGACATCGCTGTGAATGCCTGGTTGAGCTCGTTATGATTTTGAAGATTCGGCGCTCCAAGAACCAGGGTTTTGATTTGGGGACCATCGCCCATCTAGATTCTCTCTTCAAGATTTTCAAGGCCTGGTTCCGGACAGTCTTTGAATGCCCAGTTGAGCTTGTTTTGATTTTGAAGATCCGGAGCTCCAAGAACCGGGGTTTTGATTTGGCTCCTTCATGAACTGTGTGATTTTGCTGAGAAAGATTGCCTGCCTTATATGGCAGTGATGGTGTCTGTTTGATATACTCTTGCGTGGCGACTCGTTTTGCTCTTTCGAGAACTTTGCGGTGGCGACGGCATTTTAGAGGCGGTAGCCTTTGCTTTTGGCAGTATGTCTGATCTCAGATTTTTGTGACCTGTTTTTTGATTTGGGTTGTGATATCCATATTTTGGGACAGTTTTGTAATTTTTGGTTGCGTTTATATGAGACAACTAATATGTGACAATGTAGGGATCCTAGTGATCCTCTTACATGTGCAGATATGTAATTTTGTTCTACTTTGAAATAAAATTATGAATTTTTTCTGAGGAAAAAAAAAACAGAAAAGATGAAAGAAATAAACAAGAAAAGAAAAGAAACCTCTGGTTGATGAGGGGCCCTCTCAGCAATCAAGGGTGATTCCTGGCTAATGCTTACTCAAACGTAATCATCAACAACAAAGCATACAACTATTTATTAATGAATATGGAACAAAAATACAGTGTGCTTAAGAACAACAAATCAACTCATAAACTGGTAAAACTCGCTAGCTAATTGAGCTCTCACATAGAGATTGATATATATATTGTTTTACAGGGATGAGCAAGTCGACCCTTTAGTGGTCAACTGCTCTCTAAATTTAGTCAATCCATAAAGGCTCCTAACTAATAAAACTCCAACGCACAACATCTTCCTCCTTCAGTGCGCATTGGATGTCTTCATTGGACGGTGTAACACACAGGATCCCTCTTCAACATGGTTGGTTCTCTTCAGCGTGGTTGATGAAGTGGTGGCGAGCAGAGATAGCGTACACGGGAAAGTCTTATAGAACGTGGGCTAATGCATCAACCCAATGCGTGGACTGTTGGTGAGGTGTCGACAAAGGAGGCTGCAGGCTATCAGATCATCTAGAATGCGAGCTTCATTACCTCAATACATGGGCAGCAGGTCGTTTGCAGAACTGTTTCAACGTTTTAATGCCTTGAATCGGTTATAAACAGTGGGCAGTCTGGTTAGCGATTTGGACAAAAAGTTGAACAGCAAGCTTGACCATGAGCTAGCTATTGTGGTTGCAGATCTAGGATGAATGCGATGTCTATTTTCTAGTGCACTTAAGGACTATGGTTTGCAGTAACAATATTTAAATTCCTGGAAACCTGCGAACGAATACCGCGCATCGAGATGGATGATAAGTTGGATGTGCTGTGCGCTTGGCAAGATGAATGCGTGCTTATTGTTAATTCATCCAAAAAGACTATATAACCTGCAAACAAATGTACAGATCAATAAATATATCAAATGCACTTCGACAATGTTAATTTTAATTAATAAAATCATAAAATGATAATAATGAATGGATTTTACATAAAACTTAAATACATTCACCTGGGCTGAATAGTGATCTGCGTGACATAAAATATGCAAAAATATAATAAATCATATGTTTAAATGAGTAATTTAATTGCCAAAAATGATAACAAATCTAGGATCAACAATGTTTCAAAACCGAGTCACTATTTCAAATTGAAAAATAAGTTTTTTTAATTCATAAGGCTTACCATCTTTCTTGTTTCAAAAAGTTTCCAAATCTAAGGAAATGGTTAAAAAGGTTGATTCAATGTAATGTCCCCATTTTTTATAACACCATAGAGAAACCACTAGCCCTTCAGATCCCCATGGGTCCTAGTAGAAAATTAAATTAATTAATAAGAAGTTAATTTTGGCTATAGTAATTTTATGTAATTAAAGAAATCATGAAAGAATGATGGGGGCCATAATTTTGGAATAATTCATTTTCTAATTAGTTTTTATGACGTGTAAATTATCTAGGTGGGTAAAGAGGGCGCATAGGATGGAACATAAGGCTTATGAGTTGTCTCTTAGATAAAAAATAAGTGAAAGGCACGAAAGTATTGAAAATCAGTGAAAAGCGGGAAAGCAGTGAAAGACAAGAAAGCGACAGAAAATCAAGGAAAGCAAAAGTTTCATGTTTTTCGCTAAAAGCAGGAAAGGAAACCTAAAGAAAAAAATACAATAAGGCAAGGGAAGAATCTCAAGAAATATACAGGTCCTAAATTTAGCTAAGGAGGGCACAGTTGATGAGAGAGAGTGGGTCCACATGTGCCAATAACGTACCAAGGATATTCTCACCTAAAATAGTTAATTTTATTATTTTCATGAGAGAAGTTTATAATAGGATTTTGAGCACTCCACTTCACATCTTTTTCCATCTTGATTATTGAGTTTAATAGCTCTAAGCTTTTCAAGACTTGGGATATGTGCCCCTTATGTTCACCAAACTAGTTGAGGAATCAGCTAGAATCTGAGGAGGATGATATTAAGTATAATTGCAGGCTTCTCATGTTGTTTTCAGATCCATTCCACTTCCTATCAAGCGATTCATTGTTTCAGTAGTGTGAAGATTCAGAAGTTGTAGTGTGTTTTTTGCAATACTTTGTATTTTTCCATGGAGGATGGAGATTTTATGAGTGTTTGTTGTTGTACTTGAAGCCATGTAATTTAAATGTAATCCTATGCAAGTTTATGAAATTAAGTTTCTTCTTATTCTACAAATTTATCTTTGTCTTCAATGAATTTCTAACCCTATGCTCGTTTTGATGCCAAATCTAGCTACTCTTCAAAAGTGTTGTAATAAACTGTCTTCCAGATATCCAAATCATATTCTATAAGTGTTGTAGGTTGGTAAGGGATAGGTGAAACCATAACAAGCCCTGTTTCATAAATTCATGCCACTTCATAGTCATTTGGAAGCATTTGGAAATCACTTAGTATAGTTGTCCTAAAGTTTGTAGGTTTCTTCCTAGCTTCCAATCTGTGTCAAAATGAGTCCAATTATATATATATCATTTTTTTGGAGTAGGTCAGGGTTGATACATACGAGCCACTTCCAATTATTCACTAGAATCCACTAGGTTCCACATAAGTTCTGAGGCTATTTCCTTGAAGCCTTTGGTTTAGCCAAAGGTGTCTACCCAGGTGTGATGCACCCAAAGAATGTTCAGTTTAAATGTATTCATTACGTAGTAGAATATTTATAAGAGGGAGCTACATTAGCAAGTTGAAACTCTTGACGTTTTGATCCCTACTCTGGCATCATCATCAGGAGACAATCAAAGACCGTGGTCTTCGATTGTCTCCTGATGATGATCCCAGAGTAGGGATTGAAACGTCGAGAGTTTCAATTTGCTAACGCAGCTCCCTCTTATAAATGTTCAGTTGTCGAACTTGAGTGTCTGATTAAGGTTGTTATAGGATGTTTTTAAGCTATATCAGATCCTAAAATCCATCTTTGAAAATTTTGGGAGGGTCTAGAATTGCTCGAGACTTAAGTTTTAAACTCCTAGCCTAAAACTAGTTAAATTTGAGTTAGTTGTTGAGTATATAGTTGTCATTGATGTCAAAGGTGTTCTCGAATGACGAGGGAATAACCAGTGGATATTATGGCAGGAAAAACTCAGTGAAATACTAATGCAATGGATGAAATGGACATGGATGATAAGAGAGCATGAATGACTGATATGAAGTATTTCAAGACAATGTCGATAGTATGTGTAACAATGGTTAATGAAACAAAGAATAAAGGTCGAGTGGAAGTGGAGATGCAGTATGAATGACAAAGTTGGCTAGACAAATGAAGAGTGGAAGTGTAGAAGAGTGATATGAAGGGGAGATAGAGTATATGTAACAATCGATGAACAAATAAACTATATCTGCAAGCGTGTTTATAAATTCTTTATAATCAACAGCATGATGAAATTATCTGTGTATATAAATCTTCAAAATTGTTAGAAAAGATCTCAGAGGATTTCCGCAAAGAAATCGTGTAGATCTGCAAAGTCATGGTGAGATTCTCATTCGATCTAAAATCAACAGTCAGGAAGCATCCCGCATAAGATCCGACACTTAAGGGTCAGTTCCGCAAAGGAAAGGAGGAAAAGGTAAAGTTCCGCAAGTCATGGTGAGATCTGCATTTGATCTGAAATCGATAGTCAAGAAGCATCCCACACAAGATTCGACAGATAAGGATCAGTTCTGCAAAGGATAGGCAGAAAAGATGAATTTCCACAAAAGAGTATAGATCGATGGTCAATATTAGATCTGCAGAGGATCTAAGGTCAAGAATATTTCCGTAAGTGTACAAAGATCTACGGTCGTAGGAGGGTTCCGCAAAAGAAGCAACGTGGAAGAAGAAATCTGAATTTGATCAAGAGATCAATGGCCATGAGTGAACCCACAAAAGAAATCAATGGTTTAAGAGAAAAGTGGAAAAAGGAAAGTGAAATATCAAGGTCTAGGATAATATGGGTTTCCGCAAACTGAAGTAAGGAAGGCATAAAGCGGAAGGAGAAAAGAGAAGAATCGCGAAAAGAATGTGGGAAATGTCATAGTTCCGCATTTTGCATCCCACAATCTGGAAGATCGATGGTTAGAAAGAATTTCGTGAAAGATTGATGGTGCAGAAAACGAAAGATAGAGAACTGCGAGAACAACGTTTGAGAATTTGAGAACTTGCATTCCGCATCTCGCGATCCGGGAGATCGACGGTCATAAATAATTTTGTGAGAGATCGATGATGTAGAAAGGTTACTGCAAAAAATGGAAGGTAGAGAAGTGGGAAAGTAATGTTTGAGCCTTTGAGAACCCACACTTTGCATCTTGCATTCTAGAATATGAACGGCCACAAAGAAGCCTGCAGGAGATCAATGGTGCAGAAAGTTTAGTGTGGAAGCAGAAATCTCAAAAATGAAAATATGGAAAAGTCACAAACCTGCATTCTGCTATCTGCATCTTATCGAAGATAAATGGTCACAAAGAAGCCCGCAAGAGATCAACGACGTGGAACATTTGAGGCATAAAGGTAAGTGCGGAAAGACATGTTGAGAAAGGTCATAGTTTGAAATCTGCTATCTGCATCCTGTTATAACTAGATCTTGTTCTTAGCTTATCTGTTCTTTTTGTCCTAATTTTCAACCGTTGGTTTAAAATGATTTTACATTTTATGTTGATTTTTTGACAATCAGTCATTTTTGTTGGATTTAATGCTTTTAATGGTTGAATTATTTCATTATTTTAGTTTTAAGGTTTGTCTTTTGGGCTTATTAGTTAATATGTATATCTTTAAGCTTTCAAAAACTTATAATAAAAGTTTAGTCCAATTTTTATTTATAATCTAACCCTCATTTTGAGTCCTTTGTCAAATATTTTCATGAGGAGATTCCTGTAGCAGCTTTGTTTTTCCTATTTTTGTCGTTATCATTGGGAGCAGATTACGAGGTGATGGAAACGAATTCTGGAAAACCAAAAGAGGTTTTTGTCCACAACAGACTCATTCACAAAATACTCTCTCAATTTTTCAACGACTGTTATTGTTTGATAGATTCAAATTCATCTTTGTGGCCTATTTACAGGGTTTCAATTATTTAATAATTTCTTGTTTTCATCACAAATTTTCAGCATGTATTTCGATCAATTGAAGGGGAATTTTTATAAAACAAGAGAGGGTTTTGTTTATAACAAACTCATTTAAAAAAACCTCTCTCATTTTTTTCACAGGTGTCCCATATCGATAGATATGAAGGCGTCTTTGAGACCCAAATTTTCCGAAATTCGCCAAATTTCCCCAAATCCGATTTGTTATTTTTGGGTTAATTGTCTTTAAAGATTTTGAGTTATCATGTAACTAATTGATGTAAATATTTCAAATTTCGACCTAGAAGGTATTTATGGAACTACTTTATCTTTGTAATGATAAAAGGAAGACATGCATACAGTGCAAGGGTGGGATTTTTCACTCATGGAGAGGCTTTTGGAGCTTTGATTTCTCAAGCTAGCATTTATAACTGTTATGTAAGTGGATGACTATTATTGATTATATGTAAACTGATAAACCCTTTTACCTGTCATGCTTTTTCATTTTTGATCTGGTTGATTGCTCAGTATACAATTTCATTTCCTGTTTAAAGGTTTATTCATGTAAATGCTTGTAGCCTGTGGGTGGAATTAGTATTTCATGTGTAATGTTTATGGCTTATTGGGATGTGTTTTATTCCCAGTTTATCTAACTTGCATGATTTAGTTCTGTATTAGCTTGTGGATGTTTATTTCCTCCTTGCTGATGAAGTTTTTAAAACCAAAACCATAAACCAAAACCCTAAAATCTATTTTATTTAATTTTACTTTTGAGATTGTGTTGGCTTGTTCTTCTAGTAGTCTAAGAACAATTTCTGGCACTAACATATCCCGTCTCATATCTACAATTAGGAAACAATCTGGGACAAAGATCAATGGCTCAGGATTTGTGTGAAAAGACGACTGCGGAAAATGATTGCGGAAAGATAATAGTGTGGAAACACATTTTGAGATCTACGGCCAGGAAAAATCCTTATCTAAAATCAACGGCTCAGGGTGATTTGGGAAATAGAGACTACGAAAGAACGCGACTGAAAGGTTAAACTATAAATCAATTAACATGAGCTTAGGAGATGCCTACAGAAGATAAGATCATGTGAGTTAGTCCATAGGGATCCCGCAGAGGAGGAAAAGAAGCCCGAAGGCCTGAAGATAGAGTAGTCCAGTTGATAGGAAGCCGACAAGCATTGGTTTGATAAAGCCCACGATCAGAGATGAAGTTGAGGAATCCCATAGGAAAAGTAGATGGATAATCTCACTGGCAAAACATGAAGGCTAGCACGTAGATAAAGAAGCCCGTGGATGACCTGGGAAGGTTAAATTAATTAATTTAATTTAACAGTTAAATAAACTAAAAATTAAAACAGTACGAAACATAATTAATATCAATATCAGATATTTGAAGAGATGCTAGGATGAAAGAAAATAAGTTTGATCTGTAAAGATGCAAAGGTTAAATGTTTAACAGAATTCTGGATTAAGGTTTTATCAAACTGAGTTTTTGAGAAGGTATGAAGACGAAAGGGTATGACTGGTCTGAAAAGGTATAATGCATAATGAATGAAGAATATATATATATATATATATATATATATATATATATATATATATATAGCATAATTTTGAAGTGGATATTAGTGTCTATAGGGTTTAGATTATAGAAGAAGAAGTCGAGACAAGTAAGTATGACAAAGATTGAGGGGAAAAGAAATTTGGGAGTTTACTAATAACATATTAGGGTGGCAGGGTGGAGTTAGGGCAGGCAACAGGCCTGTAGGGGGTTGTTGTATCCTTCTATTAGAAGATGGTAAATAGGGTGTAGGAGCATCCTGTTAGTTGTAGCTGAAAAAATAGGGTGTTGTAGCATCCTTTCAGTAGCAGCTGATAAACTAGGGGGTCGTATCCTCCTTCAAGTGGTAGATGGTAAATATGGTGTCATAACATCCTTTCAGTAGTAGCTAATAAACTAGGGAGGCGTAGCCTCCTTCCAGTGGTAGCTGGTAAATAGTGTGTTGTAACATCCTTTCAGTAGTATATGATAAACCAGGGGATCGTAGCCTCCTTCTAGTAGTTGCTGGTAAACAGGGTGTAATACCATCCTATCTCTAAAAGCAGGAAAAACTATTTGTAAATAACAATTTTGCAGTAGTAGGAAGTATTGGTGGTTTACCCAATTGGGATTCCACGATAAAAATATGTGTTTTAGTGTGTCTTGTTGATTATATGTTTTGATTAAAGTTTAATAAGTGGTTCAAATGGTAAAAAGTTAACAATATTGATTCACCCTCCCCCCCCTAAGTATTGACCAATATTCCAACAATTGGTATTAGAGCAGGTTCCTTCACCACAGTTTAACCACGGGAAGGAAATCCTATTAAAAACCAGTATGGATCAACAAGAAGGGATGGATTACAATAGAGCTCCAACTCTTAATAAAGGAGAATATGCAGTATGGAGGAAAAGAATGAGTGTATACTTACAATAATTAGGGTGTGGTGTATGGAATGCAGTTACCTCTGATTACATCCTACCAAAAAGAGTAAGGACTACATCTCAGAAAGAGTCGAAGAAAAATAAATCAAGTGCAATGGAGGCCATACTTGATGGATTACTTCAACCCATCAAAGAGAAGATAGGGCAATGTATCTCAGCTAAAGAGCTCTGGGTCAAATTGAAGAAAATTTACTCAGTTGAACAAAGAGGAGAAGCAAAACCTTCTATCCTTGAGGTTGATACTGAAGATGAAGAAAATCTATTCATGGGGATAGTAACTTCAGAACATGATTCAGATATGGAAGGAGAGGTGGACCTAAAGGCATAAGTCATAAGTGCCCTTGAAGAGTTGAGAAAGAGTAGGATGAAGAACAGTTCTTTGAAAGAAAAATGGTCAAAATATCAAGAAGAGAAGAATTCAAAAGAAGAGGAAGTCAAGACCCTCCAAGAAGATCTACACAATTCAAGACAACAAATGATGGCTAGCATGGAAGAGGCCAAGAACCTAAAACAAGAAATTGCTAAATTCAAGGAAGAGATAAAGAAGCTAAAAGATAAAAAAACTGTTAATGAGAAGTTCAACGAAATTACTTAAGCTCTTAATAAAGTCCTCAACTTACAAAGATACCCTAGGGATAAAACATGTCTTGGTTATAATCATAAAGGATCAAGCTCCGTCATTCATGAAGATGTTGAAGGTGTTAAATGTCAACATGATGCTTCCAAAGATACACCCAGGTAGCAGAAGAATCACAAGGAAATAAAGTCCAGTCATGATAATTATGTTCATCCTCTCAAGATGAAAAATTTCTGAAGACATGCAAATGAAAAGAGTCATTACAAGAACCAGAGATTCTCCAAACATACATACTTTTTATGGATTTTGTCATTGCTGTCACAAGTTTGGTTACAAGGTTGATGATTATAGAATCAAAGAAGAGAATCAAGGTCTGAAAAATAAAGAAGACACTAACATCTCAAATGAAAAAAGACTTATTATATGTTTCATATGTCACAATATTGGACACTTTGCAAGACATTGCAAGAATAGTACATACAAACCTTCCAAGGAAACTCGGAAAAGGCATGGAAGATGAAAACCAAGAAAAAAAGAAATGAAAAACCAGTAAGCATAGTACCTCATGGAAAGATGTGAAGAAGAAAGGAAGACTCCAATGATATAGAAGAAATAAAGATTTCAAACATTAGTGAGGTCTCCAAAGATAATGATGAGCATAATAGTGCCATAAATAAGGATGACATCCATTATGAGGAAAAGCAAGATGGAGATATAAAATAATACACCGATAAAGATGAAGGTGATGAAGAAGGATGTAGTGATGATTGTGGGATCCTTTTCTAAAATATCTCTCATGATTTAAAGAGAACCCTGAAAATAAAATTAGAAGGGATCATATACTCAAGGGGAGTTAAATTCAGGAAATTCCAATTGGTATCTATGAAAAAATCCAATTGGTATCTAATGTTGAAGTATATTGAAATCTATCCTCCTCAAAGACAATAGACGATTAAGGTTAAATGATAAGATTGGTGTATGGTTGAGATAGAGAAAGTATAAGACCTACGGAGTAACATGAGAACAACAAAATGTGTGATTCATGAAGACCATGATATCTGCAATCAAATAGAAGATAAATATTTTATGTTCACTTATAGGTTGAAGTCATGACACATAAAAACATTGTTGACAGTGGAATAAAACTCAAGTCTGATCTGAAAAAAATATGAGCTTATTAAAAAATGCCAGTATGTTAATAAGGTTCTGCAGGTAATGAAGATCTAAATGAAAAGACTTAAGGAATTTTGGTAAAGGCAGAGGCAGGTTAACTTACAGATAGAATAAACCATTGGATGGATAGAGGCAGATAGATCTATGGTGGAAAATAATTTCCCTAGTTAAACTTGCACAGATGAAATAACTTTTGAAATCTTTGAAATATGGTAGGCGCTTAAAGTTTGAACGATGGATATTAAAGGAGGAGTTTGATCAAAGGCTGGAAATACTTTCGCAAGGTGAACTAGCACGGAGAAATTCAAAATGGAGATTAGCGAAATTAGGTAGGGGTCATATCTTCTGATGGTCCATATGAAAGCATGGTTTAGATCAACAACTGAGAGCCATTTCCCTGGGTGAAATAGCATGGAGAAAGAAAATCCCGATGGGCGTGATATTTGATGAAATACACCCTATGATATTTGAGGTCCATTGTTGATCTATATCTAATGGTCTATCAGTCATTTCGCTAATGAACTAGCAAGTAAGTTAATTAATGGAGATGGGAGTGAAATCCTTATGAAATCCAGTTCACCAAAGGTTTGAATTCTGCTCATCGTTGCGCGCTTCCTATGGGATCATTGGTTGGGTGAGGTTAATTTAGCAGTGCTACCAAATTTAGAACCGGACTAAATCTAGTGACAATTCATCAAAAACCTGTTATCTTAGACCAAGTATTATGTAAATACTTCTGGAAGAGAGAAAGTTACATAACACATTTAAAAAAAAGGGAGAACAGTGTGTGGAATAAAATGTTGAGTGTAAACTTTGTCACAAGAATTTTGGCAAAGGAGAGGAAGTACAGTGACAAGGGGAGTCCATGGATCTATCATTTAAGGTATCATCCAAGAACCTGTTGCAAGAAAGGAAATATTAATATAAATGATAATACATTGGTTAAATAACCAAGTTCAGTTAACAAAGGGGAGATATAATGACAGGGGGAGTTGTCAGAAATAAGAAAGACATGAAATCCTATATAAAAATAGGTACAACATTGGCATAACAGGTTATCCTTAGTCATTGTTGTCAAATGGGGATAATGTTTAGAGGTTTCCATCAATGCCAAAGGGGGATATTATTGAGTATATAGTTTTCATTGATGTCAAAGATGTTCTCGAATGAAAAAGGAATAACAAGTGGATATTATGGTAGGACAAACTCAGTGAAATACTAATGCAATGGATGAAATGGACATGGATGATAAGACAACATGAATAACATATCTGAATACTTCCAAGACAATGTCGACAGTATGTGTAACAATGGTTAATGAAACAAAGAACATAGGTCGAGTGGAAGTGGAGATGCAGTATGAATGACAAATATGGTTAGAAAAATGAAGAGTGGAAGTGTAAAAGAGTGATATGAACGAGAGATAGAGTATATGCAACAATAAAAGAACAGAGGAACTATATATGCAAGAGTGTTTATAAATTCTTTATAATCAGCAGCATGATGAAATTATATGTGTGTATAAATCTTCAAAACTGTTAGAAATGGTCGCAGAGGATTTCCACAAAGAAATCGTGTAGATCCACAAAGTCACGGTGAGATTCGCATTTGATCTGAAATCGATGATCAGGAAGCATCCCGCACGAGGTCCGACGGTTAAGGATCAGTTCCACAAAGGACAGGAGAAAAAGGTAAAGTTTTGCAAGCCATGGTGAGATCCACATTCGATCTGAAATCTATGGTCAAGAAGCATCCCACACGATATCTAACGGCTAAGGATCAATTCCGCAAAGGATAGGTGAAAAAGATGAAGTTCCACATAAAAGTATAGGTCGACGGTCGAGATTAGATCCATAGAAGATCTATGTCGACAAGAGTTATGCATGTGTATGAATATATACGACTTAGGAACATTTTGCAATAGATCTACGGTCGTAGGAGGGATCCGCAAAAGGAGTGTGGAAGAAGAAATATGAATCTAATTAAGAGATCAACGTCCATGAGTGAACCTGCTAAAGAAATCAACTGCTCATAAGAAAAGAGGAAAACAAAAAGTGGAAGATCAAGGTCTAGGATAATATGGGTTTCCACAAACCGAAGTTTGGAAGGAGGAAAGCGGAGAACCGTGAAAAGAATGTGGGAAATGTCACAGTTCCACATTCCCCATCCCGCAATCTGGAAGATCGATAGTTAGAAAGACTTCCATGAAGGTTCAATGGTGTGGAAAGGTTAGTGCGCAAAATAGAAGGCAGAGAACTGTGAGAACAACGTTTGAGTATTTGAAAACCCACATTCTGCATCCCGCGATCCGGGAGATCGACGGTTAGAAATAATTTCATGAGAGATTGACGGTGCGGAAAGTTTAGTGCGGAAAATGGAAGAAGGAGAAGTGTGGAAGTAATGTTTGAGCCTTTGAGAACCTGCGCTCTAGATCCCCCATTTCGGAAGATCAAAAGTCACGAAGAAGCCCGTAGGAGATCAATGGTGCGAAATGATTGGTGCATAAATTTTAGTGCGGAAGTAGAAATCTCGAAATGAAAATATGGAAAAGTCACAAACTCGCATTCTGCTACCTGCATCTTATCGAAGATCAACGGTCACAAATAAGTCTGCAAGAGATCAACGATGTAGAACGGTTGAGGCAGAAAGCTAAGTGTGGAAAAACATGTTAAGAAATGTCACAATTCAGAAATCCGCTATCTGCATCCCATATCATATCTACGGTCCGGAAACAGTACAAGACAAAGATCAACGGCTCAGGATGAGTGTGAAAAGAAGACTGCAGAAAGATAATAATGTGGAAAGAAATTTTGAGATCTACGGTCAGGAAAAAACCTGTTCTAAAATCAATGACTCAGGGTGATTTTGGAAATAGAGACTGTGGAAGAACGCGACTGAAAGGTTAAACTATAAATCGATTAAATGTAGCTTAGGAGATGCCCGCAGAATACAAGCTCGCGTGAGTTAGTCCATAGGGAGCCCACAGAGGAGGAAAAGAAGCCCGAATGCCTGAAGATAGAGTATTCCAGTTGATAGGAAGCCCACTAGCATTGGTTTGATAAAGCCCACGATCAGAGATGAAGTTGAAGAAGCCCACAACATGAGTAGATGGAGAAGCTCACTAGAAAAACATGAAGTCTAGCACGCAGATAAAGAATCCCATGGATGACCAAGGAAGGTTAAATTAATTAAGTTAATTTAACATTTAAATAAACTAAACATTAAAACAATAAGAAACAAAATTAATATCAATATCAGATATTTGAAGAGGTGCTAGGATGAAAGAACATGAGTTCGATCTATAAAGATGCAAAGGTTAAATGTTTAATAGAATTATGGATTAAGGTTTTATCAAACTGCGTTTTTGAGAAGGTATGATTGGTCTGAAAAGGTGAAATGCATAATGAATGAAGAATGTATATATATAACATAAGTATGAAGTGGAGATTAGTGTCTCTAGGGTTTAGATTATAGAAGAAGAAGCAGAGACCAGTAAGTATGACAAATATTGAGGGGAAAAGAAATTTGGGAGTTTACTGATAACATATTAGGGTGGCAGGGTGGATCTAGGGCAGGAAACATGCCTGCAGGGGGTTGTTTCCTCCTTACAACAGAAGCTGGTAAATAGGGTGTAGGAGCATCCTGTTAGTTGTAGCTGACAAAACAAGGTGGCGTGGCATCCTTTCAGTAGCAGTTGATAAACCAGGGGGTCGTAGCCTCCTTCTAGTGGTATTTGGTAAATAGGGTGTCGTAACATCCTTTCAGTAGCAGCTGATAAACCAGGGTGTCGTAGCCTCCTTCCAGTGGTAGCTGGTAAATAGGGTGGCGTAGCATCCTCTCAGTAGAAGCTAATAAACCAGCAGGTCGTAGACTCCATCCAGTAGTTGCTGGTAAATAAGGTGTAATACTATCCAGTCTATGGAAGCAAGCAAAACTATTTGTAAATAACAATTTTGCAGTAATAGGAAGTATTGGTGGTTTACACAATTGGGGTTCCACGATAAAATATGTGTTTTGTGTGTCTTGTTGATTATATGTTTTGATTAAAGTTTAATAAGTGGTTAAAATGGTAAAACGTTAACAATATTGATTCACTCCCCTCTCAGTATTGACCAATATTCCAACAATTGGTATGAGAGCAGGTCCCTTCATCACAGTTTAAACACTGAAAGGAGATCCTATTAAAAACCACTCGTTGTTCAATACATTTCACCCTTGTAACCTACGGTTTGGGGTTACCAACTTACTACTAACTTGCAGATAATCAGATTTTGCAGAGAATGGAAAGAGAATAGGAAGAAAGTATGGACTTACCCGATTGACGACGGTTGATCCAAGATTGATCTTCTCCCGCTCCAATCTTCTCCAAAGCTTCCGGGGATGCTTCTCTTCATCTGCAAAGAGCCAATTCTTCAAGCAATATCTCATATATATATAAATCAAAGGTTACCTAAAAAGCATAATAATAACATCATTGAACATATTCATTAAACCAATATACATGAGATAAACAATACAATATTGGAAGAAGAATTCTCTTTATTAACAAAAGGTGAATAGGTAAGAATACAACCTAGCTTCTGACACAAGGACTCCTCTATAGCTAAGGGCTCTAAACTCTGCTGTCTAAGACTCTGAAGATATACCACCAACATAACTTTGTTCTCCAAAAATTAATTGATTAGCCCCACCCCAAGGCCTCTATTTATACTTTGGGAAATAGAGTGGTTTCAAAGGTTGGGATGGTTGAGACAGTTGGGATAGTTATGGATTAGGGCCCAACTAATCTCATATAATCTCAATTTATATTTTTTAATGTTGAATTAAGGTATACGCGGGTATTAATATAGGCAACTCGCGTATGACACGCGTGTTGCTCGAAGGAAACTCACGTATGGAAGTATACGCAGGTTGCAATGCACATAGTCGCGGATGACACGCGAGTTACAATGCACATAGTCGTGTATGCATACCAAAACTTAGAATAAAAATATATAAGCCTGGTATGATGATAATGCATCAAAGGTCATGCACATCTATAGGTTTTGGCCACTTCAATCCAGATTTTCCTTTTGTGTACCGACATGATGAATGTCAGCACTAGGACAGAGAAGTGCCATTTTGGCTGATAACAGATGCCCCCTAATTGTGAGGTCAAAGGGAAGCGATGGCTGAAATACATTACAATCTTAGTCTTGGAGAACTCAGAAGTACAAGGAAGCAAAGGAAGCACCTGAAACAAATACATAACAATGTCATATACAAAATCATATCTGAGGATGCCATGTTCAATATACTGGAACACTATCTCCTTTACAATATTTGATTACATCATATAATACGGTTATAAGACCATGTATATTACAAAGGTGGATCAAAGCCACAATATACAATGATGAGTCTTCAAAATTTGGAAGCTATGTAAGATGAACACAACATAATATTGCACAACTTAGGTTATAAATGTGAATCCAAGGTCTTCATCAAAATCCAAAGGAACCAGTACAATCCAGGCCATGTGAATAGATGTGTTGAAGTAGAACATGGAAAGGATTCAACATATTGTCAATCAATAGGTGAAAACTAACAAACTAAAGCAAAGGATTTCACCAATGATGAAAGTGAATCCTAAGGTACCATCATCAAAACTCTAGGTCTTCGTCTTCAGGAAGTACTGATGAGAAACCATGTTGTGACGAGGAATGCAATATATCCTCCAACGGATCACAAGAGTGATTAGGAACTATATAAGGGAAGGTGGACACAAGTAATATTCAGATAGGATAATGATGGAATCAGGATAATAAGCAGAAACAGGGATAAATCCTTGAACAGTGAGCACGACACAGAGATGACCCAAGGCAACTTTTAACTTTGCAGATAGGACAACTTGACTTATCTGTCATGTAGGAGACATGATCAGATTCCCCATGTATAAAGGACAAGTGGAGGAGTAAGAGAACTCAAAGTGATAGCTGAAACTAAAAGTGTATACTGAGACATGAGTATCGGAAAGTTCAAAGAGTGCTATGTTTAAGGAGGACATGCTGCCACCGTTTGTAACCCAAAAAGAAAACTTCTTCATTATATTTCCTGTTAAATTTTAATGAGTCCAATAAAGTCAACTTAGGTCTCTCTTCATTTTTGACAAGCTTGAAGAGGGAAGAGAATAATGCTTGTTGATGTCACTAATTCGTGGATTTTATGAGCTTGAACTAGTACATGCTCATTGGTGTTTTCATATTTAGAGAGTTTGAAAACTCTGAAGAAGACTCCAAGGGGTTCCTTTTTCATCCAATTTAGCCTCTTGAGGCCGAAAAAGTATAAAACATACCACAGAAGAACTCTCTTAACTTCCGAAGAAGAAAAGGCAAACCTTTTTTGTACTTAGTTGGGGAGGTCCGAAAAAGTTTAAATTACCACCTACCCAACGCTCCTTCAAGAGCAGCATATAGCTTGAGTTTTACGAGTGTGAAAGAAAGCAATATCACTCGGAAAGATCCATTTGATTACGAGGAATGGGGCTTACAACATTAAACTCGATTCTTTGTTCTTAGTGTTTAATGAGCATGACAAAGACATAAAGTACACTCGAAATCTTTTTCATGTTTAGGTCCAGAGCACGAAAAAGAGAAAACTAAGCTCATACTGGGTGCTCCTTTTCCATAAGTTTAGTCCCCCAAGTCCAGAAAAGTGATAAATCTATGCCTGAGAATACCCTTCTCATTTCTGTAGAAAAGAGAGCGATCCTTTCTCGTATTATTCCTGTTGGGGCGCACACCCCATAGGGGGTAACTCCGCGGTTAATTTATAAGCGGAGCTTTGGGTCAAAATAGTCTTAGGGGTGTCAGGGTAAGTCAAAACCCTCTCTTTTTGTAATAAGCCCATGGTTTAAATCCAGGGTTTAGGGTTTTGGGGGTGCCCATGGTTTAAGACCATGGTTTTTGTAATGCTGCGCAGTATAAATAAGCGCTTATGGAAAATGGATAGGTTAGGCTTTTTGATGTAAGAAAGATAAGGTGAAGTAAGGTTGGTTTTTGGCAAGGAAAGGACAAGTCCCAGCTGTGTGCGTGGACGACCTCTGCAGCTGAGTGCGCAGAGGGTTTTTTTGTAAGAAAGTAAGAAAGGTCTGCAGCTGTGTGCGCAGAAGCCTGCTGCTGTGTGCACGGCTGTCAAAAGCTGAAGGAATCTGCAGCTGAGTGCGCAGATAAACTGTGGTTTTGAGGAAAGAGGAATAAAACGCAATTTGTGGACGTAGCCCCTACACTGGGGGTGAACCACGTTATATTTGGTGTTGTGGTTTTGTTGTGTTATTCCTGTTTCTGTCATTTTCATGCATTAAACCGAATATATCTGATAATATATGATCTCTGTTAATACTAAGCTTTGCTGTGAATTCCCGGTAGTGGGTTATGCAAGTTTGGTTTGTTTATTATGCTGTGAAGTTATATGTGAATGAATGATAAGTTAACAAGAAGTTGATTAGTAATTATTTAGAAGGGCTAAGGTACAGTAATACCCCTCTCTGCATGCAGAAACCTGATTCTGCGGCCCCCCATTGCTGTTTCGGGTGAGACTGCAACCTGCGCGCAGGTTGTTGCCGAAAGGGCCAACACAGTGGGTCTTTTGTTGGTGCGACGTATAAAGCGTTAACCCGGGTCTGCCCATGTGCCCAACAATTCCACATGGTCCGAGAAAGTGATAACCTACTACCAATGTGGATGCCCATTCACATATTCTTAACGAGCCTGAATGGACAAGTTTACTCGGTAGTCAAGTCTCTTTTGAGGAGTTAGACGTGGGACTAAAGCAACTCCATAAGGACGGGGAGCCTTATAAAGGGGATAGCTTGTAGAAAGAGACAAAAAAGAGGCTCAATTTGGTGTGAAAAGTAGCTAAGAAGGCTCCCCTAACCTACGACAAATGCGGCATCAGTACCAAACAACATAAATGTGTTCTAGACTAGGGTACTCATGGAAGGAATGCCCTATCCACGGAAGAACAATTGTATAGACAAGGTAATAATTGTTAGATACCATAGTCCATGGTCAAAGTAGTGATCCTAGGGTTAAGGAGGAGTAGGTATAAATGCAAAAATGCATATAAATGACCAATACCCTAAACTATATGAGTCAAAAACAACTTTGAGTAATCTCGGACCTGTTGCATTAGGTAAACATGACATGGCATTAGTTTGATTTTTAATAAAAATTAAAACTGCAGCTTAAAAAAATCAAAATCACCATTTCATATTTTTACCCAATATAGGCCATTTTTACCTCTGACTTCAATCGCTCGGTGTGGACAAATAACCAGTGGACAAATTTCAAATCCGCAAGTGTCAGGTAAATTAGCTCTTCATTCTCTTTCATTTCATCCAATCAAATTTTAATGTTTTAAGCCAATTTTAGGAAGGTCGCACTGTATACGTGAGTATGCAACCTACATAGTCGTGTAAACACGTTTTATATGTGACTTGCAAGAAGGAAACCCACGTATGATATGCGACATGTCCAAAGGACAGTCGTGTATACTGCGCAACATGTCCAAAGGACAGTCATGTATACTGGGCAACATAGGAAAAGCATAATTAGGGCCAAAATCAAAGTTTTGGAATTATTTTTAATCTTTGAAAATGGCTTTATGGACGGGGTAAAACATGGTGTTGGAGTGGAGGGAGAGAGAACATGAAACCATGGACCAATATGCACTTAGTAGTGCCCCTATGGTGCATGCATTACTACAAAGTGGGTTGCTAAATTCCTTTTGTACTTCACCTATGCGATCTAATGTCCGTTTGCTGGAGTTTTTGATCAACTACTGGGATCATGATCTAGGTGCATTTGAAATACAAGGTGAGATTCTAGAAATTGCACTGGAAGACATCTATTTTATTGCGGGTTTGTCACGACGGGGAGCTCCTGTAAACTTGGAAGGTAACGGTAGGGGCAGTGACCTTCTAAGTGTTCATAACTATATTGACACTTACTGCGCGCCTGGCACTCAGAAAAGGGGAACTTGCATCCCTATTGCACATATCCGTAGCTTTCCATTACAGGTGTTGGTAAGCACAGTAGTAAGGGTTGTAGGATAATCATCACTTCATCTTCCAACTTGAAACCAAATGAGAATTACGGTGGAATTCATACAGGGAGCTTTATTTGACTGGTGCTCGGGAGTAATCCCAATAATGAAGAAGCAACTCTCTGACTGCAAGAGATGCCGAAGTAAGAACTTTGGTTATTCTAGTATATTGGTGGACTTTTTCTTTGAGAGAGTGCCCATCCTTATCCCTATAGTACATCTACTAGCTTTCTCTCCCAGTCAGCCTAGACTGGGTAGGTGGGGAGAAATCTTTCTCCGCCAAGGTGGCGGTGGCTCGGTTCAGAGTGTTTATGATGATGACTTCTACTTATGGTGGGGATGAAAACTACCAACATTGGAGCGGTTTCCATATGCTGGGATGGATTTCCAGGGTGACAATGACCTTGTCCTCCCTCTTGGAGGAGCATCGAGAGCATCAGGTATTTTGGTTTTTCAAGTTTTTAAATTTTTATGAATTTTTAATCATAAAAGATATATACATATGTATAAAGTTTTTAATCCTTTTGATGTTTAAAATGTAGATATTGAACTAGTCCTCCCTAATGGGCATCCTCATATGTATGTGCAACCATGGGCAGGGGAATATTAGGGTTTGATCAGGTTTCTTGAGGGGAAGCTAGCCAGGCTTACCCAAAGAGTCCCTACTTTACGCATTGAGCACATCCTTGTCGTTATGCAGGAGCTAGTGGATGGTATCTCGCCTACTTGGATATGGATTATGAGAAGGGTAGCCAGGGCAGTGCTTGTTTACATAGAGGTCGCGGAGGCCGCAGCAGCTGAAGAAGCTGAAGATGCTCAGGAACAGGATGACCAGGATGACCAAGGTGACCAGGGAGGTCAAGATTAGGTCTTAGGAGCATTTTATGGATTACAATCCACTTTTTGTACATTTTTGTATATCTATACAGCTATGAATGGATCTGAGGATCAAGAACTCGACCTATCTATATGGACAGATATTTACATATATATATATATATTCTAGTTTATTTACATGTGTTTTTGTGATGTATCTGTTGTATATTTTATTGAATGTGTGCCAAATGCCAATATAAGATATAATTCACATATGCATCAGTTAATGAATTTTGATTTCTTGGAATGTGATTGAATGTAATAAACTCAAAATTTCTTTCCAATAACCTAACTTGCAAGAACTGACGTAATAAAATAGGGTTTTGCACTTGATAAGCTTGATTGAGCTGGAAAACCACCAGTTGAGAGTCAAGTCTAACTTCCAGTTGGGTGATACCATGTGACAAGGCATCCCATAAAAGCTCAATGACGACCCTGTATTCAACCACATTATTGGTAGCAGGACCTAGGCAAATGCCTCTAGAGGCAACTAGCTATCTTGAGGGTGAGTAAATAACCCATGCAGTTGAATCCAGGTTGTAAGTGTGATGACTAGCGCCATATGTAAAACCTACGAACCACTCAGAAGACATTTGTAACAACCAACAGATGATATAAGAACACAAACTGGCTAGCTATCGTACATAAAGTTACATACAATAAAAATACAAGAAAAAGTGCTAAGCCTAGGCATAGTACTTCTTCAGGTAGAGCCCATTTCTAGGCTCGGGCAGCTTATTCCCTTCGAAATCAATTAATTCATATGCCCCTTTCTTCACTAATTTTGACATGACATAGGGTCCTAACTACATAGACCTGAATTTTCCTGCCTGTTATCAACACAAATGGCACTTCTCTGTCCGAGTGCCGACATTCATTATGTTGGTACATAAAAGGACAAATTAGGATTGAAGTTTGCCAAAACATTATAGATGGGCATGATCTGGGATGCATTTACCCTTAAACCAGCTTGCTATATTTTTTTTCTAAGTATTGAGTTGCATACGTGACTATTTGCATTGCAACTCGCGTACCATCCGCGAGTATTTGCATTGCAAACTGCATACACCAGCGTACGTGGGTTTCCTTTGAGAAACTCTCGTGTCATACATGAGTTGCCTATATTAATAGTCACGTACACCTTAGTTTGACTTAAAAAAATATAAAATGCGATTAGATGAGATTAGTTGGGCCCTAATCTTTAAGTATCCCAACTGTTTCAACCACCCCAACCTTCAAAACCACTATATTTCCCAAAGTACAAATAGAGGCCTTGGGGTGGGGGCTAATCGATCAATATTGGAGAGAAAAGTTATGCTGGTGGTATATCTTCAAAAATCTTGGAGCAGCAGAACTCAGAGTCCTTTGGTTGTAGAGGAGTCCTTGTATTAGAAGCTGGGTTGTACTCTTCTCTCATTCATCGATTGTTAATAAAGATAATTCTTCTTCCAATGTTGTATTGAGTCTATTTCATGTATTGTGGTTAATGAATATAGTTGATTATATGCTTGATATACTGTTCATCTAACGTATGATATAGATATGCATGAGATATTACTTGAAGGATTTTCTCTTTGCAGGTGAAAGAGGTGCATCCCTGGAAGCTTTGGAGAGAAGAGGAGTAGGAGAATATCAAGCTTGGATCAACTGTTGGTAATCGGGTAAGTCAAGACTTTCTTCCTATTTCCTTTCCATTCTCTGGCAAAGCTGATTGTCTGCAAGTTTAGTAGTAAGTTGGTAACCCTAGACCCTAGGTTACAAGGGTGATTTATCCTGAAAAATAGAAGTGGTGACTCTACTGGGGAGTCCAGCCTTCTGTGGGTTAGTCCTGTAGATACTTGCCCAATCTTTGCTCTGATTCTATGTGTGGTTGTCTACCTTGCCTTTGATTTGCAGTAGTGTGCCCACAAACCTTTGTTATTTTTTCTTTTTGTTATTTTTGTTTTTGTGTACATAGGTTGCTATGCTACACAATCGTGTACAAAAACTTGTATATGTGGGTTGCTTTATAAGACAGTCACATACGGTACGTAGGTTTCTCTATAAGACAGTCACGCACGTCTTGTAGCAGCACAAAATTTTAGGTAGGGTTGCTTGTCCCTATTTTGTTTGGATTTTGCTCTGCTTGAAGGTCTTCTGTTACTGGCATCTTCTTGTAAGTTTGAAAGTCATGTACACCATGATTTGTGCTTTTCATTAAGCCTTTGAGTTTTATTATTTGAGTCTTCTTGCATGTAGCAATTTGAACTGGTTTCTCCTGTTTGGGTGATAGGTCCAGTGTTGTGTATCCAAGTCAATGATCAGGATTTTGGATACCTTGTACTCTGCATTGCTTTCGAGTAGTATTATTTTGTCACTTGTCCTTTAGTGTTTTCAGTGGATTTTATTCATTGATTTCTTCCAAGGTTAGGTGTTTACCAAGTCTCCTCCTTAAGTGGTTGAATTTGGTTCTTGCAAGTCTGCTATACTTCATATTGCTTTCTTTATATTCTGATTATTCAAACATACTCAAGAAATTTTGCATTTAGGTGCATGGTAATTTTTTGAAGAATTTGAAAAGAAAAAAAAAAACATTTGATAATTTTTCATTTAGTTGCATATAGTAGTTTTCAGTATTTTCGAATAAAATTTCAAAGATTACAAAAAACAAGTCTTAGTCTTCTCATACTTAGTTGTAATTGCATTAGCTTATATTTACAAAAAGAAAAGAAGCTTGTTTTAAGTAGTTGCAATTTGTTTTGGAATTCATTTTATACACCTTTTTTACTTTTCTTATCAAGTCTATAATATCACAGTCATTCACGCCACTGACCCTTTGACTAAGAATAGCCCTTAAAATGAACGCTATAATTTAAAATTTATTAGTAAGTTTTGTTTTATAGGGTCATACACCTACTAGCTTAGGGTAGACTTGTGGGATAGGAAGTGTAAACTCTCCACAAGTGTTTAAATTCAGACGTAGTTGGCCAATCGATAGGTAAATCCTTTTCTATGTTTGTAGTATCTGGGAAGCCCCTCTCAAATGGGAGTTAAGCACGAGGTCACGTGGAGGCTTGAATTGAGGAGATAACCCTCCGATTCCTTGTCAAAACATAGACCAAGGTTTTTGTGCATCTAGGGATTCTTTCCTAGACAAATTTTCGGGCTTTGTTACCTTGCCCATGCGTATGAACCAGTTTTGCGACTGTCCCCCCAGACTATTGATATAGTTAAGGTATCCTTTAGTCTCTTTGATAACTAGGGTTTATACATAGGTAAACCAGAAGGCTATTTCTGGTTCACCTTTGACGGGCTTGGAAGGTAACCCTTCTTGAAAGTGTAGGAGGGCAATGGGTGATTCCTCTGCTTGTGCCTAAGAACCTCTTCAAGGACACCAAGAAACTATCTCTCATCTTTCTTCAGGAAAGCATATCTTATATCCCTTGTGATTGTTGAGACTTTAGAAAATTTTATAGTGATTGCTCTGTGGTTTGTCTGTGTTTAGTCGACCTTAGGGTGTGAAGAGTCAAATTTACAATCGTGGAGGACCAATATCTTAGAAGGTCTCGAAGGTTGCAAAAGCTTCCTCTGTTTATTACATTGGAACCTCTACCTCCCCCTCAAAGGCGAAGATTAGACACATATAGTTCTTTCGAATCAATAGGAGTTAGTGAAGTTTCGAGTGAACCAGAACTTAGGACAGACCAGTTTGATTTAACTACAGTTGAGATAGAAGACTTGCAGGCTGACGAGTTTGCAAGGAATTTTAATTCACCTCTAACTGACCTAAACAATCCTGTGATCATCTAGGTTAGTATTTTCAATTCACCCATGATTGGTGTCCCTCTGGGTAGACTAATGTCTATTGCAGGATAAAGTTCTTCTACATCCACCTCAGCCGCTCCGGCTGAAGGGGTGCCACCTACCCCGGTTGGTGCCCCTAGAACAAGTATACCTACTACACCTTTAACTCTAGATAACCGGGTGGTTCAACCACCGGCTTCCACCAATCTAGAAGGTACTTTTGGTGGAGTGGTCATTAGGATTCCTAGTGTACCTTCTGTTCCTACTTCCTTCGCACACACTTCTCAGAGTAGTCCTGTAAGATCCTCGTCATTTGTCTAGGGTTTTCCTTGGAATGGGGGGCACATTCCCCCATCCACTCCATATGTAGGTCCAACACCCACATATGTAGGGGTGCAGTTTAGAAACCCTAATCCTTATGGTCAAGGTTTTCAAACTCTGGTTCAGCTCCTTTCACGAGCTCTCCTTTCTCGATTTTTAGCGGAGGGATACCTGATCATGTGTTCCAAACCCTAGTTTCGATTGGGGCAGCTCAAACCTCATATACTACACCGCACATAAACAATCCACTGGCTTATGGGTGGAATCCTTTCCAAATCATCCCAACCACTTTGCAACCAGTAGTAGGGGGCAACCTCGCCTTCACATCTGGGAACATGGGGGCAAGTCCCTCTAAACCCCAAGCCGGTACTTTTAATACTCCGGTTAGACCCAAGATCCCTTTCCTGGAAACTTTAAAATTTCCAGACGTATCGAAGTTAATGAATGACCCGGTGAGACATAACTCCTCTTGGCCACCCGTTCCTACCAAGCTACCCTCGGACATTCCAAAATTCAAAGGAAAAGTTGGTGACGACCTAGGAGCTCATGTCACCACTTTCCACTTGTGGTGCTCTTCCAACTCACTGAACGATGATACAGTTCGATTGAGCCTTTGTTCCAAATAACTCTGACCAGTACCGCAGTGAAATGGTACATTGAGCTACCGTCTATTGCGTTTGATAGTTTTTGGGACTTGGCTAATGTATTCCTTAGTCACTTCCAACTTCCTGTCTGATATTATTTCAGGACAGACTTGTTGTCTACCTTTCGGCAGGACAAGGCCACTCATATTTTAGATCACATCCAAGAGTGGACAAGACAGAAGAGCTTTATTAAGGCCACTATTCCTCCCGAATTTTTACTAGAATGGTTTCTTAAATCCCTATTGCCATATATATCTAAGGATGTATCTACTTCAGGAGTGACCAATGAGGAAGAGGCTATCCTCAGGGCCCAGCAGCTAGATTTGATATATTTTCAGTCTGGTATTTTATATGAAATCATCCCTAATGCACCTAGGCCAACGCATAAGGTAGAGAAACCTAAGCTTGGACCCCATGCTGATGGTGTGGTTGGTTCTATGAAATCTCCCACTATAGAGTCTTTGGCTAAACAACTCCATGCGTTGTCTGTAAAACATTCTACGAAGGAGGCAGAAAAGGCTGCCCCCTCACCCATGAATGCAAATGTTTTTACACAATACTCTCAAAAGGGAAATCAGTAGCCTGGTGGGAAAAAGAAGAAAGGAAAGAAAGGTGAGGAAAACCAAAACAAGCAAAAACCCACAAACAATGTTGATGGGGGCAAAAAAGAAAAGAAGAAGGTGAAATTCCCATGTAAGTTGTGCTAGGAAGATCACCTGACCCATTAATGTCCCCTTATTGACCAAGCTCAGAAGCTACTAAAAGGCCAACAAACAGCTGTCCTGAAGGATCCTTTCCCGTAAGGACATAATTCTGCTTCGGCTTCAAATGTAGCAAGGGGCACCCGAAATGCTCCCGACCCCAATTATATCAACATGGTTTGATCCCATAATTTACTCCAGACTAGGAACAATAACTATGAGACAGAGGCTTCAAAGAAGGGTAAGTATAAAGGTGAAACCTCTAACCCTTTCACGATTAAAAAACCTGCCGAACCTCCCAAGATACCGAAAGGTGTCTTCAAGAAAACCTTGCACAATCCCAATGCTAAGGCTGCAACCAACTACTTTATAGTTGAATATTTAGCCCAGACCCCTTGTGCGATGTTGGCTTTAGAGGTGTTACAGAGTTGTCCCGCCCAGCGAGATGCACTCTTAGCTGCCTTAGGTAGCATGGATTCATTAAGCCTCATGGCGAAGTTTAATTTGTTTGATGTCAAAATTCACCTACCTTATCATGTTGCCTTATAGATAGATGTCATCCATGGTGGAAAAACCATTGGAAGGGAATTTGTCAATGAGGGTGCTTCCACGTGTGTCATGTCCTTGTCTTGCTGGAAAGCTCTTGGATCTCCAGAGCTAGTTCCATTGAACACCCTACTTACTGCCTTCGACAGAAGGTCATTTCGTCCACATGGTACCCTACTGGCTTTCGAAATAAATTTGGTAGGGAAGGCAATGTCTGTTGAGGAAAAGGTGATTGATGCACCTTTGGATTATAACTTGCTCTTGGGGAGAAGTTGGACTTATGCCATGTCCACTATTGCATCGGTCGTACTTCGGGTAGTAGTGTTTTCGCACGAAGGGAAGTTGGTTACTGTAGACCAACTCAGGTTTACTCGAAAGGGCTGCATGGAAACTAAAAAGTCCACTGTGCCATTGGTTGATCAGGTTAAACCTGCTTTAGAGATATTAGGGGCTAAAATGTATGCATCATTGATCGGCACATTCGATTTTCCAGCTCCGATTAATTATTTAGGTTCTACTAGTGTAGGGAAGTCTATTACCACGGTTGTTGATAGAACAAATCCTTGGGTCCTTCCTTCCCTCCATGAACCTGAAGTTCCCTTGTCGACAGCGGAAGTAGCTTATCAAGCTATCGTTCATACAGTTGTTGATCCCATTCTAGTTCCTCTCACAGTCTCAGAGGAGCTGGAAGAAGCCTATATTCCTACTTGGGAAGAGAACTCTTTGCATTCTAGAGATTGCTTAGATATGGTTTTACCTTCTGATGAAGCCATTTTGGAAGCTATGTGCAGATGAGATAAGATCTGCGAAGATCTTCACCATCGATCCTATTTTCTTCTAGAGTTAAGCAGGATCGAGAACCAGGAATTCCATATGAGACCGGAAGGTGATGTTGATACACCTTATAATCCCTTACCAAGGGAAGAAATATTTGCTGAGGGGAATATGGCAAACATTTCCACTACTATTCCTATCAACATCTCTGCAAACCCAAACATTGTGGAAAATGTACACATCAGTGCAAACTCCTCTCCGGAGGAGATTGCGATCTATACAGCCTTGTTTAAGGAATTTCTCGATGTGTTTTCCTGGTCATATGAGGAGATTCCAGGCATATATCCATCAATAGTCGAGCATGCAATCCAAACATTCCCTGATGCCAGACCCGTTCGACAAAAACTAAGACCTGTCAATCCACGTAAAGCAGCCGTTATTAAAGCTAAAGTTGAAAAACTGCTGAAATCCAGTTTCATTTACCTGATAGCTTTGATAGAATGGGTGTCAACCCCCGTTCGTGTCGACAAAAAACAGGGGACAATACGCATTTGTACTGACTTTCATGATCTAAACAAAGCCTGTCCTAAGGATAACTACCCCACACCATTCATAGATCAAATTATTGATGCCTATGCGCGGAGTGAAGTCTTTTCATTTATGGATGGTTTCTCTAGGTATAATCAAATTCAAATTAAACCAGAAGACCAACATAAAAACAACTTTCATATGTCCTTGGGGTACATTTGCGTACAGTAAAATACCCTTTGCATTGAAAAATGCAGGGGATACCTTTTAGCAGGCAATGAATTTTGTCTTTCATGACATTAAATCTATTGTCAAGCCCTACCTTGATGACCTTCCGGCACATTCTCGTAAGAGGATCGATCACCCAGATCACTTGCATTTAATCTTTTAGTGATGCAGATACTACAAAATTTACTTGAATCCCCACAAGTGCATTTTTTGTGTTGAGTTAGGGAGACTGCTCGGATTCATTGTTTCCAACAAAGGTATTCAGGTGGATCCTTTGAAAGTTGAGGCCATAGTAAATCTACCTCCTCCTCGTTCCATCAGGAAGCTTCAAATCCTGCAAGGGAAGTCCAACTTCCTTCGACGTTTTATCATAAATTATGCCAATATCACTAAAGCTTTCATGTGCCTATTGAAGCAGGACACCCGATTTGTATGGGATGAAATCGCACAACTTGCATTCGAGGCATTAAAGAAAGCTTTGTTGTCACCACCATTATTGTGCCCGCCAGATTATTCTCGTGATTTTATGTTATATCTAGTTGCATCCGAGTCGACCATAGGGGTAGTACTAGTCCAGGAGGACGATAAGCTCCAGGAGCATGTCGTCTACTATCTTAGCCGTACTTTAGATGGCCCTGAACTTAGGCATTCCCACATCGAGAAGTTGGCCTTAACAGCTGTGTATGTTGTTTAGAGGTTGCGTCACTACATCTTACTGAGGACCACGACGGTAGTGGCAGATGTTAATCCCTTCCAATATGTTTTGTCCCGACGGATAGTTGGAGGCAAATTCAACAAATGGATAGTCATTCTTCAGGAGTTTGAGTTAGATTTCCAATCCACCAAATCCAAGAAATCCTTAGTTTTTGCTGAGCTCATCGCAGAATTTTTGGTTGAGGAAGATGTAGGCATTGAAGAAGACTCATTCCCAGATGAGCATATCTTTTTTATTTCCACCTTTGACCCTTGGTATGGAGAATTTGAAGTACCCTGCAGCCTTCTCACGGGAAGAACGATGCAAATTACGCGTACATGCAAAAAAATACCTCATTATTGGAGATACTTTATATCGTAAGGGGGTAGATTCCATTTTCCGTCGATGTCTTACACACAAAGAAGCAGAGAATATCCTAAATGATGCCCATAGTGGAGCATGTGGGGGTCATTTATCTGGGTTAGCAGCGGCCCAGAAGATCTTACATGCTGGTTATTTCTGGCCCACGATATTTAAAGATTGTGTGGAAGCTGTGAAGCGCTATCATCCTTGTCAGCTTTACACCAGAAAGATGCGGTCACATCCTGCTCCGTTATTTCCCGTAATATCAGTGGGCCCCTTCATGAAGTGGGGGATAGATTACATGACGTTCAACCCAGTCTCAGCTAGGGGGCACAAACATATCATTGTCACTGTATATTATTTCATGAAGTGGGCAGAGGCAATGCCCACCTATAAAGCTGACGAGGAAACTGCAGCTTTTTTCGTTTTCAACCAAATTATCACATGGTTTGGAATTCCTAAAGAGATTGTCAATGACCATGGCAGTCACTTCCAAAATAGTATGATGACTGAATTGACCACTATGCTACGGTTTAGACAAGAGCATTTGTCTTCTTTCTACCCTCAAGCGAACGGTCAAATTGAGGATGTAAATAAAACCTTGAAGACTATTCTCAAGCGCACTATTAATGTAGCCCGTTCCAATTGGCACATCATGTTGTATCCTGTACTTTGGGATTATCAGACCAATGTAAAAACTGCTACAGGGTTCTCTCCTTTCCAACTCGTTCACGGGGTGGAAGCAGTAACCCCAGTTGAATGCGAAATCCTGTCCTTAAAGATTTTTATTCATGTGTTACCTGATACGACTGAGCTTGAAAAACGTTTGTTACACTTAGAACGTCTAGATGAACATCGTAGAGATGCGCTGATAGCAAACGAGGCTCATAAAAATAGGGTAAAAAATCAATACGATAAATCGGTCAAACCTCAGATTTTTTCTGAAGGGGAGCTTGTCTTGCTCCGGGATCAAGACAAAGAACCCCTCGGGGAAGGAAAATTCAGGTCTATGTCAAAATTTTTGAAGAAAGGTGCATACGAATTAACTGATTTCAAGGGGAATAAGCTGCCCGAGCCTAGAAATGGGCTCTGCTTGAAAAAATACTATGCTTAGGCTTAGCGCTTTTTCCTGTATTTTTATTGTATGTAATTTTATGTACAATAGTTCATCGATTTGTGTTCTTTTACCATCTATTGGTTGTTATAGATGTCTTCCGAGTGGTTCGTAGGTTTCGCATATGGCTCTAGTCGCCACACTTGTAACTTGGCTTCAGCCGCATGGGTTATTTACTCACCCTCAGGACAACTAGTTGCCTTTGGAGGCGCTTGCCTAGGTCCTGCTACCAATAATGTGGACAAATACAGGGCTGTCATTGATATTTTATGGGATTCTTTGTCACGTGGCATCACCCAACTGGAAGTTAGACTTGACTCTCAACTGGTGTTTTCCCAGCTCAATTGAGCTTATCAGGTGCAGAACCCTATTTTACTACGTCAGTTTATGCAAGTTAGATCATTGGAAAGAAATTTTGAGTTTATTACATTCAATCATATTCCAAGAAATCAAAAATTCATTAACTGATGCATATGCTAATTATATCTTGTACTGGCACTTCACACATTTTTCATAAAAATATACAACAGGTGCATTACAAAACACATGTAAATAAAACTGGCAATATATATATATATATCTGTGTGTGTGTGTGTGTGTGTGTGAATATCTGTCCATATAGATAGGTCGAGTTTCTGATCCTCAGATCTAGTCATAACTGTATAATATACAAAAAATGGATCGTAGTCCATAAAATGCTCCTAGGTCTAAGCTTGACCACCTTGGTCATCATTCCAACCCTGGTCATCTGGACCACGCTGATCCCCCTGATCATCCTGATCACCCTACTCTTGGGCTTCTTTAGCTTCTTCAGCTACAGTAGCCTCAATGGCGTCGATGTACACAAGCACTACTCTAGCTACCCGCCTCATAAGGCGTATCTATATAGGTGGTATACCAACCACTAGCTCCTGCATAACGGCAGGGATATGCTCAATACACAAAGTAGGCACTCTTTGGGTAAGCCTGGCTAGCTTCCCCTCAAGAACCCTAATTAAGCCATGATCTTCTCTTGCCACAGGACGCACATACATACGTGGATGCCCAGCAGGGCGGACTGGTCCAATATCTGCATTTTAACATTTTATAGGATTAAAAAATCTTATACATATGTATATATATTTATGACTAAAATTCATAAAAATTTAAAAACTTGAAAACAAAATACCTGACGATCCCCATGCTCCTCCAGGAGGGAGGACAAGGTCATTGTCACCTCTGAAATCTATTCTAGCATAGGGAAACTGTTCCAGTGCTGGTAGTCGTCACTCCCACCATAAGTAGAATTCAATGTCGTATACACTCTGAACCAATCCACCGCCTCCCTAGCAGAGGAATATTTCCCCCCACCTACTCAGTCTAGGCTGACAGGGACAATGAACTGGTAGTGGTACTGCAGGACTCAAACCGGGCACCCTCTCAAAGAAAAAGGCCACCAATATGCTAGAATAACCGAATTTTTTCCATCGGCCTCTTTTACAGTCAAAGAGTTGTTTCCTCATTATTGGGATTACTCCCAAACACTAGTCATATAGGGCTCCCTATAGACATTCCACTGCAAGTCTCATTTGGTTTCGAGTTGCAAGGTGAAGTGACGATGACCCTGCAACCCTCACTATAGTGCTTGCCAACACCTGTAATGGCAAGCTGCGAATATGAACAATAGGGATGCAACTACCCCTCTTTTGGGTACCAGGAGCAAAGTATGTATCAATGTAGTTTTGCACACTTAGAAGGTCACCGCCTCTATTGGTACCTTCCAAGTTAACCGGAGCTCCTCATCATTACAAACCGAAGATAAAGCAGATGTCTTCCAATGTAATCTCTAGAAACTCACCTTGTAGGTCAAACATACCACGATCATGATCCCAATAGTTTATCATAAACTCTAGTAGGCAGACATTAGATTGCATAGGTGAGGTACAAAATAATTTGAGAAACCCACTTTGTCGCAAAGCATTTACCGTGGGAGCACTTCGAAGAGCATCTTGGTCGATGCCTTCATGCTCCCTCTCCCTCCACTCCAACACCATGTTTCAATTTGGTAAAACGCCAATAATCAAACATTAAATTCATATAAAAACCTTTGATTTTGGCCCTACATAGCCTTTCCATATCTCGCGCAGCGTACGCGACTGTCCTTTGGACATGTCACGTATTGTACGCGACTTGCCTTCAAGAAATTCACATATAAAATGTGTGGACGCGACTGTTTATATACCCTATGCGCATACACAACGTAGCTACTTTGAGAACGGTTGAAAACATCAAAATTTTGCCAAAAATTAAAATTTGCTTCGATCAAATGAAAGAGCATGGAGAGTAGATTTACCTGGCACTTGCGGTTTTGAGAATTGTCCACCGAGTTGTCCACACCGAGCAATTGAATGCAGAGGTAAAATTTGTCTATATTGGGTAAAAATGTCAAATGGTGAGTTTTGATTTCTATTTTGAACTATTCATAGAAATATTATTTCAAAAGTGGGTTTTAACCTATAGTTCTTATTTTTTATAAAAATCAAACTAATACCATGTCTTTTTTCATCAATGTAACAGGTCTAAGGTCACTCGAAGTTGTTTTTTCGCTCATATAGGATAGGATTTTTGTCATTCATATGCATTTTTACATTTATACCTAATCCATCTTAACCCTAGAGTTACTACTTTGACCATGGACTATGGTATTTTAACCATTAGTACCGTGTCTATACCGTTGTTCTTCCGTGGATAGGGCTTTCCTCACATGAGTACCCTAGATTAGAACACATTGTCTTTTGGTACTCATGCCCCATTTTTCATAGGTTTAGGGGAGTCTCCTTAGCTATTTTTCACGCCAAATTGAGCCACATTTTGGTCTCTTTTAAAGACTCCCCGCCCTTATGTAGTTTCTTTAGGCCCAGGTCTAACTCCTCAAAAAATACTTAACTGCTGAGTAAACTTGTCCATTCAGGCTTGTTAAGAATATGTGAATGGGAATCCACATTGGTGGTAGGTTATCTCTTTCTCGGTCCATGTGGAATAATACGAGAAAGGAACACTCTCTTTTCTACGGAATTGAGAAGAGTATTCTCAGGCATAGGTTTATCACTTTTTCCGGGCCTGAGGGACTAAATTTACGGAAAAGGAAAACCCGGTATGAGCTTATTTTTCTCTTTTTCATGCTCTGGACCTAAACATGAAAAATATTCTGAGTGTACTTTATGTCTTTGTCATGCTCTTTAAACAACAAGAACAAAACATCGAGTTTACTGTTGTAATCCCCATTCCTCGTACTCAAATGGATCTTTCCGAGTGATCTTGCTTTCCTTCACACTCGTAAAACTCAAGCTATATGTTGCTCTCGAAGGAGCATTGGGTAGGTGGTAATTTAACCTTTTTCGGACCTCCCTGACTAAGTACAAAAAAGGTTCACCTTTTCTTCTACGGAAGTTAAGAGAGTTCTTCTGTGGTATGTTTTATACTTTTTCGGCCTTAGGAGACTAAATTGGACAAAAAAGGACCCTCTCGTAGTCTTCTTTGGAGTTTTTAGACTCTCTAAACATGAAAACACCAAGTGAGCATGTACTAGTTCAGGCTCATAAAATCCACGAATCAGTAACATTATCAAGCATTATTCCCTCTTCTCTTCATGCTTGTCAAAAATGAAGAGAGACTTGAGTTGACTTTCCTCGACTCATTAAAATTTTACATGAAAGATAAGGAAGAAGTTTTCTTTTGATTCTTTGTCGGTGGCAGCATATCATCCTTGACCATAGCACTCTCTGTACTTTCCAATACTCATGTCTCAGTGTTCACTTTCAGTTCAGCTATCACTTGTCCGTTATACCTGGGGAATCTGATCATGTCTCCTACATGACAGATAATTCTAATTGTATTATTTGCAAAGTTAAAAGTTGCCTTGGGTCCTCTCTGTGTCATGCTCATTGTTCAAGGATTTATCCTTGGATCTGATCTTTATCCTGATCCCATTATTTTCCTATCTGATATTACTTGTGTCTATATTCCTTTATCCAGTTCCTAGTCACTCTTGTGATCCTTTGGAGGATCTATTGCCTTCCTCATCACAGTATGGTTTCTCATTAGCACTTCCTGATGACGAAGACCTAGAGTTTTTGACGATAGTACCTTAGGATTCACTTTCATTATTGGTGAATTTCTTTGCTTCAGTTGTCAATTATTACCTATTGGTTGACAATCTATTGAATCCTATAATCTATTGAATCCTATCCATGTTCAACTTCGACACATCTATTCACATGGCCTGGATTGTACTGTTCTTTTGGATCTTTGATGAAAACCTTAGGTTCATAACCTAAGTTTCCCAAGACTATGTTGTGTTCACTTACACAGTTTCTAGATCTTTGAAGACTCATCATTATTGTATATTGTGGCTTCGATCCACCTTTGTAATATACGTGGTCTTGAACCCGTATCATATGATGTATTCAAATATTGTAAAGGAGCTAGTGTTCCAGTATATTGAACATGGCATCCTCAGATATGACTTTGTATATGAAATTACTATGTACTTGTTTCAAGTACTTCCTCTACTCCATTGGACCTCTGAGTTCTCCAAGATAATGATTATAATGTATTTCGGCCATCGCTTCCCTCTAACCTCACACATTAGGGGGCATCTGTTATCAACCCAAATGGCACTTCTCCGTCCGAGTGCCGACATTCTTTATGTTGGTACACAAAAGGACAAATTAGGATTGAATTTTGCCAAAACATTATAGATGGGCATGACCTGGGATGCATTTACCCTTAAACCAGCTTGTTATATATTTTTTCTAAGTATTGAGTTTCATACGCAACTATCTACATTGCAACTTGCGTACTGTACATGAGTATTTGAATTGCAACCCGCGTACACCAGCATACGCGGGTTTCCTTCAAGCAACTCGCGTGTCATATGCGGGTTGCCTATATTAATAGTCGCGTACACCTTAGTTTGAATTAAAAAAATATAAAATGTGATTAGATGAGATTAGTTGGTCCCTAATCTTTAACTATCCCAACTGTTTCAACCACCCCAACCTTCGAAACCACTCTATTTCCCAAAGTATAAATAGAGGCCTTGGGGTGGGGACTAATCAATCAATATTGGAGACCAAAGTTATGCTGGTCATATATCTTCAGAAACCTTGGAGCAGCAGAACTCAGAGTCCTTTGGTTGCAGAGGAGTCCTTGTCTCAGAAGCTGGGTTGTACGCTTATCTCATTCATCGATTGTTAATAAAGAGAATTCTTCTTCCAATCTTGTATTGAGTCTATTTCATGTATTGTGGTTAATGAATATAGTTGATTATATGCTTGATATACTATTAATCTAACCTATGATATATATATGCATGAGATATTACTTGAACGATTTTCTCTTTGCAGGTGAAAGAGGTGCATCCCTCGAAGCTTTGGAGAGAAGAGGAGAGGGAGAGGATCAAGCTTGGATCAACCGTCGGTAATCGGGTAAGTGAAGACTTTCTTCCTGTTCCCTTTCTGTTATCTGGTAAAGTTGATTGTATGCAAGTTTAGTAGTAAGTTGGTAACCCCATACCCTAGTTTACAAGGTTGCTTTATCCTGAACAACACTGCCCCCAAGGGTTCTTTGTCCTGGTCCTAGATCAAGACAAGCGCCCCTTCAGAAAAGCTCCTAGGTTTGACCGATTTATCATACTGATTTTTCACCCTATTTTTGTGAGCTTCATTTGCAGTTAGCGCATCTCTATGCAACTCATCTAAATGTTCCAAGTGTAGTAAAAATTCTTCTAGATCAGTCGTATTAGGTAACACATGAATGAAATTTTTTAAAGATGGGATTTTGCATTCAACCGGGGTTACTGCTTCCACTCTGTGAACGAGTTGGAAAGGCGAGAACCCCGTGGAATTTTTCACATTAGTTCGATAAGCCCAAAGTGTAGGATACAACATGATGTGCCAATTTGACTGGGCTGCGTTAATAGTGCACTTGAGAATAGTCTTCAAGGTCTTGTTGACTGCTTCAACTTGACCATTCTCTTGCGGGTAGAAAGAAGATGAATGTTCTTGTTTAAACCCTAGCATAGTAGCCAACTCGTTCATCATGTTGTTTTGGAAGTGACAGCCATGGTCGGTGACAATCTATTTAGGAATACCAAAACATGTGATAATTTGGTTAAAAATGAAAAAAGGTGCAGTTTCCCCATCAGCCTTATAGGTGGGCATTGCCTCTGCCCACTTCACGAAGTAATCTACAACGACAATGATATGTTTGTGCCCCCCAGCAGAAACTGGGTTGCATGTCACGTAATCTATCCCCCATTTATTGAAAGGGCCCATTGGGATGATGGGAAATAACGAAGCAGGATGCAACTGCATCTTTCTGGTGTAAAGTTGACAAGGATGACAGCGCTTCACAGATTCCACACAATCTTTGAAAATCGTGGGCCAGAAATAACCGGCACGTAAAATATTCTGGGCCGTTGCTAACCCAGATAAATGAACCCCACACGCTCCACTATGGGAATCATTTAGGACAATCTCAGCCTTTTCATGGGTGAGGCACCGACTGAGGCAAAACAGAGTCTACCCCTCTTTTATTCAAAGTATCTCCGATGATGAGGTAGATTTCGCATGTGTGCTTAACTTGCGTCACTCTTCCCACAAAAATATTGCAGGACACTTTAGAGTCTGGAGATAGATAGGTACATCCCCATACCACGGGTCAGAGGTGGAAATCAAGAAAATGTGCTCATCTGAGAATGAATCTTCTTCAATTGCTATATCTTCTTCAACTGGAAATTCTGCAATGAGCTCTGCAAAAACCAAGGATTTTTTGGATTTAGCGGATTGAAAATCCAAGTCAAACTCCTGGGGAATGATTATCCATTTGTTAAATTTGCCTCCAACTATGCGTCGAGATAGGACATATTGGAAAGGATTGACATCTGCCACTACTACTGTAGTCCTTAGTAAGATATAGAGACGTAACCCTTGAACAACATACACAGCTGCTAAGGCCAACTTTTCAACGTGGGAGTACCTAAGTTCAGGGCCAACTAAAGCACCACTAATATAGTAGATGACATGCTCTTAAATTTTATCATCCTCCTGGACTAGCACTACCCCAATGGTCGAATCAAATGCGGCTAGATACAATATAAAATCTCGAGAGTAATCCAGCGGACGCAATAAAGGTGCTGACAACAAATCTTTCTTTAATGCCTCGAATGCAAGTTGTGCGGTCTCATCCCATACAAATGGGGTGTCCTGTTTCAACAGGCGCATGAAACCTTTGGTGATCTTGGAATAATTCACGATAAAACATCGAAGAAAGTTAGACTTCCCTTGCAGGCTCTGAAGTTTCCTGATGGAACGAGGAGGAGACAGATTTACAATGGCCTCAACTTTCAAAGGATCCACCTGAATACCTTTGTTAGAAACATTGAACCTGAGAAGCCTACCTCACTCGACACAGAAAATACACAAGTGGGGATTCAAGCAAATTTTATAATGTCTACATCGTTTGAAGATTAAACACAAGAGATTTGGTTGATCGATCCTTTTACGAGAATGTGCTGGCAGATCATCAAGTTAGGTTCGACAATAGACGTAATGTCATGAAAGGCAAAATTCATTGCCCGCTGAAGGGTAGCCCCTGCATTTTTCAATCCAAAAGGAAATTTTTTGTACGCAAATGTACCCCAAGGACAAATGAAAGCCGTTTTATGTTGGTCTTTCGACTTGATTTGAATTTGATTATACCCGAAGAAACCATCCATAAACAAAAAGACTTCACTCCCTACACAAGCATCAATGATTTGATTTATGAATGGAGTGGGGTATTTATCCTTTGGACAAGCTTTTTTTAAATCATGAAGTTAGTACATACATGTATTGTCCCTTGCTTTTTATCAATAGGAACAGGGTTGGATACCCATTTCGTCAAAGCTATTGGGTAAATAAAACCATCTTTCAACAGTTTTTCAACTTCAGCCTTAACGGCTGCCGCTTTACGCGGATTGACAGGTCTAAGTTTTTGTCAAACTAGTTTGGCATCAGGATAGGTTTAGATTTCATGTTCGACTATTGATGGATCTATGCCTAGCATCTCCTCATATTACCAGGAAAACACGTCGCAAAATTCCTTAAACAAGGCCGTATAGATAGCAATCTCCTCTGGAGAGCAATTTGCACCAATATATACATTTTCCACAATGTTTGGATTTGCAAAGATGTTGATAGGAATAGTGATGTAAATTTTTTCCATATTCCCCTCGGCAAAGATTCCGTCCCTTAGTAAGGGATTGATTGGTATATCAACATCACTTGCCAGTCTCATATGGAACTCTTGATTTTTAATCCTGCTTAACTCTGGAAGAAAATAGGATCTATGATGAAGATCTTCGGAGATCTTATCATATCCGCACATAGCTTCCAAAATGGCTTCGTCAGATGGAAAAACCATATCTAAGCAATCATCAGCATGCAAAGAGTTCTCTGCCTAAGCAGGCATATAGGCTTCTTCCGGATCCTCTGAGACTGTAGGAGGAACCGAAACAAGATCAACAGTGGTGTTAACGATAGCTTGATGAGTTACTCCACTGCTGATAAGGGCACTTCAGGCGCATGATGGGAAGGAAGGACCCAAGGATTTGTTCTATCACCAACCGTTGCAATATACTTGCCTACACTAGTAGAAACTAAATAGTCAATCAGAGCTAGGATATCGAATTTTCCCATTAATGATGAATACATTCCAGCCCCTAAGCTCTATGAAGCAGGTTTGACATAATCAACCAATGGCACAATGTACTCATTAGTTTCCATGCAGCCCTTCCGAGTGAAACTGAGTTGGTATATTGAAACCAACATCCCTTCGTGTGGAAACACTCCCACTTGAAGAACGGCCGATGCAATAGCATACATGGCATAAGTCCAACTTCTCCCCAAGAACAAGTTATAATCCAACAATGCATCTATTACCTCTACTTCAACAGACACTACCTTCCCTGCAAATTTTATCTTGAAAGTTGGAAGGATACCATGTGGACGGAATGACCTTCCGTCTAAAGCAGTAAGTAGAGTGTTTGATCGAACTAGCTCTGGAGATCCAAGAGCCTTCTAGCAATACAAGGACATGACACATGTGGAAGCACCCTTGTCAACAACTGCCCTTCCAATGGTTTTTCCGCCATGGATGACATCTATCTATAAGGTCACATGATATGGTAGGTGACTTTTGACATTAGACAAGTTAAACTTCGCCATGAGGCTCGATGAATCCATACTACCTAAGGCTGCTAAGAGCGCATCTTGCTGGGCAGGACAACTCTATAGCACCTCCAAAGCTGACATCGCACAAGGAGTTTGGGATAAATCTTCAACTACAGAATAATTGGCTACAGCCCTAGCGTTAGGATTGTGCAATTATTTCTTGAGGACACCTTTTGGTATCTTAGGCATGGTTTCAACAGGTTTTTCAATTGTGAGAGGGTTAGAAGTTTCACCTATAGACTTACCCTTCACAAGAGCCTCTGTCTCATAGTTCTTGTTTCTAGTCTGGAGTAAGGTCCGGGATCAAACCATGTTGATATAGTTTGGGTCAAGGGCATTAGCAGTGCCCCCTGCAACATTGGAAGCTGAAGCTGCATTCTGTCCTTGGGGAAAAGGATCCTTTAGAACAACCTGTTGTCAATTTTTCAGCAGCTTCTGAGCTTGATCTATAACAGGGAATTAATGGGTCATGTGATCTTCCTGGCACAACTTACATGGAAATTTCACCTTCTTCTTCTCTTTTTTCCCCCCATCAGCATTGTTTGTGGGTTTTGGATTGTTTTGGTTTCCCTCACCTTTCTTCCCCTTTTTATTTTTCCCACCGGGCTGCTGATTTCCCTTTTGGGAAGATTGAGAAAAAACATTTGCATTTTGGGGTGAGGGGGCAGTATTTGCTACCTCCACTGTATATTGTTTAACAGATAACTCATGGATTTGTTTCACCCAAAATTCCACAGTGGGAGATTTAACTGAACCAACCTCACCATCGGCATGGGTTCCAAGCTTAGGTTTCTCAACACTATGTGTTGGCCTCGGTGCATTAGGGATGATTTCATATAGAATCCCAGACTGAGAATATATCAAATCTAACTGCTAGGCCCTGAGGATACCCTCTTCCTCATTAGTTATTCCTGTAGTGGATACATCCTTAGGTATATACGACAATAAGGAATTAAGGAACCATTCAAACAAAAACTCGGGAGGGATAGTGGCCTTAATGACCCTTTTCCATCTTCGCCACTCTTGGATATGATCTGAAATATGAGTGGATTTGTCCTGCCGAAAGGTGGATAATAAGTCTGTACCGGCATCATGTCGAACGGGAAGCTGGAAATGGTTAAGGAACACATTATCTAAGTTCCAAAAAATATCAAACACAGTAGAGGGCAGTTCAATGTACCACTTTGCTGCAGCACTAGTCATATTTCTTTGGAACAATCTCAACCAAACGGTGTCATCATTCAGTGAGTTAGAAGAGCACCACAAGTGAAAGGTGGTGATATGAGCCCCTGGGTCTTCACCAATTTTTCCTTTGAATTTTGGAATATCCAAGGGTAATTTGGTAGGGGCAGGTGGCCAAGTGGCATCATGTTTTACCAGGTCATTCATTAACTTGGACAAGTCTGGCAAGTTCAAAGTTTCCAGGAAAGGAAGTTTGGGTCTTACTGGAGCCTGAAAAGTACGAGCTTGGGAAGTAGAAGGACTTGCCCCCTGAATCCCAAAAGTAAAGGTGGGGTTGCCCCCAGCTACCAGTTGCGAGGTAGTCGGACCACTTTGGAAAGGATTCCACCCATAAGCCAGTGGATTGTTCATATGTGGTGCATTGTATGTGGTTTGGGCTGCTCCAGTTGAAACTAGAGTTTGGAAAACAGGAGCAAGTATCCCTCCACTAAAAAGCGAGAAAGGAGAGCTCATGAAAGGAGCCGAAACCGGCATTTGAAAACCTTGACCATAAGGGTTAGTGTTTCCAAAATGTACCCCTACATATGTAGGTGTGGGGCCTACATATGGAGTGGATGGGGGAATGCGCCCCCCATTCCAAGGAAAACCCTGGACAAATGAAGAGGATCCAACAGGACCACTCTGAGCAGTGTGTGCAAAAGAAGGTGAAGCAGAAGGTACAGTAGGAATCGTAGTGACTACCCCACCAGAAGTGCCTGCCACATTGGTTGAAGCCAGTGGTTGAACCACTCAACTAGCTGGAGTCAAAGGAGTAGTCCTTGTTCTAGGGGTACCAACCGGGGGAGGTGGCACTCCTTCAGCCGAAATATCTGAAATGGGGGTAGAAGGACTTTCTCCAGCACTAGACATTAGTCTGCTCATAGGAACACCAATCACAGGTGAATTGAAAGGACGAACCTAGACGATCATAGGATCGTTTAGGTCAGTAAGAGGTGAATTAAAATTTCTTGCAAACTCGTCAGGTTGCAAGTCTTTTATCTCTACTGTGTTTGTATCAACCTGGTTTGCCCTAAGTTCTGGTTCACCTGGAACTTCACTAATTCCTACCGATTCGCAAGAACCGTCTGTGTCTAATCTCCGCCTTTGAGGGGGCGGTGGAGGCTCCACTGTAGTAAGCGAAGGAAGATTTTGTAACCTTCTTGAACTTCTAAGAGGTTTTTCCTCCATGATTGAAAATTTTGACTCTTCACACCCTAAGGTCGGCTAAATACAAACAAACCACAGAGCAATCACTACAAAATTTCCTAAAGCCACAACAAACACAAGGGGTATAAGATATGCCTTCCAGAAGAAAGCTAAGAGATAGTTACTTGGCGTCCTTGAAGATGTTCTTATGCACAAGCGGAGGAATCACCCACCTCCCTCCCACAATTTCTACAAGGGTTTCCTTCCAAGCCCGTCCAAGGTCAACCAGAAATAGACTTCCGGTGTACCTGTGTATAAACCCTAGATGTCAAAAGATACTAGAGGCTACCGCAGCTATACTGATAGTCTGGGGGGCCAGTCACAATCCTGGTTAGTACACATGGGTAGGGTAGCAAAGCTCGAAACCCTATCTAAGATAGAATCCCCAGATGCGCAAAAACCTTGGTCTATGCTTTGACAAGGAATCAGATGGTTATCTCCTTAGTCCAAGCCTCTAAGCGGGCTCGTGCTTAACTCCCATTTGAGAGGAGCTTCCCAGATACAATCAACATAGAAGAGGATTTACTTAACGATTGGTCAACTATGTCTGAATTTAAATACTTGTGGAGAGTTAAACCCCTATTCCACAAGTCTAGCCTAAGCTAGTTGGTTTATGAGCCTATAAAATAAAACTTACTAAATTTTTTAAAATTATATCGTTCATTTTAAGCATTGTTCTTAGTTAGAAGGTAAATGGCGTGAAATACTGTGATGTTATAGACTCGATAAGAAAAAGTAAAATGATGTATAAAGCAAATTCCAAATCAAATTGCAACTACTCAAACCAAATTTCTTTTCTTTTTGTAAATGTAAGCTAATGAAATTGAAACTAAGTGCTAGAAAACTAGGACTTCTTTTTATAATTTTTGAAATTTTATTTGAAAACATACTGAAAGGAAAATGACTAAGTGCAACTAAATGCCGAAGTATAAGATGTTTTTCTTCACTTTTTCAAAATTCTTCAAAAACTACAATGCAACTAAATGCAAATTTTTTGAGCAATTTTGAATAATCAGAGCATATAATAAGTAAAATGAAGTATAAAGGACCCAAAATAACCCGCTTCAACCAAAAAACAAAAATACTCGAAAAATACCAACATGGAGAGACTATTGAACCACAAAAGTCCACTAGATTCACAAAAGAACAAATGCTACCCTGACACTACAAAATGCAGTACAAAATATAAAGTATCAAAGGCCTTGATCACTGACCTAGACACAAAGCACTGAACTCATCAACCAAGCAGGAGGATCAACTTCAAATTACGAGATGAAATAAAATCCAAACCAAGAAAGCTCAAAGGCTTGAAAACAAGCACAAGGTGTGACACAAGACTTTTAGACTCACAGAGTCATGCAAGAATCAGAAGACTCCCAAGCAAGCAAAAATCAAATAGAATAGGGACAAGCAAACCCTACTAAAACATTATGCTGCTACAGGATATACGTGACTATGCATGAAGGAAACCCACATACCATACATGACTGTCTTATAGAGAAACTCGTGTATACAAGTTGTTATACATGACTGTGTATAACAACAACCTGCGTATACAACAACAAAAATTTCCTCAAAAAGAAGGAAAAGTAAAGGCTCCTGGGCACACTACACTATGAATTAAAATAAAGATAAAAAGACCACACTTAGAATAAAAAACAAAGCAAAGACTGGAAAATATCCTATAGAAGAAACCCACAGCAGGCTAGGCTACCCAGCGGAGTCACCAGTGCTGTTGTTCAGGACATTTCACCCTTGTAACCTAGGGTCTAGGGTTACCAACTTACTACTAACTTGCAAACAATCATCTTTTACAGAGAATGGAAAGAGAATAGGAAGAAAGTCTTGACTTACCCAATTAATGATAGTTGATCCAAGCTTGATCTTCTACTGCTCCAATCTTCTCCAAAGATTCTAGGGATGCTTCTCTTCACCTACAAAGAGCCAATTCTTCAAGAAATATCTCATATAAAAAAAATAAAAGGTTAGCTAAAAAGAATAATAATAACATCATTGAACATATTCATTAAACCAATATACATGAGATAAACAATAAAAGATTGGAAGAAGAATTCTCTTTATTAACAAAAGGTGAATAGGTAATAATACAACCGAGATTCTGACACAAGGACTCCTTTGTAACCAAGGACTCTGAGTTCTACTACTCCAAGACTCTGAAGATATACCACCAGCATAACTTTTCTCTCCAAAACTTCATTGATTAACCCCACCCCAAGGCCTCTATTTAAACTTTGGGAAATAGAGTAGTTTCGAAGGTTGGGATGGTTGAGACAGTTGGGATAGTTATGGATTAGGGCCCAACTAATCTCATCTAATCTCAATTTATATTTTTTAATGTTGAATTAAGGTATACATGGGTATTAATATAGGCAACTCGCGTATGACACGCGTGTTACTCGAATGAAACTTGTGTATGCAAGTATACGTGGGTTGCAATGCACATAGTCGTGTATGGCACGCGAGTTGCAATGTACATAGTCGCATATGCATACCAAAATTAAGAATAAAATTATATAAGGCTGGTCTGAAGATAATGCATCAAAGGTCACGCACATCTATAGTGTTTTGGCCACTTCAATCCAAATTGTCCTTTTGTGTACCGACATGATGAATGTCACCACTCGGACAGAGAAGTACCATTTTGGCTGATAACAGATGCCCCCTAATGTGAGGTCAAAGGGAAGCAATGGTTGAAATACATTACAATATTAGTCTTGGAGAACTCAGAAGTACAAGGAAGCAGAGGAAGTACCTAAAACAAATACATAACAATGTCATATACAAAATCATATCTGAGGATGCCATGTTCAATATACTGGAACACTAGCTCCTTTACAATATTTGATTACATCATATAATAAGGGTATAAGACCACGTATATTACAAAGGTGGATCAAAGCCACAATATACGATGATGAGTCTTCAAAACCTGGAAGCTATGTAAGATAAACACAACAGAATCTTGCGCAACTTAGGTTATAAATGTGAACCCAAGGTCTTCGTCAAAATCCAAAGGAGCCAGTACAATCCAAGCTAGGTGAATAGATGTGTTGAATTCGAACATGGAAAGGATTGAACAGATTGTCAATCAATAGGTGAAAACTAACAACTAAATCAAAGGAGTTCACCAATGATGAAAGTGAATCCTAAGGTACCATCATCAAAACTCTAGGTCTTCGTCTTCAGGAAGTACTGTTGAGAAACCATGATGTGATGTGGAAGGCAATAGATCCTCCAACAGATCACAAGAGTGACCAGGAGCTGGATAAGGGAAGGTAGACACAAGTAGCAGTCAGATAGGATAATGATGGAATCAGGATAATAAGCAGAATTAGGGATAAATTCTTGAACAGTGAGAACGACACAGAGATGACCCAAGGAAGATTTTAACTTTGCAGATAGGACAACTAGACTTATCTTTCATGTAGGAGACATGATCAGATTCCCCATGTATAAAGGACAAGTGGAGGAGTAATACAACTCAAAGTGATAGCTGAAACTGAAAGTGTATATTGAGACATGAGTATCGGAACGTTCAAAGAGCGATATGTTCGAGGAGGACATGCTGCCACCGTTTGTAACCCAAAAAGAAAACTTATTCCTTATCTTTCCTATTAAATTTTAACGAGTCTAGGAAATTCAAATCAGGTCTTCTATCTCTACTGTGGTTGTATCAACCTAGTTTTCCCTACGTTTTGGTTCACCCGAAACTTCACTAATTCTTATCGGTTCGAAAGAACCGTCTGTGTCTAATCTTCACCTTTGAGGGGGCAGTGGAGGCTGCACTATAGTAAGCGGAGGAAGGTTTTGCAACCTTCTTGACCTTCTGAGAGGTTGGTCCTCCATGATTGAAAATTTTGACTCTTCACACCCTAAGGTTGGCTAAACACAAACAAACCACAGAGCAATCACTACAAAATTTCCTAAAGCCACAACAAACACAAGGGGTATAAGATATGCTTTCCAGAAGAAAGCTGATAGATAGTTACTTGGCGTCCTTGAATATGTTCTTAGGCACAAGTGAAGGAACCACCCATCACCCTCCCACACTTTCTACAAGGGTTACCTTCCAAGCCCATCCATGGTCAACAAGAAATAGCCTTCTCGTGTACCTGTCTATAAACCCTAGATGTCAAAAGAGACTAAAGGCTACCACAACTATATTGATAGTCTAAGGGGACAGTCGAAATCTTGGTTTGTATGCATGGGTAGGGTAGAAAAGCCCAAAACATTGTCTAAGACAGAATCCCCAGATGCACAAAAACCTTAGTCTACACTTTGACAAGGAATTGGAGGGTTATCTCCTTAGTCCAAGCCTCCACGCGGCCTCGTGCTTAGCTCCTGTTTGAAAGGAGCTTCCCAGATACAATCAACATAGAAGAGGATTTACTTAACGATTGGCCAACAACGTCTGAATTTTAAATACTTGTGGAGAGTTAAACCCCTATTCCACAAGTCTAGCCTAAGCTAGTTGGTTTATGAGCCTATAAAATAAAACTTACTAATAATTTTTAAATTATATCGTTCATTTTAAGGGTTGTTCTTAGTCAAAAGGTAAATGTCGTGAAAGACTGTGATGTTATAGACTCAATAAGAAAAAGTAAAATGATGTATAAAGCAAATTCCAAAGCAAATTGCAACTACTCAAACCAAATTTCTTTTCTTTTTGTAAATGTAAGCTAATGAAATTGAAACTAAGTGCTAGAAAACTAAGACTTATTTTTATAATTTTTGAAATTTTATTTGAAAAAATATTGAAAGGAAAACAACTAAGTGCAACTATATACCAAAGTATAGGATGTTTTTCTTCACTTTTTCAAAACTCTTCAAAAACTACAATGCAACTAAATGAAAATTTTGAGCAAGTTTGATTAATCAGAGCATATAATAAGTAAAATGAAGTATAAAGGACCCAAAATAACCCGCTTCAACAAAAAAAAAAAAATACTCGGAAAAAACCAACTTGGAGAGACTATTGAACCACAAAAGTCCACTAGACTCACAAAAGAACAAATGCTACCCTGACACTACAAAATGCAGTACAAAATATAAAGTATCCAAAGCCCTGATCACTGACCTAGACACAAAGCACTGAAATCATCAACCAAGCAGGAGGATCAACTTCAAATTACGAGATGAAAGAAAATCCAAACCAAGAAATCTCGAAGGCTTGAAAACAAGCACAAGGTGTGACATAAGAATTTTAGACTCACAGAGTCATGCAAGAATCAGAAGACTCCCAAGCAAGCAAAAATCAAACAAAACAGGGACAAGCAAACCCTACTAAAAAATTATGTTGCTACAAGATATACGTGACTGTGTATGAAGGAAACCCACGTACCATCCACGACTATCTTATAGAGCAACTCACGTATACAAGTTGTTATACGCGACTGTGTATAACAACAACCCGCGTATACAACAACAAAAAAATTCTTCAAAAAGAAGAAAACGTAAAGGATCCTGGGATCACTACACTATGAATTAAAATCAATATAAAAATACCACACTTGGAATGAGAAACAAAGCAAAGACTGGTAAAGATCCTACATAATAAACCCACAGCAGGCTGGGCTCCCAAGCAGAGTCGACAATTCTCTTGTTCAGGACATTTCACCCTTGTAACCTAGGGTCTGGGGTTACCAAATTACTACTAACTTGCGGACAATCAGCTGTTAAAGAGAATGGAAAGAGAATAGGAAGAAAGTCTTGACTTACCTAATTAACGACGATTGATCCAAGCTTGATATTCTCCCGCTCCAATCTTCTCCAAAGATTCTAGGGATGCTTCTCTTCACCTGCAAAGAGCCAATTCTTCAAGCAATATCTCATATATATATAAATCAAAGGATAGATGAAAAGCATAATAATAACATCATTGAACATATTCATTAAACCAATATACATGAGATAAACAATACAATATTGGAAGAAGAATTCTCTTTATTAACAAAAGGTGAATAGGTAAGAATACAACCGAGCTTCTGACACAAGGACTCCTCTGCAACCAAGAACTCTCAGTTCTGCTACTCCAAGACTCTGAAGATATACCACCAGCATAACTTTTCTCTCAAAAAGTTCATTGATTAGCCCCACCCCAAGGCCTCTATTTATACTTTGGGAAATAGAGTGGTTTCGAAGGTTGGGATGGTTGCGACAGTTGGGATAGTTATGGATTAGGGCCCAACTAATCTCATCTAATCTTGATTTATATTTTTTAATTTTGAATTAAGGTATACGCGGGTATTAATATAGGAAACTCGTGTATGACATGCGTAATACTTGAAGGAAACTCGCATATGCAAGTATACGCGGGTTGCAATGCACATAGTCATGTATGACATGCGAGTTGCAATGCACATAGTCACGTATGCATACCGAAACTCAGAATAAAAATATATAAGGCTGGTATGAAGATAATGCATCAAAGGTCATGCAAATCTATAGTGTTTTGGAAACTTCAATCCAAATTGTCCTTTTGTGTACCAACATGATGAATGTCAACACTCGGACGGAGAAGTGCCATTTTGGTTGATAACACCACTATGGATCAACAAGAAGGGATGGATTCCAACAGAGCTCCAACACTTAATAAAGGAGATCGAATTTCATCTAAGTGAGGTGGAAGATCGAATTTAATATGGACCACTGATACAAAGTACATATTCATCCATGGATTGGGTGGATAGATACATAGCATCAATGGAAACTCAAGGGTTTGCAAGTCTTGCTCAAATTGGTAAGGATACATTTTACTTCTATGATGAATTTCTCTGCTTAAATGACATTGTATTACTATGTGAGTTGCATCAAGGGTGTGTATTGCATCCCTTGAATAATTTTAGTACACATGCATCCAAGGACCGGGTGTCAATTTATGTGGTAGGATGGGAACCGCCATCATCTTGAATTAATAAAATGTTGGATGCAGCCAAGCAAGCAAGGGTCAACTGGCACAAGAAGATATCCAAGAATTGTTGGATCTAATGGCAGGGATTTTCAAAAGGGTGGGAAGTGATGGACTTCCAATATGGAAATGGGATCCTTATATCCTATGGAATGACAAGTTTCTCCAGGTGACTGAAACATTGAGAAGATTGTAGAATGAACAATAGGACCCTAGAGGATAGGATAGCTTTGATTTCTAGTAGTATATCCATGAGGAACATTGGTTTAGTTTCCTATGTGGGAAATCATATTATGGATGGACTCACTATTTTCCTTCTTGGTGAATTGGTATTCTTTTAAAGACTCTTTGTGTTGACATTATGCAGTGTAGAGGTGGAAGTAGGAGATACTTCCCACTACTCAGGTTTATTTGGTACCCTAAGATCATCTTTGGATTCCATTGTTCCAGTGGGAGAATTCACACTATTGTATGGGTTACAACGACGCCTCTTGAGAAGGATGAGTTATATGTGATAAATTCATTTCCCAAAATTGATCTCCACCTTGTCCATCATTGTCATCGAGTTCACTTGGAAGAAGACATTTCGTAAGAGACATCACCTAGTTTCCATTATAACCATTATGGATTTCATGCTTGAGAATTCACTTAGTTGATGCTCCTATGGTTTCATTATATTACATGAGTAGGGCATACATCAAGCACTTTTTTAAGCTTGATTTTATTCTATTTGTTGACATTTTGGTTCATGGTAGGATGTTGGAGAAGTACTATCCAGATTTGGAAGCTATGCCATGTACTTGGGTAGAGAAATCATTGCATGTCAATTTGTTTGAACATGGAATTGGAAGGATAAAGATATTGCATGATGATCCTATGATTCAGAATGGTAAGGATGGTGCACCATGTAGATGATCCTTTCATTTCATAACACATGTGGTTTCCCAAGTAAGGAAAGGAGTCTTCTACGGGGATGATAATTTTCAAAGAGTTCTCAAAAGGAAAAAAAAGTGTTACATCAATGTTCCCATGTGATATCCCATGAAGTTGTCGTCCAATCAAGAACATTTCTCATTCAAAGTCATGGACGTGTTAGCAATTATACATGTATTAGACAAGAGCAAACAATGCTTAATAAGAAACAAGTTTGAGGTTGAAATTGACCACATTGGTTCAAGGTCAATCTTGACACATAAGGAGTTCAATGTATGGAAACAAGAATGGGTTGCATCTGAGTCATTGTATGTATTGAAGTATGAAAAGTGGCACAACACATGTCAATGGTATGATTCGTGTTTTAGGAATAGAAGTTTAAAAATGCATGATCATTATTGTTCCAACTGCTATAATAGAAGTTAATTGCAACTCAACTTGCAATGGAGTGTTTCATAAGCATGATCATTCATGATTTGATGGTGAAGGATGAACGATGTAAGCTTAAAAGGGGGTCATCTATGAAGGAGTTGAATTTCAAATGGTGTATGCAACAACTTGCAAAATTTTGTGGAAAATTGTCCAAATGTTTCATCATTCATATTTTCCCTTGCTTGAGGACAAGCAATTTTTTTTGGGGGGGGGGGGGGGACTATAATGTCCAAATTTTTTATAGAACCATGGAGAAACAACTACCCCTNCAACTACCCCTTTAGATCCTCATGGGTCCTAGTGGAGAATTAAATTAATTAATAAGGAGTTAATTTTGGCTATAGTAATTTTATGTAATTAAATAAATCATGAAAGAATGATGGGGACAACAATTTTGGAATAATTAATTTTCTAATTATTGTTTGTGAGTTGTAATTTATCTAGCTGGATCAAGAGGGTGCACATTATGGAGGATAATGCTTATGAGTTTTCTCCCACACAAAAAATCAGTGAAAGGCCTGAAAGTACTGAAAAGTAGGAAAGCACTAAAAAACAACGGAAAGCTGGAAAGCACTGAAAATCAGGAAAGTAGCAGAAAATCAAGGAAAGCATAAGTTTCCAAATTTTCTCTAAAAGTGGGAAAGACAAACTAAATTATAAAAGTCAAGAAAGCAAGGCAAGGAGGGTGCACTTGATGAGAGAGAGTGGGTCCACATGTGTCAATAACATACCAAAGATATTATCTCCTAAAATAATTAATTTTATTATTTTATTATTTTCATGAGAGAAGTTTATAAAAGGAGGTTGAGCACTCCATTTCACATATTTTTCCAGTTTCATTATTGATTTGAAGAGCTCTAAGCTTTTCAAGACGTGGGAGATGTGCCCCTTGTCACCAGTTGGGAGATGCGGCCTTACTATTCACCAAACTAGTTGAGGAATCGGCTAGAGTTTGAGGAGGATGACATTCAACCTTCCTTACTGAGGATAATTTCAGGATTCTTGTGTTATTTTCAATTCAATTCCAATTCCTATCAAGAAATATTTTGTTTCAGCAGTTGTAGTGTGTTTTCTGCAGTGCTTTGTATTTGTCCATGGAGGATGGTGATTTTATGAGTGTTTTTTGATGCACTTACAACCATATAATGTAAACATACTCCTTTTCAAGTTAAGGAAATAATTTTATTCTTGTTCTACAAAATTTACTTTATATTCAACGAATTTCTACCCCTATGCTCGTTTTGATGCCAAATATAGCTAGCCTTCAGAATTGTTTTAATAAAATATCTTCCACATATCCAAATCACATTCCGTAAGTTGTTGCAAGTTGGAAAGGATCATGTGAACCCATACCAAGATTTGTTTCAGAAATCCGTGACCCTTTAGAGTAATTTCGAAGCGTTTGGAAATCACTTAGTAGGGTTGTCCTGAAATTTGTAATTTTCTTCCTAGCTTCCAAATTTGTCAAATTGAGTTCAATCATTTATATCGGTGTTTTTATAGTAGGTTTGGGTTGATACAAACCAACCAATTCTAGATCTTCTCTAGAATCTGTTGGGTTCCACATAAGTCTTGGGGACATTGCCTTGAATCCTTTGGTTTAGCCAAAGAAGTCTATCGAGGCATGATGCACCCAAAGAATGTGCAGTTGTAAAAGTTGGGTGTCTGATTAAGGTTGTTGTAGGATGTCCTTAAGCTACAAAAGATCCTAAAATCCATCTTTGAAAACTTTGGGAGGGTCTAGCGGTGTTTAGGACTTAATTTTTTTAACTCCTAGCCTAAAATTAGTTAAATTTCAGTTAGTGTGCCTGAATCTCTAGTTCGGTACATTACATTCAAACATATGGCATGCTTAAATTAACTCAATTCTACAAATTGGAAAAGACGATTTTCAAACTGAAAATGATTTAATGTTTTTTTCCTTTTCCAAGAAGCCTTCAAACTATTGAAAAATACTAGAAACTTGATTCTTTTCAATTTGCAAATTACATGCAACTCTTCTCAAATGTTGAAATTAAACTTCGAAAACTAATGACATCATAAACTCAAATGTTCTAAATCATCAATTCAATAGTTTTTGAAACAATTGTGAAAAATTTCCAAAACATCCATGCAAGAGTTCCAAAACATCAATTCAGGAGTTTCAAATTAGAATTTCAAGAGTTCTCAAATAACATTCAAGAGTTCCAAAACATCAATTCGAGAGTTCCAAATCAGAAGTTTACCTAATCACTAAGTAATTTCTTGGATCTTAGAATTCCTAAACTGAAAATTTTCCTAAAATGACTGAATTTAAATCATTTACACTTGAGATCCTTGTTTCTCATGTGCAAGATTGCATAAGGTGCAAGCATAGAGGTTACACAAAGCTTAGACATGCTTTTTTAATCTCAAATTGCTTTACACTTGAGATCCTTGTTTCTCATATGCAAGATTTCATAGAGGCGCAAGAATAGAGGATACAGAGAGATCACATATGCTTCTAAATCTCAAGTCAAACATGCCACAACTTGCAAAATTCAAGCAAAATTTCACCTTCTAATCGAAGTTTCTATGTATCACAATCGATAAAAAAACTTTCTCAAACAAGCAATTGAATGCTACACAATACCATTTTTTATGTTTAAAACAATTGTTCTTAAAAATTATTAAGGGAAGATAAATTTTCTTTGTAATTTCAAATAAAATTGTGATTGAAACACCAATCTCTTTTAACTATTGTTGTTCAAGCATCAATTTAGGGATTCTACCTCAGAAAAAACACCTAATCACTAAGCATTTTTCTTGGATTTTATAGGCCCCAAATTGAAAATTAATAAGGATTAAGGGTTCAAACATCTTATAACATGATTAAATTTCCTTTTTACTATGATCTAACATGGTTTGTAGGTCTACATACTCAATATTTTCAACAAATTGCAGACTAGAAGCTTATGAATAAGCAATAGCCTACAATAGTTGCCACTTGGGGAAATGAGCCATGAAAGAAAAAATACCACAAATATATATATTAAAATTTCCAAATCAAGTAAATAGAAGGCTCATACATGATCTAAATGTTGTACCATAGCTCTCCAAATATAAAATGAGAGAAAACTTGGAAGAAAAATTGAATTTCATGCCAAATAGGGATCAAATTTCAACATTTTGTGCCATTCACACCTATGTAGAGGATTGGGTGTGAATTTATTTACCATTCACTCCTAATGATAATTTAGGGTGTGAATTCCCATACCCATATGCTTCTGTGCAGAATGTTGCAAGCAGATGGATCTAGAGATGGATTTATGGGGCTAAAACCTCTAGAAATTGAAAAAACAAACGAGTTATAAAATGAGTAAAATGAGTAAAATGATCCAAGTGGACTCATATATTTCCTAATAATTCCCAAGAGGATTCTAAAATGAATTAAGTTAGTATTTAATATATAATATGCGTAAGAGAACCAAATTTTTGAGAGAGTAAGAGTTAGAAAGAAAATCCCCTTCGTAGAAGAGTCACCATTTTGATAGGTGGAGAATCAACAACAGAGCTAGAAAGATAGTTTGGGATCTCTTTCCTTCACCAATGGTTTGGCGAATCTCATTGTCAACAGTATGAAAGAATTGATTGCAATTTCACCAAGATCAAAGCACAATTTCCTAAGAGTTTAAGTCAAGGTAGGAAGAATGCGGACTGCTTGTTGTAGCATGCCATTTGGTGTAACCTTTCCTTTGCCAGTCTTTGCTATTTGCATATCCTTAAGTTCTCCCTAAAACCTGCACATAAAACTCCAAAATGCCTTCTTACTCTTCTAATAACAAAAGTTGAAGGGATTAGAGACAGTTCTAGTTTCATACCAATTAATTAACACAAGAAATTGGTGGGGAACGAAATTCATTCATATTAGATATAAGAATGAAATACTTACAACCCTTGCCATTGAGATGATTTTTTCCTCCTTTGTCCTAGGTTCCCTCCTCTATTTCCCAAGCCTTTGATCACCAAAAGTGTGAAGCAAAAGAGTCTCTCCCCAATTCCTTATAATAACTTTGCATTTCAATAATTTCTCCTTATTCCTCAACCAAAATTCCTCTAACATAGATTTAGGATTTCAGTGTTGAGTGAGAACTTTTCAATGTGGGATGGGAATCCCAACTTAATTTCCTCCATTTACCTTCATTTACATAGTTTCGAGCATTTTCCATGAATAATGGTGAATTTAATGCACAAAACACATATGCCGTGTGTTTTCCTTCCACTCTCAATTTGTGAAGACTTTGATCTTAGTTTTTGGTAGGTTGAACTCAATCACTAAAGTTTCCCCTTGTGATCTACATGGGTCTTCATTCACACCTTACATTTCAGAAAGTAGTGGTTGGATTAAGAGATTATGTCTCTTTTGTGCTTTATCTTTGTCTTCATGTTGGGGCAAAAATCAAATCATGCTTCTGACCTACACTATTGAGGGTGTTAAATTATGTGTTAATAATGTTGCTCACTCGAATATCCTTACCGACGGTTAATTTAACCCGCTTGGAACATTTATTGATTATTCTCTTCCTCTTTATAGGGTCACCAAGAGCATAACCCAATATAAAATCCTCCACTGGGATCACATACCTCGCCTTTGAATAACTAGACATGTAGGTCCAATCAATCCCGCATCCCACAAAACAACATAGTTTCCTTTGGATGCATTAGCCCGGACATTAGGGCCAAATGTGCCAGTGTAGCTTTCTTTGGAGGGACAAGGTTTGAAAGTCACTTCTTCAGTCACCTTTAAGGAGTCTTTATGAGCCTTGGGATAGATGATACCATTCTTTAGGAATTTCATGTGAGTCTCTAACTGAACAGAGTCAGATAATTTAGGTGGACAAATATCTTTATTCTGGTCTTGGATGACACATAAATGCCCCAATTCCTTTCCACCATATGCCGCTACAGATTTGTTAGTATTTGACTTAGGAATCCCCTCATATCCCAAAACAATGAATACATTTAATGGTTCACCTCTATCTGTACTTCCCTCGAAAAACCCATCATACCACATGTCATGTGAAAGATCCAGATAATCCATGACCACCAAACCCTAAGCCAATTTATTAATTTCCATAGTTGTTGTGTTTGATCTTTATTTTCCAAAGAATCTATTCAATTAAATGTCGTATCAGTTTAAAGCCATTTTCAAACGGCGACCCACCATTGGAATTCTAAAATTATTGATCTCATCTTTCCAACACTCCATGCATGCACTCCTCCATGGCTCTGTATCTCCTTTATGTTTTTATGATATGTTCATTATGCTAGTCACACAACAACAATGGATTAGAAAAACACATCACATTGTTGCTTGATGTTACTAATGGCCACAATTAAATATGGTACACATGCAACATGGATTTAATATAATTGTGTATCTTTGTTATATTCTAAAAATTGATAACAAATACCAACAACAAATCAACAAGCAATCCCCTACAATTTCAAACCTCAAGCAACCAAAAAATGCTTGAAAAGCATTAAATATCCATACTTAAGGGCAAATGATTCAAAATTTAAGATCATTTCGTGAATCCCTTCCCCTCTTTGAAACTAGCAACTCAGTAATAAAGGATAATAAAAATATAATCAATGGTCCTTTGCATAGTTCAATGCTCAAATCTTAGAAGCACTTGCCTCATTGAGAAACAAAACACCAATACACTAGTCCATTTAGAGAGCACCCATGATAGAGGCATTGTTGCATTCCTCAACTACAAATACAAGAACAAATTGGGCATTCAACGAAACATGAAATCCAAAGCCCCTATAAGAAAAATAGGGAATAACATAAGTATATTTACACTCACTATACCTCCATCAACGTTCCTGTAAGAAACTCCCAATAATCTTGAAATCATACCAAGCCTGTGGACCGCATCTCTTTGACATTGATCTTGAGCAAGGGAACATCAATCTCTCACCAAAATCAAAATAATAGGTTGATGCCCTGTAATTTCTAGCTACTAAAGATTCTTAAGACAACAAAATGTGTTGAAAAGGCCTTTTTCACCAAAACGATTTGTGGCGTGAATTGTTCATTCGTTAAAAAACATTGAACTAAATGCACAATAAGAAAATGAGATTGAAACCCTAATTAGTTGGTTCCGCTAAAGTGAAATATGAACATGGAAAGGAACAATGAGCATACATATAACAAAAGTACTTGTTATAAGAACATGTAATGATGCAACTTCCATCAAATGCCTAAGGTTATAAACACAAACTCTTTTGAAAACATCTATTGTAATTGGTGCAGTGGAGTTAACTAAATTGATGATAATATTAAAATTGCATCCATGCAATACTTGGCTACATATTTGCAGAAGATGAATGGATGGTGAAAATTGCATTCCCACCAAGGATACTTCCAAATGCTCTTTCCTTACAAATACACACACCAACCCCACCGCCCACCCCCCCCCAAAAAAAAGAGTTGCGATTAAAACCTCTAATGGCATAAATATGCAAACCCCATTCCTAATATTTTACATACAATGGCAGTAATGTCCATATCGGTGATATATGCAGTGTCATAGGAGAAATGATCACATTGTAGAGGTGGAGATTAAGGCCAACAAATTTATTTTCATGAAATGGAAAAAGGTTGTTTGATGCCTCCTGAGGGTCAAAGGATTGCCACCTTGAATACAGAGGCGTGGCCTTTCCATTTGCCAGTGATGCACTCTAATATTTCTTCATTTTGCAATTGTCCACCACACAGATTTGATAGCAACACAATTTAATATATATATAAAAAGAAAATGATTTTGGATGATAGAGGTAAATGCATAAAATATATTTTTTATATTGCATAATGAATCGAATAATATTTGAGAATGCTTTGGATGGGCAAGGTGAGCAACGATTCGAGCAATGCAAGTGTTGCTCAACTGCTTCACTTGTCCTTGGCCAAATAAAAAAAGACTTCACTCTACTTGCCTATTAACCACATGATTTTTTGCACACAATTTAGCTACAGGCTAGACAAGAATTCGAGAATTATACATTCCTCCATTCAACCCACTAAAGAAAATATCGAACCTTCAATTATGGATGGTATCAATTATATCAATTGACAACAATAATAACCATGGTGGTGTTGGCAAAGCTTTCCAATGGCCATCTAACATGGATGAATAATTAACGAACTAAAAATGTTCCTTCCAAAAACATAAATATCATAAGAAAAATGCCCACATAATTAACTTTCAAAAAATGTTTAAAATAATGTGATTATAAATTATTTCTAATAGCATAAATTTATAATTTACCACACTACATTTACACATTTTATATGATTTTAATTAAAAAATCTTCTAATATATTTATTTACATGAAAATCTTAGAATGATATATGCCGTTAGATTAACCACATTAAGTTTAGCCCATTTTATATGATTTTAATTAAAAGTATCTTAAGATAGTTTAGATGGATTTATATAAGAATCTTTGGATGATATGTCCCGCTAGTTTTTTAATTAAAATTAAAAAAAGAATTATCGCGTTGTCTATTGCGATGTGGTATAGTGTAGTTTCCATGTTTGACTATTTCCTAGAATAATGTGTGCTTGAGTTAAGGTGACGTTTCCTTAAAATAATGTGTGCAGTTTTCCATGTTTGACTATTTAGAATAATGTGTTTTCCATGTTTGACTATTTAGAATAATGTGTTTTCCAGTTAAGCTTGACATCTCCTTAAAATAATGTGTTCAAGTTTAGTAGGTGTATTTTGTCCAAGCTTAGATTTAAATATTTGTATGAGTAGAGGTTTTGTGTATAAGGGAAGGTATGTGAAGTTTCAAAATTATTTATTTATTTCATTTAAAAAGTAATTATAATTTATATGTATAATTGAGTGTTTTCTTCAAATCACGTTTTAACTTGATTTTAATAATAAAAGTTACTCGAGTAAGGGATCATTATTATTTAAAATTAATGTTTTTCAATTTCAGTTTTAGGACACTTAATCGAAGATCTGAATATTCTATTGATTGGTCACACTTACCTTCTTGTATGAGTGTTAGGTTTGGGGGGCATAGCTTCAAAATGTAGACCAAAACGTGATAGAGAGAGTGCATGCCATGATATTATCTCAATATGTTAATGTCGAGAGATTAGTGCCTCATGATATTATTTTTGCAAAATTTGACAAAATATCACGCATTGCTTCGTTGATCTTTCATGTGGTGATAATGACACACGAGCTAAAATAGATGGACAACTCACAGAGTAGTATTCTAAGATATCAATATATTACTCTCTAATCCTTTTTAAAGGAGCAGGCAAAACATGAGACCACTTTAGGTTGGTATGCAAGAGTTTTTTCATTGCTTCATCTCATTGATCTTGATATTGACAGACCACCCTCGCATTATTTATCAATGGATGCTCCTAATCTCTCAAAGAAGGAGATAAAAGGGGTACTCGTTTTGAGATTTACATACCCTACTTCTAGTCGGCATGGTTTGAGCCTAGAGAACCGCTTTCTCCCAAACTTCAACATTGCTCGGAATTGTATCTCTTGTGCAATGATGGGTCATTCAACCCCAGGGTACAATAGACTGTAATTATCTTGCAGCCTAAGGATCCCTCTTGACTAACTTAGAATTGTTCCCACCAGCGTCACATTGAGATATATCGCCATATTCCTCTGAAGCACCATTTTTTCCATATTTGCTCCTTAGAGATTGAGACTGATGACCACTTTATAATATGATGCTCGCCCTACTACAAGATTAGAGGACGATTCTTTTCCTCTTTAAAGATTCACTTGGCTCTCTCTAAACACCCATGGAGACGCTTATCCCTCTTCCTTCGAGAGATGTTCGACTCTACCATTGACTTACAAGAGGCCAATGCCCCAAATTGACTTACATCAAGTTGATTGTCTCTTACTTCTAGTGCTTTGACACTAGGAGGAAGAGGCCCCATGACCATTTTCCAAGATCACATGATAAACCTAAGAGGTGTCGTAGACCTAATCATTGGCATAGCTTCATGCCCATCACACATTTCTTTGTAGCCTTGGATGTTAGAAGCGCTTCTTCATAGTAATATGTCTCAACCACATAGTCTACTTTTCTTAAGCTTATTCAGTATTCCCCATCTCATCGGATTTACACTTCTTAATTATTTTCTTCCTTTTTTCTCCTTTCCTTCTTTTAGATTGTATTGTCTTTATATAGTGTATCCCTTGCAATCCCATGAATCAAGTTTGACTTTTAATAAACATTAATATCTAAATTAAAAAAGAAATTAATTTAAGTGAACATTATAAAATACTTTAGATTGATTATCATATGTATTTTCATTACCTAACTAAAACAAGTCATGCCTGAAAAAAAAATATAACTAACAAACTATATGCAACTTAGATGCATTATTGTGTCGAAGATGCACATTCTACATAATAGTAGGGTTGATATGTGTAACTCTTTCAGTGCTCATCCTAGAGTTGACACGTGTCCTTTATAAAAAATAATAAAATATTAATAAAAGTAACATGTCAGATCAAATTAAATTTAAATTATTTAGAATTGCACACACACACACACACACATATATAACCACACAAAATAGATAAATTAAAACCATAAACATTGCATTGCACACTTCCTCAACATTTCCACTCTAAAAAAGGGGTTTGCACCTCGAGAGATTTGATCCCTCTCGGCGCTTGGTAGATCCCCTTTTACATGGATCTATGCTAGTAATTAACTATTTCCTATGTTGAGGATTGATAAGTGTAAATATTATCTACTCGTATTTCAAATTGGAATGTGTATATCCTGATGTGTATAACATTAATCACTTTGATGTAGTGTTTATCAATAGCCAAGAAAGTAATGTTCGTTTTCCTATCTATGTAACTTATTTAGTGCTGTGAGGGATGACAATCAAGGGTGGGGAGAGTCATCGTTGACCTTGAATAAAATTAGGAAGAAACTATTGGGAAACCTCCTTTGAACAATAGGACATAAAAGAAAATAACAGATGGGATAAGTTTTCCAAGAAAAGAGGTGGTGTCTAAAGACATTGTTTACATCACTTAAGCACAAGCATTATGATTAGAACATCGCAATGCATTCTTCAACAGCAATTGCAACATATCAATAAAACCCATAAGGTCGTTATTTTATATAACAAACTTTCTTGAAGTGAGGACGATTATGTAGTGTCTCCAAATCTAACAAAATCCCTTGAAGTGATGATATCTAGTCCACAAATATGGGTCATCGATTCTAATTGTTTCCAAGAAATCCACAATGTCCCATAGATTAGTCGATTGCTTTAGTCAAGCTGACTGCTTCCTCTACTTGACTGCTTTGCTAGTCGACTGTTATCTTTTGATTGATTGTCTCCAGAAGATCCAAAGGTGTGATGAACCTAGATAATTTTTTGTTCAAACACCCCTCCATCATCACAACGATATGGAGATTGAGGAGGTGGAATTATGTTCTCTGGACACCCCCCATAATTGTAGTTTCATGAATCCCAAACGTAGCCTGAAGTTTCACAAACATGGATCTAGTAGAGGCTTTGTAAGTATATTAGCAATTTGATCATATGTCCTACAATAAACAAGTGTGACAACATTATCTTGTACCAACTGACGCAAGTACTGAACATGAAGTTCAACATGCTTCATTTTGTTGTGAGGAACATGATTATTAGCAACGTGTATTGTACTCAGATTGTCACAATGGATAACAATTGAGGCCTGAACATGAAAACCAAGCTCTTCTAAAAGTCGATGAATCCAGACTTCCTATGTACCTTCATTAACAACTCCACGATATTCTATAGTCAAAAGAGATACTACCTTTTGTTTATTATACGACTAGACCAAGGGTCGAGAACTAAGTCAAAACACACAACCAAAAGTGGATTTTCGGTCATCAATGTCACCTCCTCATCTGGAATCACTAAACCCTACCAACAGTTCTGAACTGTAACAATGTTTATTACCATACTGATAAGTTCCTTTAATATAGAGAATAATTCTCTTTGCAGTGTTCCAATGGCTTTCTCGAGGATGATGCATGAATTGAGAAACGACACACTAATGGAAAAGGAGAGATCATGTCGACTGTGAGTTAAGTAATGTTAGAAAAACAAGACCATAGAGCAATAACAATAAACAAAATACAAAATACAAGAGAGACACCATTATAATTTGGTTCACCTAAGATGGGATACGTCCACAGAAAAATTGCCATTCCTTTTTATTATTATATTGTCCAACAAAATGAATGGATACAACCTACACCACATCCATTGTACTTCCTCTTCACGCTCTCATAGTCTCTCTCACATATACATTGATCTTTTCAATTATAATACACAATATGCAACCGTATTACAATGTATCCCTCTTAAAGGGGAATTACCACGGGATACCCAAAACCATGGGCCCGTAAACTGTTGGACAACAAAAAACCCCAAAACATATTTTAGGAGCTTCGCCCTCAGACCTCCCAGTTGGTGGAGACTGTCCCCCCGAACCCCCGTGGGGGGGGCGATGCTCACTCGCACCCCCCCCCCCCCCCACCAGGACGAGTGTACAAAAACAATAGAACAACAAGATCTCTGAATCAGGAATATCAGGCTCCACACCCAACAAGTAAATCAAGCTACCGCCCAACTGTTGATAAAGAGTGGCGTCGACTTGAGGAGAGTCACAATCCTTAGGCAATTTAATGCCTGGTTAATCAGGTGTAGTACAAGACTTATAGTTTTATGTTTTGAATCATTTCAAAAGATCTAAAGGATATTTTGTTTGAGAAAGAAAGATACCATCATTCATTTGCAAAAGTTGAATGCCCATAAAGAAATGCAATAGACCAAGACCAATAATTTCAAAGGTATATGCGAGTTGTTTCTTCAAGCCCAAAATCATATTGATATTTTTTCATGTTATGAATAAATCATCATCATACCGTTGCTACAATCAAATATCACCATGAATATGTAATGCATAAATACTGTGATCAAATTCACAACGTTTGAAGCCAGTATTGATAAAGAAACAATTAATCTTCTCATACCAAGCACTAGGTTCTTGTTTCAAACCATACAATGAAATTTTCACTCCTCTAACAAGACTATAATTTGTCACAAAACCAAGAGGTTTTTCCATATATATTTCTTCAAACAAGTCTCCATGAAGAAAGACACTTTTAACATCCATTTGATGAAGTTCCCATCCAAAACAAGCAGTAAGGGAAATGATTAGTTAAATGGAGTTCATGTTTGCAATACGAGCAAAAGTTTTGGTGTAGTCAATGCCTTCTTGTTGAGAGAATCCCTTGGCTACTAGTTGAGCCTTGTGACATTCAACAACACCATAAGAAATAAACTTGGTCTTGTATACCCATCGACACTTCACAACATTATTTCCTTGTGGTCAAGAAACCAGTTCCCAAGTGTGATTCTTCTTCAAAGAACCAATTTAAGTAGCCATAGAATTTTCCTATTCAGGCATTCTTTGAGCATTAGGATAAGTGTTAGGATCACAAGTTTCAAGAACATGTGTCGTTAGTGCAACACTTCCATGTCGTTTCTAACTATGGGTCTTCCAACCAATACAAGCATATCCAACATCAAGCCTAGTAGCTTCAATTGTTTTAGCCCACGGTGGTAGACAAGTCAACAATTATTCAGGTTAGTTATTGTCAGTTAGATGAGCAGGTGTGTCAACGTTCTCAGTTGAGGCAGATTGACTACTAATTGACTTAGGAGTAAAATTCCATTGTCTTGTTGAAACATAAAAGAAGAGTACAACTGATCCAAAATATTCAGAAATATCAAAAGGATCATTGTGTAATAGACCAAATGAGGATTTCAATAAATTATTACCTAATCTCATCAAATATCATATTTATGCTCAGAATGATATGTTGTTTTACTACATCAAACAATCGGTAAGATTTTGATTCATTGAGATAGCCCATCATGATGCAAGCACTACTCTTTGCATCAAATTTATTCCTATAGTTATCATTGATATTTTCCCAAGAAACACATATACATGTTTTGAGGTGTTTGATAGAGGGTTTTCTTCCTCGCCACTTCTCAACTGGAGTCATGTCGCTAACAACTCTAGTTGAAACAAGGTTTAAGAGATAGTTTGAGCAATATACAACTTCTGCCCAAATTTTAGTTGGAAGGTATTTGGTTTGTGGTATTCACCAAGCCATTTCTACCAAAGTCCTATTCTTCCTCTCTATGAATCTATTTTGTTGAGGGGTGTGATGGATAGATATCTTCCAAGAAATGCCATTTTGCAAGAGATATTCTTGAAATTGTCGACTCACATATTCTCAACGATTGTTTGATCTCAAGCATTTGATAGGTAGACCACATTGATTCTCAGTCAATGCCCTAAACTCCTTGAATATTTCAAAGACATGAATTTTATTTTTCAATAAATATAAGCATGTAATTCTAGAGAAATCATCAATGAAGGTCAAAATATACTTTGCACCTACTAACAAGGGTTTTTTCATGTATCAAAGATCATTGTGAACAAGTTCCAATCGGTTTTGTGCTTGCCATTCATTCGCAGAATCAAAGGGTGCTTGATGATGATTTCCAAGCACACATCCTATACAAGATACATAAGGTGGAACAATATTTAGGAGTCCAGTAACCATATTCTTTATTACCATCATCTTCAAACTTCCAAATCTCAAATGTCCTAGTTGCTCATGGAAGATTTGACTTTTGTCATTGGTCTGAGTAATGAGTGTAGTCAGACCAGTTGGTCAAAAATTATTTATGGGAGAGTAACAAAAATTATATGGCCCATCTTTGGGATCTAAATATCCTGAAGCAACAATCCCCCCCACCACCCCAAAGCCTTATATCCTCTACAATCATAGTGATTTGACCAAAACTCAACAATCTTCTTCGTTTGTGTAAGTTGAGCAGCTGACAACAAGTTTTCACTCAAACCATGGATATGATAGACATTGGATATTCAACCACGCCTGCATTCAACATCACCACCTCCAACAATTACAAGAGCATAATCATTAGCTACATAATTCTTCTATTTTGGAGCTCCTCTTAAGGAATAAAATAAAGAAGCGGCTTTATCCATGCGATGAGTGCAACCAGAATCGACTATCCATTTAGTCTGAGTGGTGTGAGCATGTAATACCTAGGAAATGCTAACAAAAAAGGTGAAGTTTTCTTGAAGTCAATTGATCAAAGGACTAGTGAACACACCTTCTTTGATATGCTTGACCTTTTATTCCAAGTCCTTTGTCTTCTTCCAATATGTCTTCTCTACATGTCCCATCTTTCCATAGTAGTGACATGTTTTTTTCCTTTTTGATGTTGTTGGATAATTTCGACTTGTTAGCATTTCCTTTAGTGGGTTGGTCGATACACTCTTTTCATTTATTTGGTTGGACACATTCCTTATAAATTTGCTTGACCTTTCCTTTTAGCAAGCACTTAGCAAGTGAGCCTGGTGGCTACTACCAAGCTTCCCTTCATCAAGCAACTTTTGTTGATCCTTGGTAAATAGATAACATAATGTATCAAACGTGAAATCCTTCATCTTATTTGTGGACATCCAATTGGTGTGAAATGAAGAGAAAAATACATCGTAAGGTGTCCTCAGGTTCATCAAGATGAGTTCAATGAGATGTCCATCCTTTGTCGGAAAAGTCTTGCCACATTCACCCAATTTCAATTGTATCTCTTTGATGTAAGCTAAACAGTCCTCAATCCTTTCAAAGGAATGGGGTTCCATGGCTATCAACTCTTTCTCTATTTGCACCACTTGAATTTCATTAATCTTGTCGAACAACAACTTTAGCTTACTCCAAACGACACGAGGACAATCAATCTCACTTGTATGAAAGTGATTCTCCCTTGAAATGTAGGTTGCAATGATCCAAACAACCTCATCTTTCTTTTGGTCGATGAAAAATTTAATACAACAAAGTATATTTTTCTTTATTGGTCAGACGGTTCGAACACAACCCCTTTTAATACAACAAAGTATATGTTTCGGTTAAAAAGAACTTGTCTAGTGCCACGAACATTTAAAAACAATTGCGAAAAATTTGTTAAAATTATCGCCTTAAATTTATACCTTTTGACTATAATATGCCAAATTTAAAGTTCATATAAATATAGTTTACTTAGTTTGACTGGTTTCTCTACCCTATGTGTTGGTAAACATTAGATTGGTGGTTCCGTTCCTTGGATGACCGCTTGTGAATTGGTCGTAGTGTTGTTTATGGGTGAACTGGTTTTATAGTTTGTTTGCCAAAAGGTAAGTGATATCGTAATATTACCCAGGGAGATGTAATTCCACCGTCATAATGAAAAATAATCAATTTATATAAACAATCCAATAACTCACACTTATATTTATTATTAGTGTTTTTATGTCAACTTTAGATAAATCATTTTAATATAAAAATATAATACATTATATAATTTTTGTGTGTGTGTGTGTGTGAAATATAGATCTCTAAAAAACTTATTGAGCACTTGCCCCATAGAGACTAGAGGCTTTGTGTTGTCCCCTCATTTCGAGGATGGTATAAACCAAATTCCATAGAAGCTCAAGGCTTTTTCAACACAGGGCTCAAGGTCGTCACAAGAATATCAACATTAAGAACTCAACATGTCCCTTGCAAGAATTGAATTTGGGTGGGGAGGATAGTAGTCCTTCTCACAATGACTTGGGATAGACCCAATTAACAATACATTAAATGAAGTTGACGTTAAGTGTTATTCTTTTTATTTTTAAAATTGAGTAAATTTTACTTGGCCTCACTATAATTGAAAACATGTGTTTCCTCCTTCAAGGCTAGTTCAAATTGAAAGGGTAATATATGTATACCTCAATAAACTAAGTAATGAAAATGTGTATTTGGTATTAATTTTAATTTAAAAAGGTAGAGTATGTACATCTTTGTAAACTAAGTAATAAAAATGTTTATTCGATGTAGTTTAAATAACGGTAAAAAAAGGTGTTACTTTTCTTTTTTAAAGTCAAAACTTTTTTTCTTTTAAATGTTGTATAACCATAATTAATTAAATTTTAACATTAAAAATAAATTACCATTTAATATATAAAATTATAAATCATGCGAAAATTAAGTCGCCACGTGAAACTTTTATGTACTAATGTAGAAACCAAAAATTAACACACAAGCACGAAGACAAATTGTGAGCTTGAGTGTGAAGATAATATCGCATTTATTTTTTATTTATAAAACAATATCCGTGGATGCATGTTTTACGTTAATTTAAAATAATCACATGATGTAACAACAATATCGAGAGATGTATGTTTTATGTTACATCACGATTTTCAATACCAATTATGGATTTTATGTATATGCCCCATGGCCCACCTCCTCCTCAACATGATTTCTTATCTCACCAACTCTCATATTCTTCCATGTGTCTATTTTGAAATATATATATATTCTACCATTTTATTCACCAGTCACTCACTTGTATATATGTAAATTCCCTTTTGTCATATTTTCAAATACAAATTCCAACTCACATGACAGTTCGCTTTCCCAAACACTAATGAGAAACAACTTGCTTCATATAATATATGAAACGAGTTTATTTTTTTAATATATCGATTAATTATCATAAGCTCCGCCGGCCAAGCCACCACTTACGTTCACTTAATAATTATTATGTTGATGCACCTCTGGACACTTATTATATAAAACTGTATTTCTCTTTCAACACAACTCTCAACTCACAGGTTTTTATTTATTTTTATATAACAGACAGAGAGCATCGAAGTATTATTTAAATCTTCTTAATATAAATATTGAAATCGATTTTAGTGGGTTCCGACATTTCATGCCGTCAATCTGAACATATGATACGTTTAGTTTTATATGAAATTTCTTTGTCTTTTAAAAAAATGGCGTGTCATTATCTCAAAAGCAAATTAGGCGTGGCAACGAAAATCTATGGTTACTAATTTCTATGTTAAATACAATTCCACGTCAAGATTGTATAAAGGGGTGACATAAATTATTTGAAATTTCGTCTTAAATGTGATACTAGTTACACCATATACAAATTAAAAAATTGAACAAATAGACAACAAGAGCCACGAGGGAGGCGATTGAAGATTAGAAGGGAACTTTGGAGAGCTTGGAGAGCTTGTTTGATCAGTGAATGGCTAATCTGGGCCGTTAATCGGTGTATCCCGGATTATTCTTGGCCGTTGATATTTGTGGTAGAGGCGAATGTCGTGTTCTGATCGCACAAGTCTCGATTTGACAGTATTCTGAATGAGTTGGATGGGTTTTAATGCGCTTTATTTGATCTGTTTGTAGCATTTATCTCCCAACTTTTGTGGAGATGCCACGTTAATTGTCTTTTGATTTCATTGTTTTGGTGGTATCTGGCTGCGTTTGACCTCTCATTTGCAATGTTGTGGCGATGGCGCTGATTTTCGTTCCGAAGTGCTGCGTTTTTCGGGGTTTTTGGCTAGGAGTTCATCCTCTGAAAGGGGCCTTGGTTTAATGGTTTTTACGCTGTTATTTGGACGTTAGTTTGGGGTGTTGGTCTACAGGTGATGTGTGGTTTTTTCCTGTACGTAGGGTATTTTTGAGGATGCAATTGTATTCGGTTTTCTTGGTGGACCAGCTCTATGGTCTTAGATGCGATACTTAGCAGGTTTGTTCGGTTTTCATTATCTGAGTCCTCCTTTTGGTTAGTTGAGGATCGGGTTGGAGGTTTCGAGCTTTGAAAGCTTGTTTGGCCTATTTGGTTAATCTTGGCCGTTAACTGTTATGGAGTCTCGTGGCCATTGAGGAGTTTTTTCATCGACCGTGGTGTGCGCTGTGGTAAGTTTGCAATTGCTGGTTTTTGCGGTGTTAAGGGTTTGTGCGTATGTTCGCTCTGCATGCTGTGACGACGCTGCTGTTTTCGTTTCTGGATTACTGCGTTTTTGGGGTTTCTTTCCAAGAGTTTTTCATCTGAACTCTGCTCCTAGTGACGGTTTTGCTGGGGATATTCTGGAGTATTGGTTTTCTGGTGTTTGCTCTATCTTTCGGCCGATAAGCTGGGGTTTTGGCCTGCAAACGGATAAGTTTCTCATCTGAGGTGTAGGATTTATGAGAGGTTGTATCTGCTTTCGATGGGTTTTCGGATGTAGGTGCAGTTTGGAATTCGTTGCGGTGTTTAGCAGGCTTCCTTGACAGAGGTGTTTGCTGTGGTCTCCGTTGCGAATGTAGCAGGTATGCTCGGTTTCTTTCCAGTATTCCTGCATTTTTTATTCTCCTTCTATAGAGCATTTTTTGAGGTTGACAGCCTAGCTCTAGGGAGCGGGGTCACGTGTTTTGGAATTCTGTTACGAGTTTCTTTGGTGTATTCCTGGCTGGTTATGGGGGTTTACTGGGGTTCTTATTGGTTGTTGAGAAGGCTCTTCTTGACAGTTGTGAATGAGGTGTCTGTCCATGTTGCGTTTTGAGCTTTTCGTGGCTTTCATTATTGCTGTGGATGCTTTGTTGGTTATCATCTTCTGAGATTGTAGTGATTGGGTTAAGCTTTTGTTATCTTTCTCTGGGGCGAAGACGCTGCTTCCTGATTATTTGTGATGGTTTCTTGGGGTCTTCGATCGGGAGTTTAAATCCTGAATTCTGGAGACGGTTTTTTCTGTCCTTAGGTGCTGTGTGTTACTCTCCAGTTTTTTCTGTGTAGTTATTGGACGGTTCTGGGTTGGGGGATTTGCTCGTTTTTCGAATGTCGCTTCGGGCGACAAAAACTTTGGCCCGTACTCCGCCAGGGCAACTGCATTGTATTAAGCAGGGTATTGGAGTGGAGAAACGACTTTCTGCCACCTATATGCCTTTTAATTTGGGAGAATCGGGGTCTGCCCTTCATCTGGATGTTAATTTGGATAAGGTTTTTTCCTCTGTGGACTGTTTGGATGGAGGATGTTTGGGTGGGTGACCTTTGTTGAATCCTTTACCTCCTTGTCCTGTAGCTTCTGTTCCTTCGGGACATTTGGCTTGTTCTCGAAAGAATTTTGGAGAAGATAATTGTGTTCCTGTGGTTTACTCTCCAGGGAAGGTTTTGGGAATTAGGGATAACCCGTGCCTGGGCCCTAAGGATGTGGATTGTTCGGATTTAGGTTATCAGGTTTCCACTTGCTTGGAGAAGTGCGGGCATTTTTCTCTAATATCACAGTCGTCTGGGAATAGGATTTTGGATGGGGATGTGCCTCCGTCTTTAAGATTGGATCTCCAATCAGATTTTTTGGGTATGATGACTTGCAATTTGGGTATTAGTGATCATAATTAGAATGGTTCTGGTTTTCAGGATGACAAGTCTAACAGCTGTTTGGCTAATCTCCCGGCAGTTGGAAAGGTTCAAGCGGTTAATGATGGCTTGAATGCTCAATTGGGATTTAATCCTATATCTACCGAAAATCTTGTCTCTATCAAATCCAATGATTCTGATAATGACTATGTGCATGATTCTCATTTAGATGTAAGCAAAGGAATTTCTAAGTCTAAGAGGAGGAAACCTAAACCTATAAAGAAGATTAATCCGGTTTTAATGACTCTGGGGGAAGACGTGCTTTTAAATGATATAGTTCTCACCAATGCTTTGACTTTGGTTGGGAGGTTTGGAAGGCGTAATTATAACGCTGAATCTTTGCATGGGTGGGCTGTAAAGGCATGGACTGAGATTATCAGTTCTAGTCCTGAGATCTTTATGCTTCCAAGGGGATGGATAGCTTTAAATTTTCTTCAGTTGATGATGCCGATAGGATCCTGGCTGGTGTTTGGAAATGGGATAACGCAGGTCTTCTTATCAAACGATGGACTCCTTTATTTGATTCGCGGAAGGAAAGGTATGACCAAGTTCCTATTTGGGTCAAACTCCCACATTTACCCTTTGAATTCTGGTCTGCTGATTTCTTCAGACTTGTTGGGAATACCTTAGGTACCCATTTGGAAACTGATTTTACTTATTTACACTCTGGGGTATGTTGCATAGGCCGGGTTCTTGTTCTGCTAGACTTTCGTTTGGGATTACCTGCTGAACTGGTCATTAAAAAGGGTAATAGTGATTACTTTCAGCCACTGGATTATTTGGGAATTCCTTTTCGATGTTTTAGATGTCATGGGTTTGGACATCTGGCAAATGAATGCTCTCTTTCATTTAATAAGCATTCCTCTTCTAAAGTTTGGAGAGTCAAAAAAGGAGGGTTTCAGTCTAATGCTAAGGATGAAATGCTTGTGGAGGAGAATTTGGACTTGCATTATGTTTCTTGTGAATCTGATCCTCTAGCCAATCTTAAATCATTGAGCATCTCCAATTCTATGAACGATCTTGATAACATTCCCTCTCTGAACCTTTTCCCTGAGGCCTTATCTCCTTCTGTTCCGAATTTATCATTGAAGAATTTGGGTTTTGTATCTCCTTGTAAGGCCTCTCCAGTTCTCAGCAAGGGTTACTATCTACGCTCGTGCTCGAAATCTGTTCAGGAGATTTCTAGGCATGTCAAGGATAAACCTGGGAATCATGAAGTAGACAAGGGTCAGATTGGAGATGAAATTGATACACATCCTGTGCTGAGAGGTATTGGGGCGCTTAGAGCAATTGCCCTTAACAAGGTTTCCTTATGATCCTCATGACCTTAAATGTTAGGGGTTTGGCTAGTCTGCCCAAGAAACTAGCGGTAATTAGACTTATAGATCAACATGCAGCGGATGTTATTTTTATTCAAGAAACTATGATTGAGGGATGTGTACTGGTTCAAGAGTTGGAACGATTGATTCATGGCTGGCAGTTCATTTCGGTGGATGCCAAGGGCAGATCAGGTGGACTTATTTTGGGCTAGAAGTCTTGTAATTTTCTTTTTCATAATGCATGGGCTATGAAAGCAAGTTTGTGTGCAGTTTTATTTTCGTATGAGTTACATAAGGAAATTTCCTTTGTTAATCTTTATGCGCCCTATCTGGATAGGGAATCTTTCTGGAATAACTTGATCAAGATGGACTGTTTCTTGACTCCTTTTTTAGTTTTTGGGGGAGATCTTAATTTTTCCTTGGGTCTTTCTGAAATCTGGGGGGTTAATGCTCAAGTGGATCCTTTAACTAATTTTTTTCTTAATATGTTGGAGAGATTGGGGTTGGTTGACATCAACCCTTTGGTTGCTATTCCTACTTGGAGTAATCGTAGAGTTGGTTCTGAGGGTATTTGTAAACGGTTGGATCGTCTCTTAGTTTCAACTGATTTCTTAGATTGTTATTTCCTTATTAAACAATGGATTGGGTGTGGAGGTGTTTCTGATCATCAACCCGTCTTCATGCAAATTTCTTCTCAGTCTCCCAAGGCCCATAGTCCTTTCAAGTTTAATGCTGGATGCCTGGATCATATTGATTTGGTTGAAGCTTTAAAAGATTCTTGGGTTCCTTTTGATGCTAGGGCTGCTTTATCTCCAGAGTCACAATTCAGTGAGAATCTTAAACGGATTAAAGCAATTTCTACCTGGTGGTCATTGAATAAAAAAGCTCAGAACATTAAAGATTTGGTTGATATTGAATTTGAGCTGAAAAGATTTCATGATAGGCATATTTTTGGTTTTACTTCAGTGGTTGATAAAGATTTACTGATTGAGATTGAATCTCGCAAGAGTGCTATTCTTCTTTTTCGGGAAAAGGAGGCTCGCCAGAAAAGTAGGGCGTTATGGCTGAGCTGTGGTGATGATAATACTCCTTTCTTTCACAAATTTGCTGCCCATATGAAATGGCGTAATTCTATTTGGAAACTTTATGATGACTCTGGAAATCTTGTGGAAGGATCTGAGGCTATAGCTGAGGCAGGGATTCAGCATTTTGAAAGCCTTTTTAAAGAAGAAGCTGACCTCCATCTTCCAGAGATTGTTCAAAGTTCTGGACATTTTCCATCTTCTGTTTCAGAGGATCAAAATGCTGAGCTTATGCAGGCTATTACTCTTAAAGATATCAAGCATATATTATTCATCAGCAAAAATGATAAGAGTCCGGGACCTGATGGTATTCCTGTTGAGGTGTATAGATTTTTGTTTGATGTTTTGGGGGAAGATATTCTAAGAGTTATTGAATTGTCCAGGGTAAGTGGAAAGATTCTAGGTGTTTTTAATTCTACCTTTCTTTCTCTTATTCCTAAGATTGATAGTCCTTTATCTTTTGAGGATTTTAGGCCTATTTCTCTGTGTAATTTTGTATACAAAATTATTGGTAAGATTATCTCAATCAGAATCAGAAAGGTTTTGGGTAGATGTATTTCTGGTGAACAGTTTGGTTTTTTGCCGGGAAGGCAGATACACGATGCTGTAGGTGTTATTCAGGAAGGTATGCATACTATGCATGTTAAATCCCTAAAAGCTGTTATGATTAAGATCGATCTTTCTAAAGCCTATGATCGAGTCAGCTGGGTCTATCTTCGGGTTATTCTTGCAAAAATGGGTTTCGCAGGAAACTTTATTGCGTGGGTTATGAGTAGTCTTTCTTCTGTTTCTTTTTCTCTGCTCATCAATGGTGTTGCCACCAAATTTTTTAAATCTGGTAGGGGACTCAGACAGGGGTGTCCTTTGGCACCACTTCTGTTTCTTATTGTGGTTGAAGGCCTTGGGAGGGCTATTCTTCATGCTAAACTCAGTGAGACTTATCATGGTTTATCATTCGGTAATAATACAATTTTAACCCATGTTCTCTTTGTGGATGACATTGTCATGGTTAATGATGGTTCTGAATAGTCTCTTTCTACTCTATATGAGATTTTGATGCATTTCTGTAAGGCATCTGGGATGCTAATAAATGATAATAAATCTTCATTATACTTCTCCTGTATGGAAGATTCTGAAGTTATTACATTACAGAATATCTTCAGTTTCCCCGTTGATAGAATTGAACAGGGCATGAAGTACCTTGGTTTTCATCTGAAACCATGCAGATATCTTATTAGGGATTGGGATTGGTTGATTATTAAAGTTGAACAAAGGATTCAAAATTGGAGCTTCCGTTGGCTGTCAAAAGGAGGAAAGCTGATTTTGATTAAAGTAGTTTTAGAGGCTATTCCAGTTTATTGGATGCATTTATGGGTACCTTTGGGGGTAATAGATAAAATCAGAAAGCGTTGTTTTAATTTTCTATGGGCTGGTATTCAGAACTCTTCAGGTTTACCCTGGATATCATGGAAGTCTCTTGCTTTGCCTAAATCTTTGGGTGGATGGGGACTTAAAGTCCCTGTCTTATTTGCAAAGGCTCTTGCAGCAAAAAATGTCTGGAACATTATTCATGGTTCGGGTTTATGGGTTAAGATAGCATTTCAGAAATATATTTATCCAATGAATATTCAGGAATGGATAAGATCTTCTGTTAAAAAGAAAAAGAATATTTCTATTCGCTGGAAAGCTGTTATATGGGCTTTCGATCTCATTGGAAATTTTCTGGTTTGGAAAATTGGTACTGGTAATGCTGTCTGTATTGGTTTAGATCCATGGTCTGGTTGTAAATGGAGACATGCTCTTCCTATCTCTATGTTAGAAAGATTACATTTGTCTGGTTTTCATTTTCTTTATGATATTGGAATTCTAGGTTCTGTTTTGATGTCTCAAAAATGGTTATCTGCTGAATCCATTGGATTTATTGACCCTCATGAGATTGCTGCTTGGAATGGATATATTGCCATTCTCAAGTCTAGCCATGTTAGACTTTTTGCTGCAGAGGATTGTCTTATCTGGAATTTATCTAAAACATGCAAGTATTCTCCTAAAGAGGGTTATGCTGAGCTTATTAATAGAGAAGTGGAATCGGTCTGGTGGTGGAAGGTCTTATGGAAGATGAAGTGTCCCTTGAAAACTAAAGTCTTTAGTTGGTTTCTTCTTTCTGGTAAAGCATTGACTTGGGATGTTCTTTGCTTGAGGGGTAGAGAAGGTCCTGGAAGATGTTTTTATGCAAACAAAGCTGTGAATCCAATTTTCATATTGCAGTAGAATGTCCTTTTACTCAATCTGTTTGGTCAATTATTGAGGATCATTTGAAACTTAATAATTTATGGTATGGTGAATCTCTGTCTGCTTGTCTTAAAAACTGGTATTTTCTGTCACAAGTGGCATTTATCAAATCCCTACCTATCATTGTTCTTTGGTTTATATGGAAAGCAAGAAATCGATCCTGTTTTGAGGATCTTGTCACAACTCCTGCACAGGTATCAAGCTATAGCTTGGGTTTGTTGAAGAATTTACCACAGTCCTCATCTGTGGTCTCTATTAGAACAATTTTTGTGGAAGAAATTGATAAAACTTATGCCTGGGGTTACTTTGATGGATCTGCAGCTGGGGATCCAATGATTTGTGGGGCTGGAGGTATTTTGTTCATATCTGATAATCATTATGTTTCTTTCAAAGCAGGTTTAGGCTTGGGTACTAATAATTATGCAGAATTATGTGCACTTAAGCTTCTCCTTAGGCTGTCCCGGAAATATAATTTGGATAAAATTCAAGTTTTTGGGGATTCTCAGTTAGTTATCAATTGGGCGTCGGGCAAGTATCGTTTATTAAATATTGAACTAGCCATGATTCTTCAAGATGTTCATTGTTTAGTTGACAGTCATGATTATGTGTCTCTCAAACACATTTATAGGGAACAAAATTTCAAAGCAGATTCATTGGCTAAAGCAGGTGGCAGCATTCTTGAAGGATCTTGGGTTACATGTGAACAGAGAGGGGTAGAAATTGTGGAAACTTTTCAGGTCTTCTAACATGTTCTGTGATGCAGTTCGTGTTTGTTTGGGACTCATGCATTTAGTGTTTCTGTCAGATTCTTATGAATACTTATATTTTTAGAGATTTTGCTTGGGCATTTCTTATTCATGATTTGCGGCACCCTTGATACATGATGCTCTGGCTGAAATATTTTATGCTTCATTTTGGTGATATCAAGCAAACTTTCTAAGAGCATGACATGCGGGCTGATGGTCTCTTTGATGGTCTTTTTGTTCTGGAGCTGGAATGGATATGAATTTTTACTTTGGATGGCCTATTGGCCAGTTTATTAGCTGCTGATTATTTGATCAGCTTTGATTTTTTCATACTTTTGGAGGCTTTTTCAACCAGCTAGTTATGCTCTGGTCTGCTTTTGCTTGTGATCACCTTTCGATACACAGTTTATTTGACCTGAGTGATCAAGAATGATGAAAAAAGTCTGCTATGATCAAACTGATTTTTGGTGTATGCTGTTCATTTTTTAACTCTTTTATGCTGATAAGTTTTTGGTAAACTTTTTGATATGATAATGGTTATTGTGCTCTTGCTGAGGCAAGTAACTGATTGTAATGACAACTTCTTAGTTGGTTTTGTATAATGGACCTTGAGGGCCATCTGTTGAATGTGAATAAAATATTTACGAATTTTTTTCTTTGGAAAAAAAATACAAATTAAAAAGTGTAAAGAAATAAAAAACAAAAAAGCTAAATAGTATAAAAAAGAAATGAATGATTAATTTCACTTAAAGACAAGTTAATTATATTTTGAATAGTGGCTTACCAAGATAATGAAAGATAACTTCTCAAATAAACTTATCCATGGTTTTTATAAAATAATAATAATAAACTATCTTATTTATGAAGAGGTCACCCAAAATAAAACTTTTCCTTTGAAGCCTAGTACATGTTTAATTTGGGAAATGTGGGATTTAATATTTCTATAGCTTTTTTTTATAAATTAACATTGGTGATTCACTCTCCCAAAATAAAACAAACTTTTCCTTTGAAGCCTAGTATATGTTTAATTTGGGAAATGTGGGATTTAATATTTCTATAGCTTTTTTTTAAAATAATGTTGTTGTTGTTTTTTTTTTAAAATTAGGTTGTTGCTTGTTTTTGGTGGTACTTAGTCTGGGTTTAGTATTGATTTATAAGAATTTTTTACATGACATCTGTAATAAGGTAAGGAGGAATTTAATTTTTTTTGGTTTTGATTAATTTTTTTATATTTTTTTGTTGACATCATTTACTCATTGTTGATAGGCATTAGTCTTAGTATGGTTACCATTGGCTTTGTTTTTAGTTACAATTTAGTTTTGTTTTTTAAGTTACAATTTAATTTACACTAGTTTTTAGACTTTGGAGCTTATGCGTTATTTGAATTTGTAACAAAACTTATGATAGATCAATGACGATCAATGACAAATAGAGTTAGGAGATAAGTTAAGTACATTTTGATTTTTTTTTGGTGTGTTATATTATATTTAACATTTGTATTTTAACATTGGAATATATTTTCATTTTCTTATTTTTGTTGCAATATAATAATATTAAACAACATTTATGGAATATAAATTTTTTATATTTAGTAAAATTATATATATGCCCATAAGGTTGTAGCTGGTTTGACTATTTACTTAAAAATGAGATGATGTGTTGTAATAGATGTCACAGTTTAAAAAACCTCAACTTATTTGTGCCCCATGCTTGCAGGTTGTGTGGGTGCACCTATGGTTGTAGTGGTAGTGGACCCTTGGATCCTCGTGAATTCTGGAAATACAAAAAAAATTATGTATTTTTTCACAAAAAAACAAAATACAAATAAAAAAGAAAAACTTGTATTTATATATCAAATAAGATGTTAATTTTTTTTTCCTTTTACAACTGTAACTTAAAATCCATATTATTAATACAAAGATTATGTGATGACACGTTTAGAACCTTTACACCTTCAAGTTATTCATTTTGATTTTTTCCACTAGATTATTGTTGTTACTTTTTACTTGGCATTTATTATTGATAATGATTTAGTGGATATTTTTTGCAATTGTTTTTTTTAACAAAAACATGGAAGATATTATAATTATATAAAAAGGTTGTTTACAACCATGCGTACAAAATAAGAGGTCTGAGACCTGCAAAACATATTGTTTTTGCCCAAAAGTACTGTACTATTTAATACTTGAAACTATAGACTTAAACCTGTAACTGTGCCAAAAAAGACATCTTTCACCCTTCGAAGGGTATATACAAACAAAGACACCTAAAACCAAAATGTAGAAAAACATAAAATACTATTTGAACTTGAACTACTCCAGCTGCTTTCCCTTTGGGTCTTTAATAGGTTGAACTACTGAGGTTTCCTCCATAGGATGATCTCTGACAGGTGAGTCTTGGAAATGGTTGCTTTGATTCATGTTTACCAGCTTCTGCATATCCTCTTTCATGTATCCAATTGTGCCCATTAGCTCATGCAAATCTATGTGGTTGTCTTCTATTAGAATGCCGTGGTTTCCCATTTGTCGGGCCATCCATTTGACCTCTTTGGCAGTTGAACTTCCTTTTGTAACCCCTCGATTCATGATGTCGTAGAGGCATCGAATGTGTTGCTTGATATCTTTCAAGGATTCCTGAAGATCATTCAAGGTTACATCCCTGTCTGCCATAGCTTCCTGATACAGAGGCAAATATGAATGCGCCATGAAATCTGGGTGTGCCGCTTGGGAGTTGGGTAGCCAGTCCTTATCTGCCAGGATGAGGGAGCCCAAGGAAAACGAGAGCAGAGGTTCTACAAGAGGGACGTTTACTTCACCAACCTTCTCTGCACTGTGAAGCGTATTCACTGCACCAAGAAAACCTTTCTCTACACCATAAACACCAGGAGCCTTGACTGCACCAGGAAAATCGTTCAGTGCACCGGGGAAACCTTTTACTGCACCGCAAAAATCCGTCGTTGCACAGACAATATCTACTCCGGGAAAGACATTCGTTGCACCAAGAAAACCATTCATTGCGCCATCGAAATCAATTGACGCACCAAGAGAATGACCAAATGAGTCTGGAGGTGGTTTCTTGAGGGAGTTTTCCATGGCTCGTGTGGGAACTCTAATCCCTCTGCACGGGTCTAGAGATGCATTAAATCCCATCACATGGGATTCCTTAGGGAGACAACTAGACACTGGAGGCCATGCAGCCTGCCGACTGTTAGATCGTCGGATAATGAGAACTCCCCCCCACTAAAAAATAACGATATTTAAAAAAAAGAGACTTTGTGAAATGGCCTAGCACCAACCTTAGGCCATCCTAGAACCCCTTCATCCTTGCTAGTGTTCCTAGGGGACATAACTTGTGTTTTTCAATATGCCATTAACTTCAAATTATCCCATTTTTAGCTTGGCCTCCTTGGTTTGCCAGCTTATCTGCTTTGATGTTGTTACCTCTGAGAATGTGATAAAAGGTGATTTGAACATTTGCAGAGGCTTGCCGAATTCACTCATAGATTCTTCGAATTTTGACTACTCTCTTGTTGTATCCATTGATCATTTTATGGATAAATTACTTGGAGTCTCCCAAGACAATTATTTTGGTGATCTTAAGTTGCTTATCCAACTCCAAACCAAAGAAGAGCGCAAGTCATTCAACTTCATTATTGGTTTTTCGACCAAGACTCCAGAAATAAGACGACACTATATTCCCTCCAGGATCAAAGATGATCCCACCTGTACTTGCCTTCCCGAGATATTGTTTGCAATTGTTAACAAATATAAACATATGATATTACAAATGTTAAAAAAATAAAAATAACATTATTATTATGTGTGAACTTATATCCAAAAAATAACTCATATTATGTGTAGTTACATAATATGCTAAAAATAAAATCAAAGATAGTTAAAAAGTGTGTGGAAAACAAAAATAATATATGTATGCCTTAATATTATTGTAGAATATGTACTATAATAGCTTTAAAAGCGTTAAGCATTAAATTTGATTAAATCCATAAGGTTTTATTTTGTACAGAAAATATTTTATGACTGTTTTGTATTTTGGACATAAGTTTTTTCTCGTAAATTTGAATTGGGCGTACTTTGGACCGTTAGAAAGGTATTGAAATTACCTACAACTTTGTTGTTTTGAGTTTTTTTCTGATTCTTTATCGTTTGTCCAAATAAAGAGTTTTAATAAAACATCTTTTAAAAGATGTAGTCAATTGAGTGTAAATTGAATAGTTGAGAAAAATGTTGTTATACTCTCCACTCAAGTTCAAATTTCATTATATAACATATTATATAATTGATATGTGACTAATTTCTATATTAACCACGATTCTATATCAAAATTAAATGAAAAGAATAACATATATAAATTATTTGAAATTTTGTCAATTTATAAATCCAATTTGACATTTAGTTCCATTCCAATAATTCCATACCAAAACAGAGTTATCCAACTATAGGATGAATGAAAATCGGTGTTGTACCATCTAATTCTTTCCTCAACTCCCTACTCGCTCCTTCGTGTTAATTCTCCATCTCCCATTTGTTATTCCACTCCCGCTCTCTCCATATCTATCCATCCCTGTATTTGTCTCACCATCCATACTCTACGTGGCAAATGAGTTATAATTTACAAAAATATATAAAAAAAGAAATTAAAAAATTAAAAAGAAAAAAGGTTCAATAATATAAAAAAGAAAAAGAAAATGAATGATTAATTTAATATAAAGAGAAGATTATATTTTTGATAGCGACTTACACCTATAAATTTAGATAATGAAAGAACTCCTCAGATAAACTTATCATGGTATTATAAAATAATAAAAATATAAAAAAGAAAATGAATGATTAATTTAATATAAAGAGAAGATTATATTTTCGATAGCGACTTACACCTATAAATTTAGATAATGAAAGAACTCCTCAAATAAACTTATTCATGGTATTGATAAAATAATAAAAAATAATTTATTTATGGAAAGGTCATTCTTAACACGGTGCAGTTTTCATCCTTTTCATTTCATATATACTCATAAATGAACGTTTTCGTGATGCCCTATTAAAAAAACTTCTTAGTTTGAAGCTTAGTATATGCTCTATTATTGCGTCAACTTCTTAGTTTGAAGCTTAGTATATGCTCTATTATTGCGTCAGCCTAGTATGGGGTTTCTAAGATTCCTCATCTAAATGTCCGCTAAAATATATTGTCCATTATAATGGCGCGATGTTGTAACGTTACTTAACGTTCCTCATGTAAATGCTAAAACCAAACAATATGTATTTTCAAAAATACCTACTATATAAACATTAATAGGTAATAAAATAATACAAAAAAAATTATCAAATACAAATCCTCCACAGAAAATCTCCAGCAAAAGAAAAGAGTGTCGCAGAGAAAAGTGAAAACAACTCCGCAACCGAGAGGTAATTCAACCCATCCAATGCGTTTTCGTTAAAAAAAAATTCCGTCATGTCGTTGCCGCAATCTGCACCTCGTCTGCCTGCAGCTCCTCCCTTCTCCCGCCGTTGCCCCAGCCTACAGCTCCTCCCTTCTCCCGTCGCTGCTGCAGCCTCCTGCTTCCTCCCATCGCGACAGCCTCAGGCTTCCTCCCATGATTGAAACATATCAAACAAGAATCGCTCATATCAAACAAGAATATGGCCATCGCGGTTGTCTTCTGCATCATATTTTCATTCAGCCTCAGGCTTCCTCCCATGGTCGCCTGCACACAAAAAAGAAAATCAATATAATATTACAAAATATATATATATATATATATATATATTTCAAACGACTTAGTTCTGCGTAGTGTAGTGCTTCAGCTACATTTCAAAATATATTTCAAAAAAATATATATTAAATTTTTAATTTAAATTGAATTTAAATATAACTTTTTTTTAATTAAATTTAAATATAATTATATTTTATATTTGTTAGAGAATGTTCATTATACTTTCATTGCCTTCGTAATTAGATTTGATTGGAATGTTGTTATGGTTTCGAGTGTTTGCAATTGATCTTAGATCTGGAACTGTGCAACGCTTTTCCCAAATGAATGGGTTGATTCCTATTTTTTCTTGCTATTTGGCTTTTTTTCCAGGGAAAATATCTGTTCCTTGCTATTTCATTAAAATCAAAGGGAACAATTACATTGTTAGCATGTATTGTGTTCAAGGGATACAAGAGTAGCTGGAATATCTGCTACAAAAGGGCTCATACATGAGGGATTATCCATATTGCTGTCTACAGCTCGTGTTCAAGTGCGTTGAAACTTCAAAGTGAGATACAAGCTAGGAGAGAAGACTACATCCGCTTCATACCCTTCAATATAAGGAGAGATGATACAATAACAGCACAGAAAGTTCAAGTGCAAGGGCTAGAAAAGATAAAAAGTGCCATGTTCAATACGTTCACCATTGGTGAATTCAGCACACTGAAGTTGGCCTTGAGCCAATGTTAATGCTTCTTTGGATAAGCAATCAGCTATTGTATTGTGTTCTCTATATATGTGAATGGCAGAGAGTTGGATGAAGTCAGTTTCCAATTCTCTAATACATTGACACCACCCATGAAGAGAAAGTAAAGAAAGTGTTGATCTATGATTGAACCAGTTGATAATGACAGCAGAATCCCCATGAATATGTAAAGAAGGCAGGCCCATTAGTTTAGCACAGTGAAGGAGTGTCCACATGGGCAACACTTCTGATCTAGTATTAGTGCTCAAGCCAACTCCCAGCTTGAATAAAAAATAGTGTTCATTACTGAGCATAAGATGAACACCGACGCCACCCAAATGATTTGCTGAAGCCCCATCAAAAAAGCCTGCTGGAAAAGTCAGACAAGGAGCTGATCCAATAGTTCTCCTATTGTTTTTCATCTACAATTTGACCAGATAGAGCTGTAATTGATTCTTGATGGAGAGAACAGTATAGTGTATATCAAGCTTCGAATCCTCAAAAATACAATTGTTCCTGGTAATCCAGATTTGCCAAACAAGAAAAAGAGGAAGATACTTCAGAGTATTTCCTAGGTAGATCCAAGAAGAGACATTAAGATAATAATTTGTTCCCCTCCAGAAATCTGGAATGTCAAGAGAAGATCTGATGAGAGCAGTAACCTTCCTGGTGAAGCTGCAACTGATAAATAGGTGGTCAACAGACTCTAATGTTGATTTACATAGACAGCACCAAAATGGGCCAATCCAGCCTTTTTTTGTCAAGTTATCACATGTGTTGATCTTATTCAACAGACTGAGCCAAAAGAAACAGATGATCTTGAGTGGCATGTTAAATTTCCATATCTTGATCAAGAGATCGTCTGGTCTGTAAGTAACCGAGGTATTTGCAATAAGATCATACATGAGATTTGCTTTAACCATACCTGAAGACTTATTATATAACCAAGCCAGTTTATCAGGTAAGTGGCTGATATGAATCTCCCCATGCAGCAAACCTTTGATATAGTTGGTCCAGGCTTCTTTTCATTGTCCACCCAGCTCAAGTTCGTTAGCCGTGATCCAATAATCAGTCGAGGACGTGGCAATACCTCTATTGAGAGCATCAGAGAGGGTAAGTATACCATAATCCTCCAAATATGATCTGAGGTCTTCTGGAAGAGTGAAATCAGAGGATACACCAGCAATGGGGTCGATGCCTACTTTGATATTTTTGCCATTACCACTCTTCCACCCAAGGTATCTGGTGATCCAAGACATAGCACAAATGAAGCCATTCCACATATGAGAGGTACCCCGGACTTTGAAGTTCTTCTGTCTGAGCCAAGTATCAACAGGTAGGTTCTTAAGTTATTTGTGCTTTATGATTTGAGACCACAATCCTGCTTCGTTAAGTACAAGCCAGAGGCTTTTGCAACGAAGGGCTAAACTGAACCAATCTAAATTCTTGATGTTCCAGCCCCCGAGAGTGTAGGGTTTGGAGATGGATAACCAATCTACCAAATGATACTTCAGTTTACCTTGTGAACAACCCCCAAAAAAATTAAAGATGTATCTCCTGATGTAAGTCAGAATAGTGCTGGGCATACGAGCAAGTGTGAGCCAGTACACAACAAGACTAATCAAGACCGATTTAACAAGTACCAATCTACCGCCCAGAGAGAGTAGCTTGTAGGTCCAATTGTTCAATTTTTTTTCAAACTTCAATAAAAACCATCTCCAGTCCTTTATGCCATACCCCAGTGGCTTGAGGTAATAGCCCAGGTATTTAAAACCAACCGCAATAGGTCCCATCTTGTAAGGCATGATATTAAATATTTGTTGTCTAACCGGATCCTCAATGTTATTGTAAAGAAAGGAAGACTTATCAGCATTGATCTCCATACCGGTTGCACAACAAAAAATGTCAAGGATGATCTTATAATGCTGCCACTCAGCCAATGTGCCTGTGCCAAAGAGGACTGCATCATCTACAAAGAGGAGATGAGTATGATAAAGACTGGGAGCAATTTTAATGTCTGTTATATCTCCTGTGCGTCGTTCCTGAATGATCATTAGACTTAAACCTTCAATGATCAATATGAATAGGAGAGGAGATAGAGGGCATCCCTGTCTGATGCCTCTAGACACATAAAAGAAATTTGATGGGGTCCCATTGATCAGTACAACAAAATTTTCTGACTCAACACAACCCATGATCCAGTTGACAAAGCTGCCAGGAATACCAATCTGAAGTAGGACCAACCTAAAAAAAGACCAATTAACTCTGTTAAAATATTTTACCAGGTCAAGTTTCAGAACCAGTACATTCTGATTTTTAGTTTTGATAGTATGGAGAGCTTCTTGGACAATACCCACCGGTTCAATGATCTGCCTATCCTGCAAGAAGACAAACTGATGCTTGGATATAGCCTTATCAAGTACAACCTTAAGTCTGATGGCAGCCAGTTTGGAAATCGTCTTATAAATCAGATTACATAAGGAGATGGGCCTATACTCCACTATGGTAGATGGTTTATCACACTTAGGTATGAGTGTAATAAAGGTGGCATTGAGAGCACCAATGACCCTACCTTCAAGCCTAGAATGTTCGATGACCTTCAGAATATCTTGCCCCAACAATTCAAAAAAATGAAGGTAGAACTCCACCAGCCACCCATCAGGCTCGGGGCTTTTATCTTTTTTTAAACCCTTAAGAACATCTTCAACTTCTTTGAGAGTGACAACAGACAAAAGTAGGTCCTGATCCTCATCTTGAACAAAGGTTGGCAAGAGGCTAATGACTTTGAGTTGGGCCTCAATAATGGATTTACCATCATCAAAGAAGAGTTCAGAGAAGTATTGTACACCCAAAGACTTTGATTTTGTATTGTCATCAATGGTTTCAACAGACTGATTCTGAAGTGACCAAATAACTTTGTGGTTCCTCCTAGCAGATGCAAAGGAGTGAAAAAATTTGGTGTTGGCATCTCCTTCCTAAATCCAGTCAACTCTACTTTTGAGCTTCCAGGTGAGAATCTGATGAGAAAGCAAGGAGTCCTTTCTACTTTTCAGGTGAGAAAGGGAGGAGGCAGTTTCCTCAGAGAGAATACCAAAGTGGTGGGAAGCAAGGAGTGTGAGTATAGCATGGTCAACCTCAGTGATCTCCTTCAATATCTGAGTGTTTTTCTATTTTTCCCAAGTCTTAACTTCATTTTTGAGTCTCTGGAGCTTATAGTAGAAGTCAAACATGGGTGAAGCAGAGGGAGCAGGGGCCAACCAAGAGGAGGATACAAGATCAGAAAAATCATCATCAAGGAGACAAGCACGATTGAACTTAAATGGGTACAGATGACATTTCAGTCTGAAGTTCCACTCTAGAAAAACAGGGTAATGGTCAAAGATTTCAGAGGGTTGGATCCAGGAGTGATAGCAACCCAAGGTCGGGATCAGATGTATAGAGGCAAGGAATCTGTCCAGTCTTTTGCTGACACCCTCAGGTCCTACTCTACCATTTCTCCAGGTAGGTCCAATCTTGGAAGGAGCAATACCAACCATATGCAGAGTGTCCAGAAGCTGTGCAAAGTAAAGAGAGTGATGATCCATCCAAGCATGTTCACCCCATATCTCAAGATCTGAGATAGTGAAGTTTAGATCACCTGCCAATATGAGGTTAGGATAGTTGAAGATACCCCCAGCAACAACAGAGTCCCAAAAATCTATTTTGTTAGCATAGGGTCCATAGCAGTTGACTATGGAGAAGACAGAGTCAAGGCCTCTAAAATAAGCAGTAAGAAGAATACCAACAAAGGAATGATAGGCTTTACAGCGAATTAGGCTGGGGTTCCAAGCCGATAGGATACCTCTAGAAAGACCAAGTGCATCAATTGCACATAATTCCCAACCTGGCTTCATGAAAGCAAACAGACGGAGGGTAGTAATATGATCACACATCGTTTCCTGCAGGAGGATAATGTTAGGGTTAAGTGATGTAAGCAATTCTTTGAGGGCTTTTTGTTTAGTAGGTCCCCCAAACCCATGAATCTTCATGGGTTAGACTGAGAGACAGGAGACATAGCTCTAAGTGCCTGCGAAGAGGGGTTGGATCTAGCAGCTGCTTTGATGTGTGCCGAGAGTGGGATAAAGTGACCTGAGGGAGCATGCGAGGTGACCTTACTGCCTTTTTAGCCTTTCTGATGGTCACATTCTTGAATCTAATTGAGTCCAAAGGCAAGATGGAGGGGGAGCTCGAAGTTTTGTCCGTGAAGATATCCAACGCTTTGAGGAGGGTAGGATCATCAAAGGAGGGAGTGGAAAGGGGTCTGCTAGGCTGAGCCAAAATAGGAGGAGATGATGTATGGGAAAGAGGGGGAAAGTTCTCTAGGTTAAAGGGGGGAGAGAACAAGTTAACAGGAATCGGCAAAGGAGAAGGTGACAGAGGGTTAGTGGCCTGATTACTACAAGACCGAGAGGAGTTTAAAGACAAAGATTCAACATCCTTGATGAACAGAAGCTCCCCTTTGGTCATATCACCAATAGAGGTAGGAGAGGAGGAGTCATAGGGACCAAGTGTGGTGGGTGGCGCAGGTAAATCAGAAGAAGCATCTAGCTGCAGCTGGGAGTCCTGTGGGGTATGGATATGTGAAGAAGGGGAAGGTGAGCAATCAAGTGAGGGTTTGGAATCATCAAATCCAACAAAGGGTGGAATGCCTCGTAATAACACGGAGCAGGATTTATGCAAATGACCAGTATTGTGGCAATAGTTGCAGCGGAATGGCATCCTCAAATAATCCAGTTTTTGAGTGATCACCAAAATATTACAATCAGTCTCTATCTCAAGCAGAAGCCCACGGGAGACATCCAACTCTACAAGTACTTTAGCAGTACGCTTATCAAAAGTAGTGTGGAAATCTTTATCCAGGGCCATGAACCTACCAATGGTATTGGTGATACCAATAAGAATGTCTTTGGACTAGAGGGGGAAAGGTAGGGAAGCCAATAAAACCCACAGATGACGCTTAATAACTCGTTCTTTGACAGGATCAAAGTTTGTGTGCCATCGACTGAGGACAAGGGAGCCACTGCCTATGGTCCATAGTGAATCAAGGATGCAAGAGGCATCAGAGTCATTGAGGAAAACAAAAACCAACCATCGATTGGCCAAAAGACTAATGGTGGGTACATAGGTCAGGATAGGCTTCCAGTGGAGTGTAGCCCAAGCAACCCATTCCTCTTTATTCATCGAACAATATTCCAAATGCTTGATGAGAGCACGATGACAGAGTTTCGAGACTCTGTCTAGCATAAAGTCCCGGCCTACCACATACTGACGTTTATGATCCAAAGCAGCGAGTACCTTTGTCTTATGTCGGACCTGATAGTGGGAGGGGATAGTAGATACAGTCTTAACGCTGGAGGGAAAAGGAACCGAGGTCGCCATCAAGAAATAAGGTAGGGTTATATAACCACAGGTCAGCAGGAGAGAGAAGGCATAAACCCTAGCAAGACAAAACCAAGGAGCACCAAACCCTCGTCAGAACCCAAGGAGCATAGAAAAGACTAAGGGTAAAGCCAAACAATGACCCAAGGCAGAAAAATATAGTGCCTGTGAGTCCAAACCGTAACCCTCACCAAAGGTAGGGTTAAAGAACCCGACGTTTGGAGAGAAAATACTAAGGTGGACCAAAGACCAACAACCGTGCTCAGACCAGAGCGTATAGTAAACTTAGAAGGCGTCATGGTCCACAAGTCAGAAAAGGAGTCCGATGAAAAACCCTAGCCGAAACCTAGGGTAAAGAAACACAATACCTATGATTCAAACCAGAACCCTAACCAGAGCAGGATTATAGAATCCAATGGAGAAGAACTGGCAAGGTTAAACCCGAGAACCAAAACCGAGCATAAACCGGAGAGTACAAAGAACTGACAAGTAAACCCCCTAATTCCCACTTTTTTTGTATGGTTGGTACTAGCCCTTAGCTACGAGGGGGAACTCCATAGACCTAGGACAACCCATGAACCCAAGCAACCAACGGGGACAACAGGACAAAACAAAAAAACCAGAAATCATAAAAAAGTATAGCATCGGGCCACGAAGAGTACCTACGCCATGATGAAAACAGTGAGATGTCGGAGCATGTCGGAGTTGACCGAAAGCAGGCGACCACCGCAAGACCCGGCATAGAAATAGGAAGAACCAAGTTGCAGCCTCAAAACCGGAGAGCGCTGAAGGAAAACCACCGACAACAGACCGCCGAAAGACCTGGCACTCAAAACTAAGAGCCCGAAGTCCCAGCCAAAAAACCAAAGAAAGTATCTGAACAAGCAAAAAACAACCACCACCAAAGAGTAGTCAATCGAAACCGGAAAAGAAGTGACAGAGATAAAGTAACCGCAGACAGAGAAGATGAGAGTGACCACGGAGGGCAGGAGCTGGGGTTGTGAATCGTCAGTGTCTGGTAATCGGCGTGACCCTAATAGACACAGGAAGCCATGGCCTGACCGAAGCCATGGCCTGACCGAAGCCATGGCAGCAGCTACCAAACCCTAGCATCCCGACATTCGATGGTTCATCTGCCAAATGAGAGGGTACAACTTTCATTTGCCCAAAAATAGATTCATTTACTGTCCTGCTATTTGACTTATTAAAATACTTTGCATTTATTTACTAAATACCTGCGTTTGGTTTTAATTTACATATTTGGAATGACTTACATTGTTAGATCCTTCCTTTACCTCAAACTCAAAACCTTATCCGCATTGTTTACTTGGGGTGCTTCTGGAATAGAATTATATTTAAATTAAATATAAATATAATTATATTTTAATGTCATTAACGTCATTAAAATATAATATTTTTGAAATATATTAAAATATAATTAAAATTAAATTTAAATATAATTAGAATTTTGTAAATTAAATTTAAATATAATTAGAATTAGAATTTTAATGTTAATATTAACATTAACATTAATAATAATGTTAACCGTGCTAGCAAAACATTAACATTAACATTAAATCTAATATTAATATTAACATTAAAACTCATATTAACAATTTTAATATTAAGTTCTTTATAGCCATAAATTTCAATGTATTACTAAAAAGAACTACCCATGGTATAGTGGTAAGGGTGTTGGGATAATGGGCATGAGGTTCAAGGTTCAATCCTCCCAAGTCCATATAGTGAATTTTAAACTTGCATAAACCAGCCTGGGATCAAATCTCTAGAGGTGCAAACCTCTTCTTAGGTATTGCATTCAAGGAGATATCAGCTTTGGTGTGTCCTATATATAGTCATTGATTTGATTATTTGGTGTGTCCTATATATAGTCAATGATTTGATTCAAATAAAAAGACACATTTTTATTTAAGGTGGACATATAATATTTAATATTATTTATGGCCGACATATAATATTTTTTATTTTGTTAGGAAGGAACATTACAGCATCTCCCCCATACATGTTTTTAAAACCATGTGCAAGGCCCTCCTAGAACCATGGATTGTTTAGGAGGCCTTGCACATGGTTTTAGAACCATTTGCAAGGCCCTCCTAAACCATGTACAATAAAACCATGGGTTGTATAGGAGGCCTTGCACATGGTTTTAAAACCATTTGCAAGGCCCTCCTAAACCATGTACAATAAAACCATGGGTTGTTTAGGAGGCTTTGCACATGGTATTAAAACCATGTGCAAGGCCAACATTTGTTTGCGGATAATTCAAATTTTTATTTTTTATTGTTTTTTAGGTACTAAGGAACATTATAAACATCTCCTCCATATTAGGTTGTTTTTTTGGCAGACATTCATTTTGGCGGATAATTAATTTTTTATTTTTTAATGGCCGACAAAATATATTTATTACTTCTTACTTTGTTAGAAATAAAAAGTAATGTTACGTAACGTTACATAACGTTATGTAACGTTATAAGATCTCCCCCATACTGGGCTGTAGAGCACCTCTCTGCGCAAAAATAGTGTATGCTTTATATATAATCATAGATTTTAGTTTCTTATTGCGCCATAAAAAATAAAAATTTAATTATCTGCTAAAATAAAGGTTGTAATGTTCGTTCCTGACTAAATAAAAAATAATAAAAAATATTATATCTAGGCCATAAATAATATTAAATATTAATAATAAAAATACTATATGTCGACCTTAAATAAAAATGTGTCTTTTGGTTTGAATCAAATCAATCCCTATATATAGGACACACCAAGTTGATAGCTCATTGAGTGCAATACCTAAAAAGAGGTTTGCACCTTGAGAGATTGATCCCTCTCGGTGCTTGATAGAGCTTAGGAGTTGGATCTACGCTGGTAATATTGTTACCATTTCTCTAACCTTTTATTTAAATTATGTTGTTGGTTTTTGGTTATACTTAGAGACGAAGATTTTGATTTTTGCGTCGAGAGACGCTCTACAGCCCAGTATGGGGGAGATATTGTAACGTTATGTAATGTTATGTCGGCTATAAATAATATTGCCAATTATGAGGAAGATGTTGTAACGTTACTTTTTACTTTCCGATTATGATGTAGATGTTGTAAAGTTATGTAAGGTTATGTAACTTTATTTTTTACTTCAAAAAAGTAAATTTATTGGTTTTGTCGTCCATTAAGTAAAAAGTAATAAATAAAATTTTTAATTATCGGCCAAAATAAACGGTAACAATATATAAATTAGGTTAGACACAAGAACATAAAAATATCAAGTAGAATGGTTTTAGATGTAAATGAATCGAGATGTGCATATCTCTGGAGTTATCATGGCCAGTGAAAATTGCAAAAAAACCAATAATTTCCTCAGTTGTACTTTTGTGCCACCTGAACCATACACAACGTTATGGAAATATTATAGAGACTAGCTTGGAGTCTGCTTCCAAAATAACTTTGTTTAAAATTAAAAAATTAAAATTAAAATGTATAATGAAATTTGCAAACTTCCAAAATTGTATAGAAAATCTGTGTCAAGATTGTTTCAAATATATATATATATATATATATATATCCACAAGACAATTTTCTACAAGGATGTATATATACATCCTGTCAGGATTACAGATCTCCTTGGACGTAATAGTTAAACAATAGTGTAACAAACGTATATGACTTTGCCGGATTAAAAGTTTAGCTTCCTCACTGAAGCTATAATATTCTTATTGGCTATCTTTCGGTTGTGCAATGATTGAAACTATGGATTTGTGTGATGTAGTGATGTTTTATTTTGAATCTCAAGTTATAAACTCCGGGTTATTCAGAGGGTTACATGAAATATATGGTAATGAATACAAGGATTTCATGTCAAAAAAAATGGTTCACTCGACATAATTTAGGAGTACAAAGAATATATGATCGATACTCTCATAAAGTAGATATCATTATCAACGCGGTCGGGACTACAACATTTGATGAGAGGTTTTGGAATCCTACTGATGTTTCGCATGCATTCTATTTCAAATATGTTATACTTCCGGAATTTTTTTGCAAATTTGTATTTCAAATAATAAAAATGTCAATATTTGGTTTTTAATTATGAAACTTGGGATTAATATATGGTGTGATATATGTATTTTATTTATTTTTACTTTATTGTGAAAGTGTACATGTTTTGGATAAGATTCATGAACACCTTATTCAGATTGCTCTCAAACTCATTGCCTTCTGTACAGTTAAAGCTGTGGTTGCAAAGGTTTGGTTGTGCATTTCAAATCTATTAAAGAAGAGTAAAGATGAAGGCTGAAACGACAACACATATGTAGAATAACATAAAAATTCGGACGATAAGTAAAGAGCAGACAAAATTCCTTCCCTGGAAGTCTATGTCCGTTAGGATTACTGTGGCCTTTGGAACAGGGCAAAGTCTGCAGGCATAGACATTGCGAATAACGCTCTCAAAATTATGTTATACCATGAGAGTGGAGACCACCTATTGTAAAATTCAATGCTCCATTTATATAAAACGTCGGCCCGAGATTCTCAAGGCCTAGGCTTTGCCATAGGCTGAGTGGAGCTAAAAATTTAAATAGATCTCGTTAGGTTTATAGGTGTTTTCGTATTTGTAACTTTTTATTAAGCAATATGTTACAAAGTTGTTAAAGTCTCTATAGCGTTATTGAATATAGAAGTATAAATAAATATTAATAAATTTTAGGTGATAAAAGGATAATTTTTTTTTTCGAAAGGAAAAGAAGCTGAAATTTTATTAATTTCCAGAAAGGTCAGTACAATTTTTGTATGATGTTGCATACCACTGAATATACAACCAGTAAACTGTAACAGTCACTATTCCCAAAGGAAACAGTTTATAAACTGGTAATCTCTGTCCCAAGAGATTATGTCAAAAAGAAGCCAGAGTTAAGGACTCTGAAGTTGTTGTTTAGAGTTCGTTCAAAATATATCTAGGCCTGTAGCCTGTGCATCTTTTGCTGAGCCGAGAAAATTCTGAATTATGGAGGTTTCAATATAAATGATAAAAACTTATTTAAATACTATTCTAATTAAAATTTGCTTTATTCAATTGTTTTTATTACCAATCTAGATCCAAATCCTATGTTCTATCAAGCGCTCAAATCCTAGGTCCTATCAAGTGCCCAGAGGGATCAAATCCCTCGAGATGCAAACCTCCTTTAGTGCAATACTTGAAAAGAACCCGAGAAGAGGTTTTCACCTCGGGAGATTTGATCCCTCTCGGCACTTGATAAAGCCTAGGATTTGGATCTAGGTTAGTTTACATGACATTGATAACAAAGGGAGGAGGATTTTTAATTTTTTTGGACTTTTTTTCTTTTTTTGTTTTCTTGAATCTTTTATTGATTTTATTTACTCAATTTGATATGTGCTAGTCTTAGTCTTCCAATGCCTTATTTTAATATGCTAAAACTTATGTTTATTTAGAGTTAATTCTTTACTTCACTTGAGCCTTTATTGCCTAGCTTTAACAATCATATCTTAGGGACACCTTCATTGCACTTGAGGAGAGTTGATCTAAAGTGAAAAAAGGGTAGCATGGTAACATTGGCTTTGCTCTTGAGTTACGATCCAACTTGGACTCACTCTTGGACTTTGGAGTTCATGTGATATTTGGATTGGTAACAAAAGCCCTTGATAGATCAAGGCCAACTAGAGTTAAGAGATAAGTTATGTACATTTTGATGGTTTTTTTTGTGTATCATACTATACTTAACATTTGTATTCTTACATATGAGATATATTCTCATTCTCTTATTTTCGTCGCAAGTATAATAATGCTAAACAACATTTACTAATTATAATTTCTTTATATCTAGTAAAATTAAAGATGATTGTTGTATCTTTTCACCTAGCATTTGTTATTTGTTATTCATGTCGATTTAGTGGATATCGTCATTGCTTTGCAATTGTTTACAAATATTGAAATATGATATTGCAAATGTTTAAAAGCATAAAAATATAATATTATTATAATTTGTGAACTTTTATCCAAAAATAACTCATATTGTGTTTAGATATATAATATGTTTTCTTAAAAAAAATGCGTGGAAAACACAATTTTAAATATATACATGCCTTAATATGTAGAATATGCAGTATAATAGTTTTAAAGGTGCTAATTTAATTAATTTGTGTGTTTTTATTTTTATAATCATTTTGAGTTCTAGTTAATTGAGTGTAAATTGAGTAGCTGCAAAGAATGTTGTTATATTCTCTGTCTGGGTTCAAATTTTACTATAAGACATATTATGTAATTGATATGTAATCGATGATTCCTTGATTCTTTGTGAATAACAAAACTCCATGTTTTCCATGTGAAAAAAATATCAATATTATTGAAAAACAAATAAAAAAAACTTAAAAACCACTTATTAAAAAAAATTGTAATAAATTTATTCCCGTGACCATTTCTCTTCTTGTAGAACCTTTCGTTTGATCTTATACTCTTGTATTTGACTTCCATAGATAATCTTCACATTCGTCTCAACGAATGGTCTATAGTTGTAATGCAATCTTCTTTTATTAAAAATGTGCAATGCATAAACAACATCGTCCCCTTTAATTTAGGCTCTACAATCCATACCAACAATTAGAAACAACTTACTTTGTGAACACAACAAATTATTACGATGCCTTCTCGCAAGACATGTGTTGACTCTCTAAATAGTGTTTTATTGCTGAAATATTTAATTATATTTCTGCAATTCTTTCCTTCAAAATAACAACCACAATTGTAAACTTAAAGCATGTCATGAATTTTAATGAAGGCCACGAGGGAAGGTGTCTCACAAAGGTAGAGTAGGGATGGAGAATAAAAAAATAAAAAATAGTTTGTTTTGTTGTGGTTTCGGTTTTTTTTTCCACTTTCAAGAAGAAAAATATTTAACTTGTTATTTCTAGTGAAATCAAAGTTACAATAATTCTAGTCTTACCAAGTCTTCTTAGCCATATAATGCCTTCAACAACCTTATCTACCCATAAACATCCGGCCCAATATTCAACATACATCAAAATGCATGATAATATATAAAATATACATCAACAAAAATAGAAGTACCAACTCTAATTAGAGCTTCTTCCTGCAACCTAAAAAACAGATACACATCCCGAATCAACCAGATTTGTTGTGGTTTAGTTATCGATTGAATGATACTTTTTTTTCAAAAGAAAAAACCTTATTCTTGCTATTCTTATAGAATCAAAGAAAAAGATAAACCTTACATCTTTCTTCATGACATCTAGCTAAAATAGATCAGCTGTCAGACCTCACAATAAATAAGTAAACCATCACTTACTGATACCTTCAACCATCTTATGTCTAAAGTTTTACTAACATATTTGTCAAAGAAACCATTCTGGAACAACACTAAACACATAAAAGACTATCCCTTAAGTTACATTGAGACTAAATAAAAACAACGACAACAAAGTTGTTACTAACAATACAAAAAAGGACAATAATAATTAACAAATCTCTTCCATCCCTTTGTTGATTATTTGTCCTTCTAGAACTTCTTCTTTTTTAACAGAAACCAGGAAGATATTGTATTTATATAAAAAAGATGTAGCCCACCAAGCATACAAAAAAGGAGCTCTGTGACTTGCAAAATTTATTGATTGTTCCCAAAATTTTAGATTTGTTTGTGCTGGAAACTAAAGACTTAAACCTGCAACTATGCTAAAATAAACTTCTATCACCCTTCGAAGGGTATATGCGAACATAGACACCTAAAACCAAAATGCAGAAAAACATAGAATACCATTTGAGTTTGGATTACTCCCAGTGCTTTCCTTTTGGGTCTTTTACTGGCTAGACTACTGAGGTTTCCTCCATTGCCTAATCTCTGACAGGGGAGTCATGAATATGGATGCTTTGGTTCATATTGACCAACTTCTGTAAATCCTCCTTCGTGTAGCCAGTTGTTTCCATTAACTCATGTAAATCCCGATGGTTGTCTTCTATTCAAGCGTAATGGTTCCCCATCTTCTGAGCCACCCATTTGAATTTTTTCGTTGTTGAGATACCTTCTGTTACACCTCTATTCATAATGTCATAGAGCCATATTAGATGCTGGTTGATATCCTTGAGAGATGCTTGGAGGTCATACAAAGTAACGCCCCTATCTGCCATAATTTATTGAGATGATATCAATTCGGAGTGGGCAGCAAGAACTTTCGCTTGAGAACTGGCAACCAGACCTTTTTTGCAATGCTTAAGGAGCCCAATTAAAAGGAGAAAGGTTCTACAGGAGATGATTTCACTGCGCTATCCTTTGCTGCATCAGGAAGTAAATTCACTGCACCAGAAGAATAACCATTCACTGCACCAAGGTTTTCATTTGCTGCTCCAGGTAGACCATAGCCTGTCACAGCTCAAGCAACCTCTGAACTGGGAAAAACGTTCACTGCATCATGAAAATCATTCACTACATCGTCGAAAACAAGCTATGAACCGGGGAATACGTTCATTTCACCATGAAAATCATTATTCACTACATCATCGTAAACAAGCTCTGCACCAGATGAAACAAGAACACAATGACCGTATGGAGATGGAGGAGGCTTCATTAGGAAGTTTTCCTGGACTCGTGCGGTATCTAATCCCACATAGTGAGCTTGGGGCTGCATTAAATCTTGTCACATGGGCTATGAGGAGACAACTGGGCGCCGGAGGCCATGCATCCTGATGGCTGGAGGAGCGATGAAAAGTGGGGACTTCCCCCCATTCAAAAATATTCCTTATTTTTTTAATTAGCAATGTAAAATAGAGGAGAGGCCAAATTCCAACCTTAGACCACCCTTGGACCCCTTTATCCTTGCAAATGTTCCCAAGGGACATAAATTATGCTTTTCAAGTTGCCCTTCACCTTGGAATATCCCATTTTTAACTAGGCCCCTTGGTTTGCCAACTTATCTGCATCGGAATTGTTACCTCTGAGAATGTGGAAATATGAGACTTGAGCATTTATAGAGACTTGTCGAATTCGCTCATAGATTCTTCGAGTTTTGATTGCTCCTTTGTTATTGTTGATCATTTTGTGGATTACTTGTTTGGAATCTCCCAAGACAAGAATTTTGGTGATCTTTTGTTGCTTAGCCATCTCCAATCCAAAAGTAGAGCGCAAGCCATTCAACTTCATTATTGTTTTTTCGACCAAGTCCCTAGGGATAAGACAACACTATATTCCCTCTGGGTGCACCTGCCTCCTCGGGTCCTTCTAGAACTTCTTGATAATGCATAAAACCTTCATTTTTCAAAACAACTTGTTTTGGCAACTGATACGTTATCATAATCAAGTAGATATAATCATGTAATTTTATTTTATACATAAAATATCTTTATTGTGTTTTTTTATTGTATTGTGGTTTAATAGTTGACATGAGGCATTGCCATGTAAATGGGCGAGGGGATGTGGTCTAGTGGCATTGGGTGGTGGTTGGTGCCCCACATGTGCCGAGATCCAATCCCAGGAATTCTTATAGGCCACCCTTGATTCTAGGGGTAGGAATAGCAAGGTGGTAAATTTTGATGAAGAAAGGAGAGGCATTGCCAAGTAAATAACTCACGTTCAAATAATGATATATATAAAGCCTTAAAACACTTTAGCATGTGATACGTTAAGATGACTTGGGGTTAGTATATGTTCTTAATTCCATTTGATAATTAAGATTTTGAGCATGGGATATTGGTTGTTTGGAATATGAATTGGATTCCCAAGTATTCAAAATCATCTCTAAGATGACACGCCTATGGTTGTTTCTCTTAGTTTATTAGAGGTCCAGTCTTTGTAGCAATCAATGTGAACTATAGGGTTGAAAAGACTTACACGTAAATGAAATATGGAGGAAAGGGGAATTAGTTAAAGAATTTTCAAAGGGAGGTTGAAGAAATGTTGACAAAATAAGGTTATTTGAGGAATAAGGAAAAATCTTTGGCAATGGAGGAAACAACAACCTATAAGAATGAATTTCCAAAGGAAGTAAATAAGGAAGTGGAGAAAATCAAAAGCAAAGTTAGAGAAAATAGGCATGGCTTTTAATGTGTAAGTTAATGAGGAGATTTTTTGGTGGCCTCTAGATATTGGGTTTTCTTGCAACAAATATTACCAAAATTTTGAAGTTAATGGACATAAACTAGCATATGAAGGCATACATTACCATAATTGTGGAAGCCATCGGTCACCAACATAACAAAATCCTCATCAAATTGAACTAGTTGTACCAAAAATTGGATCATTTAGATCATAAATACAACAAGCTCATCAATGTGATTTGGGGATGAGGCAAGGAACAAGGATTGGGATTTAGGTGGAGGAAGAGGAGTAAGGCAATGTAGAAGCAATCAAATATAAAGAAACTACCAAAACCAACCCCTGGGGATACACCTCCTATCTTCAACATTGTTAGTTCATTATTTAATGATTAGTCTTTGTCAAGCCAAATTTTTGGATAATATCTATTTTCTTTTGACTTATATAATAATAATAATAATATTTTGAAGGTTGCGACCTAGCCAAACACTAATCCCCCCATGCTCTATACATTGATTTGATTGCTAAATTTTATGGAAGTGTACATACCCTAGCCCACTCTGGATTTGAACCTATGACTTCCAAGGAGGAAATACATGTTCTTAACCATTAAGTTCACTCAAGCTGCAAAAGAATGCCGATTGCTAAGAATAGTTATAATCAAACTTTGAACAATGATGCTTCTTAGTAATTACTATTACTTCTATGTTTATTACGATATTTCAAACAATTTTATTATGTTTTTTTTTAAAATTCTATAACCTTGCTTTCAATTAAGTTTTCTTAACATTATATAAAAAGAGTTATAATCAATCTTTGTTGTAACTTGAAAATAAAGGTTAATAAACGTCTCTATGCGATATCATATATCGATGTATTGTTGATTAGAGTAAGTTCTACACTTGCCGTACCACTAGCTATACTAGTAGTTGTTGTTATAACGTATAAATAAATATCTTATTGTGAATGTTTGGATGATTGGATTAGTACCATTGACCCATGGAAAAATGTGAAATGAGGAGGGTTTGGGATGTCCCAACCAACTAAACTAACATGGAGAGATTTATATTTTATATTCAAGTGGGTACTTGGGGAATGGTGCTATCACCTCAACATGACAAGTGAAACGTAGAGATGCGACATATATATAAATGCTAGTAGTAGTGAAACTCTAAGTCCCAATAAAGGAAGTGGGCTT
>LPNX011233663.1:961952-1021192 GCA_001517045.1 Pseudotsuga menziesii
GACTTAAGATCTAGAGGCATTCGACATGAATGCAAGTCTATCCCCTTACGGACTACTAACAAGTTATTTTAGGTGGTGTAATTTTCCTTAAATAATGGTAATAAGTCAACTACCAATTTGACGACTAAATTATGATAGGTTTTGCCATCTTCGATATATATATAGGGTTAGCTCAAAAAATTATGAACTAGATATAAGATCTTTCTCCTCAAAATTAAGGATGTCACAATTTCGATTCTCATAATCTTCTCAAAGTTAAACTTCATAATAAAGACTAATTCTTTAACTAATTTACCATCCATAAATAATAAAAAAATACTAAAAAAACAGTTTCACAAAATTGTTTATATAAATAAACATAAACATAATAGGTTCCAAATTAATATGCTACTGACCACCTTTTTAATATGATTTATCGACTCACCAACTCATCATGTGCATGTTGAAGTATCTTGAATAAATAAATAAATCTGTAAAACACTCACTCGTACAAGTTAACAGTGTCGGCATCTTTTCATAACGGTGGACGAATATTCTTGTCATGTTCAATAATAAAGTCATGAGAAAATATTTTCAGCGCCATGTCTCAGGGGCACACGTGCATCACCTGGTATACTCATAGGAAAGTTTGCTTTTCCATATGGAATGATGTGAAACAAGTTATTAAGAGAATAGATGCTTATAATTCATTGTGTTTTTAATTTAAACTTTTCATTTTGGGGCTTGTGTTTCTTTATCAGGTAAACATTCCAGGGTTTGAGGATGAGTTTGTATAGGTAGTTGGGGTTGCCCGATCTCAGTTCAAAACTTGTGACCAGCAGCAATGATGCTTTTGAGTGTTAGATTTAATGTAACGAAAACAAGTTAATTATTTTAGTTGCAAAATTTTATATTTAATTTGAATTTTTTATTGGTTAATTTATTAGAAAAGTTATTTATTTTGGTTATGAAATTTTATATTTAACTTGAATTTTATTAGTTATTTGATGAAAGTACATTGTTAAAATTATTGTGAAGTAAATTATGTATAAAATTGATGTTGAGAAAATTGTTCAATTTATAAATTTTACAAATTGGGTATTTGAATTTTGGGAGTTACTTTGATTATGTATTGTTTGAATGGATATAATTTGACCATATCTTGATTCTTTATAAGGTGTTGGTATTCTTTAAAAAAAAAAATTGAAAAATAAAGTGTGTTATTTTTTCTTTTTGATATTTTTTTATTCTCTTTGTAGATATTGAAATATAATATGTACAACTTTACAATATGAGCGTTGTTGCCTAAATTATTATGCATATTATTACGTACCATTACATTAAAATAAGTCAAAATGCTACATAACAACATGCACAATAATTTAGGCAACAACACCCATATTGTATACTTGTGCATGTATGCGCATGTGTGTAATGCACTTTTCAAATCTCAATAATTCAAATTTTTGATATTCATCATCAACTTGTAATTCCCATGTGAAACAATTGGTTGGGCGAGAAGGGGAAGTTATATATTAAAAATCAAAGGACACATGAGCCTAAAAGAAGAAATAAATGCAACATGTTGAGCCACTGTGGTTGTATCTCAACTCGGACCTTCAAAAACCTTTAAGTAATTACCTACTTCTATTTTAATTCCAATATTATTGACTTCCATCTAATATGACTACTAAATATTGCACTTATCAAAGTTCAATTGTTCAAATCTTTAATATTTGACGTCAACTTTTAATTCCTGTATGAAACAATGGGTTGTGCAGGAAGGATAAGTTATATATTGGAAAGCAAAAGACACATAAACTTGAAAGAATAAACAAATGCATCATATTGAGCCACTATGGTTGTCTCTCAGCCTAAACCTTCACACACTTAAAAAACAAAAAAAAAACCCTTCAAGTAATTACCTATTTCTATCTCATTTCTAATATTTTATGCTCAATATTACCAACTACCATCTAGTATGACTATTATTGTGGTTTCTTTTGAAGGCCATAATCCATCCTTCACCTCAACTTTGGCATGACTAAATGTTACATGTTACCTATTTCTATGTCATTTCTAATATTTTATGCTCAATATTACCAACTACCATCTAGTATGACTATTATTGTGGTTTCTTTTGAGGGCCATAATCCATCCTTCACCTCAACTTTGGCATGACTAAATGTTACATGTGTTTCATAAAAGGCGCTCACTTTCAAGTGCAAAACAAACCATCCAATGTAAAGTTCCACACAAAATTAACACTATAAATATGTATGAATGTGAATTGAATGGATATGAAAATATTTAGTAACAATTTTTTTTGTTTAAAAGGGAAAGGGTGAATAATGGATATCAAATTTATTTGTATGAATGTAAATTGAATGGACATGAAAATATTTAGTTACATTATTTTTGAGGCAAGGGTGAATAATGGATATCAAATTTATTTGACATTTAGCACAATATAAAGCTATACATAAAACATCAAGAAATACACTTCGACTAATTATGATTAACTCTCAGAAATTTATCCCAAAGTACAACCTAATTAATGACTTAAATTTATTTAATATATTATGTAATGAGTATCAAAAAATACACTTCGACTAATTATGATTAATTCCCACAAATTTATCCCAAAGCACAATCTAATTAATGACTTGAATTTGTTTAATATAATATTTAATGAGTATGTTTCTCTTTGATCATAGGTTTAACAACTCATCGACTATTAATAGATGTATAATATCAAAGGATCTTTTTTTTTAGTGTTGATTGCTTTGAGTGCACATCCTAATGTGATGCAACATAAGCATACTTAACTTGAATATGATTACATAATATTAATAAAACACATCAATTAATTATAGAATAAGAATAACAAAAGTACAATGGTATTAACAATAATAAAAAAGTTGAAAATGACATATAACAAACCGAGAAACCATCACATGACACTAGAATTGCGACAAAACTATGGCCATATTCATTCTCATTAGTATAAATGAGCCAATTTCAAACACCAACACATCATGAGAGATGCTCACAGACATACATCAATTAATACACATTCTTTGGCATTCTTTCTCTTGATCATACCTAGAACAACAACCTCACAATGACTATGGAAGCACTTCAAACAACTTCTATGATAATGCCTACTGAAAATTTCTTACCCATAAAAAATCATTGAGGGGCTTTAAATAACCTCTATGATAATGGCTACTTAAAAAATGGTTGCATAATTATTTTGCTAGAAATTTTACTTATGCAGTCAATGAATACACAGTTATTGCATTAAAAAAAATATTATTCAAAGCTGTCACAATTTAATCAATAATTTGATGGCATGTTATTTTTACATATCAATTAAGTCCAAAATGGCTCTTGGCTAGCCATCTCCTACTTGAATGATGTGTTTTAAATGCCTTGATCTTCAATTATACTCTTTCTTTGAGTATTGATGTTTCTCAATTATGTATTTAGAAGTAATTGAAATATTCATTCTTTGAAAATTTTAAGTTACTACAAGAACTTTGTTGAGATGGATTTGTCATTTCATCTTTTGGTCCAATATGCGTTTTATTTCAAATGCATCCAAATATTCTAATATTACAAGACTTATGTTGTAAAGTGGTGCTCTAAATGTGTTGGCCCCTTTGGTTTTGGGCAAATTGAGGAAAGATGGATTGATGAGGATGTGTCATAGTAGAGCAATGAAATAAATGAAAAGGATGTAGTAGGGCATAAAGGAACACAACAAAATACAACTATAAGTAAAGGGGCATAATTATTGAGCTGACATTGGTAATGGATTGTCACAAACATCCTTATACCTTTTGTAATCTTGACATGGTCAACTTTAGCTACTAGATTCATATAAAATCCCTTTGAGGTTAGGTTAAAAGGGGAACATTATCAAATAATTGATCATTACATACTGATTGATTCTCTTATTGTTTATGTGACTTGAGTATATTTGATATGTTGTTGTGGAACTCCATTGTAAACCTCGTAGAGTAAATTAATGGAGAAGTATTTGGGCCCCTTTCAAGTGTATGTTTACCTTATGAATGTTGAATGGAGTTGTTGAAATTGTTTTTTTTATTCTTTAAAGGGTCAATACTAAGGGTTAAAAAATTCCTTAAAAATCAAGGGTAAGAGGTATAAAAAGGTTGAAAGAATAAATTTGTTTCCTCATAAGACAAAGGTCATATGGCCTCGCCTCATGAGTATGAGAAGAAGCAAAAAGGCGCTAATGGATGAGATGTGCGGAAGATGCATGTGGCATGTGACCCAGATATGAAGCCGGGAGCATGGAAAAACAAATGGATGACAAATATTATGTTGGCAAAAGATCAGTAGTTGGAAGGAAATCCAGGGCCTGAATTTGTGTGGAGGATAAGAAAGTGGAGAGGTAGCAGATTGTAAACCGCTTTCCGCGTGGAGCGTTATGGTGAATTCCCTGTCACAATCACTGTATCACTACCTCTGTCACAATGTCACTATCAATGTCACAATGACACAATCACTGTCACACTATCTCGATATATGTCACACTATATAAACTTGTACATGCCTCAAATATATACCCATAAGCAATCATCCATTGATTTCGTTTGGATCCTTAACTTTTATATCATATACATTTCCAAAACATTGAACATTCTAAGATATGAGCCATGCCACAACATAACCATCAACTATTCCAAGATAATCACTAGGATCTATGTCAAGACCATCATACAATATGTCTAGATAATCATCATGATCAATATAAAAAAATCACCAAGATCTATGCTATGATCATCATAAATTATGCACCAAAATCTATGCGAATATGACCATTAAGTATGTTAAGAGATAAGCACAATAACATGTACAAACTTCATACCTTTTCAAGACAACAAGATGGAACCTAGTCCATTAGAGGCATGACTATCACAAGAGAGACCCATGTACACGAACCATACAAGATCTATGCCAGTATGACCATCATCATATCCCCCATAACATATATAATGACTTCAAAGAGATATGCCAAGATATAGGCTCACATACCAAGATCCAAGATGAGCTCTATCCATGAAAGACATGTGTCATCACAAGAGAAACCCACAAGCATGAACCATAATTTTTCCAAGACCACAATATGAAGAGACCATATATAAACGAAAAGAGCATCAATATAGATTAATCACATATCCCTCGCAACCAAATTTCCAATGAAAAAATAATTTTGTAATTCAGATACCATATGATAAAGTTATGTCATTTTTCACTAATCTCCTCAATCCTCAAAGATGCCTAGAAATTGCTCCTCCAAAAAGTTTCATACTTTTTCTTCAAATATGAACAATAGAAAGAGAGACTTGATTGATGATAAAATGAACCATTTGGCCCTCTATTTATACACTTTATCATGATCTAGCAACTTATTTGAGTGTCTCCTTAAACTCATCCTTAATTTATGGATATCCATGTCTTAAGGGGGTCTCAAGGGTTAGTATCCCACCTCAAGGACCCATCATGACACTTCATGCCAAAAATTCAATATCACTCTATATATTCTCCAAAGGGGGCATTAGGTATTAAACATATCATCATACTTGGTGGATATGCCATTATTTCTTGTGGGGATCATTGGCACTTCATGTGGCCTAATAGTCCAAAGTACCACAACTTTTGGGGTCACGTGGACTAAGAATTATTATTTGGGTAGTACTTCAAGATTCACATGAATTTGCTTTGGACCAATTTTGGGGACTCTTTCAGGCCTTCTCGACCATGGGACATGTAACCCCAAACTCATGGGAAAGTGGAACAAACACCATTGTTTATGGATTTATTCACCTTTTATTTGAACATAGAATTATGGACCAATCCTTATTACTTTGGGGGATACTTCTCATGGTCATATAGGCCAATGCTTCTAGTCATGTAGACCCAACACCACTACTTTCGGGGTTATGTGAACCCATCATCATGATTTTGGGATATCTTTTACATTCATCCCAATATGCTTTGCACCAACCTTAGGGGATTCTCTAGGGGATTTGTACAACTTATGTATATCTCAAAGTGTCATCTTGTGAGGTCCATGCACAACTACTATGCCATAAGGGGTCCGCTTTGGGTTTATAAACACTTGTGATCAATGGATTCCTTAGGATGTTATTTAGGGGATTTTGTTGGGCAATAGGGCAGACCCAGGTTTAATCCTTTTATGTCGCACCAACAAAAGACCCACAGTGTTGGCCCTTTCGGCAACAACCTGCGCGCAGGTTGCAGTCTCACCCGAAACAGCTATGGGGTGCCGCAGAATCAGGTTTCTGCAAGCAGAGAGGGATATTACTGTACCTTAGCCTTTAACAAACTTATTAATCAACAATTACATAGCTTTGTCATTCATTCACATACAACTTCGTGGATAGATAAACAACCGTGACTTGCTTAAACCACTACAGGGAATTCACAGCGAAGCTTGTTATTAGCAGTGATCTAAGTTATCAAATGTATACAGTTATTAATGCATAAAAGACAACAGAAAGAGAAACAACACAAGAAACCACAACACCGGATATAACGTGGTTCACCCCCAGTGTAGGGGTTACATCCACAAACTGTGTTTTATTCAACTTGCTACAAAACCATAGTTTGATCTGCACACTCAGCTGCAGATCCCTTCAGTCCTTACAAGCCACGCACATAGCAGCAGGCCTCTGCGCACACAGTTGCAGATCTTTCCTTAACCTTCTTACAAAAACCCTCTGCACACACAGTTGCAGAGGTCGTCCACGCACACAGCTGGGACTTAACCTTTCCTTACATAATCAACCTTAGCTTCACCTTTATTTCTTTACATCAAAAAGCCTAACCTTTCTCATTTACAATAATGCCTATTTATACATCGCGCTATTGCAAAACCATGGCTTCAAACCATGGGCACCCAAAACCCTAAACCCTGGTCTTAAACCGTGGGTTTATTACAATAGATACTTTTGACTCAACCCCTGACACCCCTAAGACTATTTTGAGTCAACCTCCGCTTACAAATCCTTTGGCCCGCGACTATCCTTAAGGACCGTTGGGGTGCGCGCCCCAACAGGCCCCTAAGACTCACCAGTGTCCCGTCCCGGGGCACTTATCTGCTCGGCTGGTGGTAAAATTTGTTTGGTGAAGACAATGTGCGCTGATTGCTGGAGTCCGTCCTGCTGTTGCCGACAGCCTGCTTCGTTCCTTCTTTCTATTTATGCTGGGCAAGGCCATGTGGAACCATCTGCAACCCCATCCTTTGCTCGGGTTGGCGACGCTTACCCAACCACAACTTGGGGTCCCCTGGAATTGCGTGTCACGTTGCATAAGACACACAGCTGCCACGGTTCTGCAATACCAGAATATTTCATTGCGGCGTTCCCCACAGTCTGTCGGCGAGGTCTTATGGCATTCGTTGTTCCATGTTAGAGCGAATTTGTGCCTGCCTTCGCCTGATTTAGAGCGAACTTCTGCCTGCCGGTGTACCTAAGTCGAATACGACTGTACTGGCGGATTACTCAAAAGGTTCTGCAGACCTCTCTCTCTGAATTCTCGTACTAGCTCCTGGACTTCACGATTGTTTGACATGGCTCCAGTCGAGCAAACTACAAGAAGTGCTTCGAGGAAAATTTCACAAGCCAATGTAGCTTACTTATAGAATTCCGGTATAAGAACCATCGGCATAGTGTATTAATGACACCAAATCTGCTTGAATGCCAAGAATCTCGCCACACTCGGCCTCAGATTTTCCCAAAATCTCATAATTACAGGTATTGAGAGTAGCTCACGTGCCGCTGCCGCCAAATTCATTTTGTCCTATCCGTCTCTTTCCATGCTGTGACACAGTTGGAACTTGCGACACAACGACCACCTGCCACTTCAACACAGTATGACCCTGCGACCCCTGACCAACCGTTGACTTTCCATACGTCATCCTGCAGATTGCGACATTCCCTAGTGTTACGAGCAACTTCTCTTATGGTCCAGTACCCAATTTCAGTTGTTCTGGGTATGTAGACTTTTCTTTCTTGGTGCTACCTCCAAATCTGAGTACCTGGCCTGTCCCTGTACTTTTTTAGACGACTCCCATTTATCATAGAGGGGAAAAGTTCTCCATTTAACTTAGCGAGCTGGACTGCGCCCCCATCAGTAACTTTCTGTACTGTATATGGTCCCTTCAAATGTGTCTTGAACTTTCCTGGGAACTTCATGAATTTGCTGTCATAGAGGAGCACAAGATCACCCTGCTGGAATTGTTTCTTCTTAATGTGTCTGTCATGCCACTCTTTTTCTCGAGCTTTCTGCACCTGTTGCTGGAAACCTGCAACAAATCTATCTTCTTCAAGTTATAATATTTGTTTCAGTCTCTCTGTCATTATGGCTGGGTCATCCATCTCGGTGAAAGCAGATATTCTGAGGCTGGGAACAATGTATTCCATGGGCATGACAGCTTCTTGCCCATAAACCAGTCGAAAAGGTGTATGGCCGGTCAACTTTTTGCAAGTATTTCTGTAAGCCCATAGCATTGCTGGAATTCGAAGGTCCCAATCATTTCTGTTAGCATTACAAATCTTTGTCAAAGCATGCTCAAGGATCTTATTAAAAGCTTCGATAGTCCCATTTGCTTGTGGATGATAGGCTGTACTTTTCTGATGGTAGACTTGAAATTCTTTAGTGAGTACTTCAATAGTTTTATTTAAGAAATGTGATCCTTGATCACTCATAAGGACGCGAGGACACCCAAACCTGGACAAGATGTGCTCAAAGATGAACTGCGCAGCTGTAGCAGCGCTACAGTTCTTGACTGGTTGGGCTTCAGCCCAACGGGTAAGGTAGTCCGTGGCTGTAATAATATATCTCACGCTGGACCTCTTCGCAGGGGGGTTGATAGGGCCAACAAAGTCAATAGCCCATTTGTCAAAAGCTTGTAAGGTTACCTGCGGAACTAGGGGCATTTCGTCCCACCTGGAGGGTTTGCCTGTCCTCTGACAGACGTCACAGCTGTGGAAATATTCTCTTGCATCCTTGTGAACTGTGGGCCACCATAAGCCAGCTGTCAGAATCTTCTGTGCGGTAGCTTTCCCTGCATAATGGCCTCCTGCAGCGCCAGAATGGGCCTCGGCCAGAATTAGTGGCCTTTCATGCTCCAAGACACACTTGCGCAGTATTTCATCTGGTCCCATCTTGTACAGCTGGCCTGCTATTAAGGTGAAGTCCGCTGCTCGCACTACCAGCTGCTTCTTCTGTTGTGTTGTCATTTCAGCAGGTGGAAACCCTGTAGACAAATACTGAGCAATATCCTGGAAGTATTCATCGACTATTTGGATGGCAAACAGCTGCGCGTCCGGGAGGCCCTCATCCAAACTGGTGGGTTCTTTGCCCGACTCGAGCCTCGACAAGTGGTCAGGTCCTAGGTTTAGTCTCCCTGGCTTAACTATGATTTCGAAGTCATATTCTTGGAACAGAATCAGCCATTTGCATATTCTTCCTCCTAGCATAGGCTTGTTAACCAAATATTTCAAAGCAGAATGATCAGTAAACATCTTAAAGTGAGAGCCTAACAGATAATGCTGAAACTTCTGTAGTGCATACACCATAGCGAGGCCTTCCTGCTCTTTTGTAGTATAATTTTTCTCTGCGGTGGATAATTTTCTACTGGCAAAAGAAATAGGGTGGTCGATCTGACCTACACCTGGTTGAGCCAATACCACCCCCAGAGCAATGGAGGATGCATCGACGTGCACATGAAACTCTTTGTTCCAGTCAGGAAATACTAGAATAGGGGCAGTGACCATCTTTTGCTTCAAAATATCTAGGCTTGTTTGGCACTCCGGTGTCCATTCGAACTTAATATCTTTCTTCAGCTGCCTTTCCATCGGAGCAGTAATCTGAGCATATCCTTGGATGAATTTCCTGTAGTAACCAGTGTGACCGAGTGTCGTGTGAAGCTGTTTGACGGACTTCGGGGGTGGCAGGTTTACAATGATAGCTATCTTCGCAGGATCCATCATCAATCCTTGCTTACAGAGAACGTGACCAAGCAGAATTCCAAAAGGGGCACAAAAGATACACTTTTTTAGATTCAAGGCAATCTGGTGCTGTCTACACTTGTTCAACATAAGTCTCAAACTAGTGAGATGGTCTTTTACTAGCCCAAAAATAGTCCAGTCATCAAAATAATCTTCTAAGAATTTATGTATATATTCCTTAAACGCAGAGATGACGACTCGAGAAAATATAGCAGGTGCATTCTTTAGCCCAAAGGGCATGACAGTATACTGAAAGGATCCCATTTCGGTAGCAAATGTGGTCTTATGTCGGTCTTCTGGAGCAATTCGGATCTGATGGTAGCCAGAAAACCCATCAGTAAAAGAGTAGACTTCTTGACCTCCAACATTGTCAAGTACTTCATCTATAAAGGGGTTAGGAAAGGGATCATGCATATAGGCATCATTTAATTTCCTTAGGTCGACGCAGATTCGGATTTCTCCCTTAGTCTTCTTCTCCTGCACCACCATAGGGCTGACCCACTCAGATTCCTCAACCGGCTCGATGATTCCTGCAGCAAGCATCTTCTCCAGCTCCACCTTAACCTTTCTTTATACTTCGGATTCAATCTATAAGGACGTTGCTTCACAGGCTTCGCATCAGGTTTCAAAGGGATCTTCATGACGCCGATATCACCCAGGATACCCTTCATTTCGGAGAACTTCGTCGGAAAGAGGTCCTGATACTCGTGGAGGAGTTGGGTTACCTTGCTGACCATCTCATCATCCCAATAGTCGCCAATGGTAGCCAACTTAGGCTGTTCTTGGGATCCAATGTTGACTGTGCGCGTCTTTAGGGGCGGAGTCACTTCCGGGGCTTCGACTGCTGGTCCAGACACATCGCAGCATCCTTCTGACTCAGGGATAGCGATATTGCACGGGTCCTCATCCTCCTCAATGGTGAAGTTGTAACATTCTACGGCGTGGGCTTCCTTCGCTGTCCAATTAGGTCGACGTTCTACGAGTTCTCGGTCATCAAAGACCTTGGTATGGAGTATCTTGATAGCTGCATCTAGAGCTGGGCAGACATCATTAGTAGAAAATGTATGTATAAAACTATGGGCAAGACAGTCCCAACTTACAGTATCTAGGCGGAGCTCAGCGTCCTCGTACCAGTTCTTAGCTATTGGGTCCAGTGTATGGATGAATCTATGTGCCCATTCATCCTGAGGTACATACTTCCATGCCTCATAGCATTGTGCCAAATGTTCTTGGGGACTAGATTTTCCATCAAACTTGCTGCGCACCTCCTCAGGCTGGTCCTTAAATCTCAGGCGAAGGAGCCTCTGACAGTCTTCCCAGCTAGGAATCTGCGGCTTATGGCTATTCCACCATCTGGCTGCTATGACTCTGAGTGCTGACTCCAGAGAGGTCATTTTCTGTGACTCAGGTATCTAGCCTGAGAATTGTACGATAAACAGGTCAGGGTCTGTTGAACCATCAAAAGTAGGTATAGCGCTTGGTTGTGAACTGAGCCACCTGAGGGATTTAGTAGGACTGGTACTTCTATGCCCATGGAGCTCATATAATTGGTTCTGCCAACTTTCTAAGTTGTCCTCAGAGTCGGTCATACAGGAGCTACCAGAATCCCAACCCACAGCAGGAGGGTCCTCAGAAGCTTCTTCCTGCGTGGTAATATTGTATATGGTCTCTGAAGCATTCTGAACCTCATCCCGTAGTGGTTCTGTATACCGTTCCCCTTGTGAGGGATCCAGGGGTAGGATGACCCTCAAGTCTCTCCCTTCGAAGATCATCTGTCTCTTCTTTAGGTTAATAACTGCAGCATTTTCCATTGCCCATTCAATTCCTAACAAGGCCGGGTAGGGATTACTGTCATCAATGATCTCAATTACTTCAAAGTCCACGACAGTACTAACCCCGGCAATATTTATTTGGACACTCAGGAATCTTCCTAGAGGCACGATCCTTTGCTGATTGGCTAATCTCAACTGGATAGGGGACCAGGCGAGGGTGGGTTTTCCCATTTGTTCCCAGGTTTGTTTAGTTAACACATTTACGTCGGACCCTAAGTCCAAGATAACATCCGTCATATCGTATGCTCCTATCTGAGCATTCAATCTCATTTCCCGGCTGGTTCTGCTGACTCTATGAACAGTTTTGTCCTAACCATAACTTTGCTGAGGTCTGCAGGAAGCAAGGACTTTCTGTAACTCAGTCAGAGCATCCTGATCTCTTAAAAGTTTGAGGCAACTCTGTAAAAAGGAGGATAGGGTACTTACGTTATCCAGCGGGGCGTCCTGGGGCCGCGAAGGTAGTTGTTGTGGTTGCGCAGGTGCAACGGATGAACTAGGGCCAGCAAAATCTTTCTTGACTTCCATAAATGTCTCTCTTTCTCTTGTGATATCAAATTTGGGGATCTTCGCAGGAGCCTTACGAACCCAAGCGTCGGCAGGCTGTTTTTCTGTATTCTGGGGTTGTGTCGTAGCTCCACTCCGTGTGACAACATTGACAGTTGCGGCAGTTCTTGGCTCAACTGAAATCATCTGGATGTTCGGCGTAGGGGTACTCTGTCGTGCCTGAATCTTAGCTATGAGTTTCGGGCATTTCTCAATCACATGATCGACCGCGCAGCAGTACCGACATGTCGTAGTGGGGTTCCGACAGTCGTGAGCCAAATGCCCATCTTGGTTACAATTGTAACACACCAACTGGCCTCGGCCTCTTCCGAACATACCACCATGGCCGCTAGAAGAACCTCTACCGGAGGCACCCCCCTGGTAACCATAGCTATCATTACTTGGGCCATCATTGTGCACCCAGTAGGTGTCATAGGTGCGGCACTCATCCTCATTATGACCCACAGACTTGCAGAAATTACAGTAGGGGTTCTTAGGTCCTTGTCCATACCTTTGCAGCAGGTAACAGTTCTCGGGCCGGTGCTGACCTGTCGTTCTGCAGAGCTCACAATATAGGACTTGTGGTGGAAATGGGTTCGGCGCACATGTATGCAGGTACTTGCTTACGAGAGGGCACCGTTCCTTGTCGTGACCTTCGGTCCGACATTACGTACACCAAACCTCTTCGCGATCGGGTTTCCCCTTCTTCATCTCGCGAAGTTCCAGGGCCATCACTACTAGCTGTGCTTGGATTTGAGCAATACCAGAATCATCTCCGATGGGAGCAGTCTCTAGCTTCATGGCGATTTCCAGAGCCTCTTACTGGTCAGCAACCTTCTGTTGCATGAGCGGGGTTCTGATATGTGGTAATAATGATGCGATAAACCATTCCTTGTGTTGCGCAGGACTAATGGTAAAACTGACTTGGTCTAATAGAACTTTGAATCTCTGGTCAAAGTCCCACACAGATTCGCCACGCCGTTGTTGAATCTCTTTTAGCTCAGTGATGCTCTGCGATTCTGATTTAGGATTCTTAAATTCTTTGGTTATAGCTGCCTTAATCTCATCTAAAGTAGGGTTCTGAGTACTGGAGAATTTCATGAACCAGGTCAAAGCCCGGTCCCGGAAAGAAGTAATGAGCTGCGCGGCTCTCACATCTGGGTCTGTAATTGTCTTCGCATTCCATACTGCTTCACATAAAAACCAGAACTGTTTTGATTCCTCTGATCCCGTGCCCTTGAAGATGGGGAGCTTAATGTCATCAACTAGGTGAGCCATGGGGGTTCTAGGAGGGTTGGGAGGGGGACAGGATGTCGATGGGGGGGGTTTACAGGGGCAGATTGACCTGTGGCCGGAATACTCGGACTTGGTTGACTGTCGGACTGCGATGGAATTTCAGGGGTAACAGAGCTTCGCTGCGGGGTGACCAGAGGGTTGAAAACCGAAGGGTTTTCGTCAGAGTCAGAATCTTCAGGATTTACAGGGGAAGATGCGGTAGCCTGTCCTAAGGGATAGGAGTCAAAATATCTTTTGTACCTTTTTCCACTTCGCAGCAAACCACTTTGCTCGTCGAAGGTATTATCACTTGCAAACATATGTTAGTACTACTAAGCTAGCAGTCTGATTCAAACAACAATATACCCTTTTCAGCCAATAGTATTTTAATCCTCAAGCTTAATGAATTCAAAAACTTACCACGGGGCCCTTTGAAGAACTGCCGTTCAGCTTCACTGAAGGAGGTACTTGAGTCAATGGAAAATTCTGTCACGAAGGCTTCCAATGTTCGCGTCGTCCAGAAATCAACAGCGCGGGATATCTTGTTGTTCACGTGTTGCACAAGATGGACCCTTGTGGGGGTCCACGTGGGAACTCGACGAGCTTGGAAGTTCGTCCTTTTCTCTGTTAACCTAGACAACCACTGGTGCAACTCTATGTGGATACTACCAAAGAAAATTTCATAAGCATCACAAAAAACATACCTTTGTAAAAAATCACGTGCGCTATGACGCGGATTTGTATTCTTTGTCTCAGCAAATTTCAGATAAGTCTCATCAAGCCAATCCCCGATATCCTTCACAGAGGGCCTCCAGAACATAGCCCTCAAGGTATGACGTAAACCCCTCTTGAGCAGATACTGAGTTCAACCGGCAACGGAACCAATTTGTTGGGAAATAGGGCAGACTCGGGTTTAATCCTTTTATGTCGCACCAACAAAAGACCCACAGTGTTGGCCCTTTCGGCAACAACCTGCGCGCAGGTTGCAGTCTCACCCGAAACAGCTATGGGGTGCCGCAGAATTAGGTTTCTACAAGCAGAGAGGGATATTACTGTACCTTAGCCTTTAACAAACTTATTAATCAACAATTACATAGCTTTGTCATTCATTCACATACAACTTCGCGGATAGATAAACAACTGTGACTTGCTTAACCCACTACAGGGAATTCACAGCGAAGCTTGTTATTAGCAGTGATCTAAGTTATCAAATGTATACAGTTATTAATGCATAAAAGACAACAGAAAGAGAAACAACACAAGAAACCACAACATCAGATATAATGTGGTTCACCCCCAGTGTAGGGGTTACGTCCACAAACTGTGTTTTATTCAACTTGCTACAAAACCACAGTTTGATCTGCGCACTCAGCTGCAGATCCCTTCAGTCCTTACAAGCCGTGCACACAACAGCAGGCCTCTGCGCACACAACTGCAGATCTTTCCTTAACCTTCTTACAAAAACCCTCTGCGCACACAGATGCAAAGGTCGTCCACGCACATAGCTGGGACTTAACATTTCCTTACATAATCAACCTTAGCTTCGCCTTTCTTTTTTTACATCAAAAAGCCTAACCTTTCTCATTTACAACAATGCCTATTTATACATCGCGCTATTGCAAAACCATGGCTTCAAACCATGGGCACCCAAAACCCTAAACCCTTGTCTTAAACCGCGGGTTTATTACAATAGAGACTTTTGACCCAACCCCCGACACCCCTAAGACTATTTTGAGTCAACCTCCGCTTACAACTCCTTTGGCCCGCGACTATCCTTAAGGACCGTTGGGGTGCGCGCCCCAACAGATTCAAGGCTTCATTATACATTCCCAAAAAATATATATCTAATACAACCACATCATCATTAACACCTTGACATCACATATATTTTCATCCTTTTGAAATCAATGACACCCTGCTTGACATCAATGACAACTTCTTCCAACATTTTCCCTAGCATGTAGATTCTATAGGCCTTGGAGGATTCACTATAACTAGAAAATGTCACTTTCTCCCCACATGGCTCCATCTTTGTCCTCTTCTCTTTTTGCACATGAATGTAAACATGAAAACCAAAAACCTTCAACTATCCAATATCTATTTTTTCACTAGTAAAAACTTCTTTTTGAGTCCTTTCTCCTAGAATAGAATGCGGGCTTCTATTCTGGATATAAAAAACAATGTTGGATGCTTATACTCATAAGGAGGTATCCATATCTTGATCATACGTCATAGCTTTTTCAACCTCACATATTGTTATGTTCTTTCTTCCAGCAACCCCATTCTTCTGTGGGTTTTAAGGTATAGTTAGTTGTCTCCTTATTCTTACATAATGACAAAAATCATTAAAGTCATGATACTCAAACTATCCTCCCTTGTCATATTTAAAAGAATATATTTTCTTTCTATTCTGATTCCCAACCAGTTCTTTCAACTCTTGAAACATGTTGAAAGTTTCACACTTATCCTTCAAAAAAGCGATCCATGACCTGCGAGTGAAGTCATCTATGGAAATCACACAGTATCGCTAACCACTCAAGGATAGTGATGACATAGGACCACAAACATATGAATGAATAAAATATAGGATCCCTTTCGATCTTTTAGTATTTCTAGGAAATCTCTTCTTAATTTTCTTCCCAAGAGCACAACCTCTACAGACACTATCATTCTCAAATTGAAATATAGGTATACCTTTTAACATATTCTACAATATAGGTAGAGATTTGAAATGGATATGACCAAGACTCCTATGCCACAGTTCACAAGGACTAACTGTGTCATGAATCATGGCTTGATGAACTTTCCAGGAACCTTGTAGAGACCTCCCTCTCTAACTCCAATCACAACTACAAAATTCAAGTCTTTATTCTTAGGCCATAAGAGCACTTGATTGTCCATAAATATTACATTAAAATCATTATATTATAGAACCAAAACATATAGGATGTTCTTATTCAAACCATGAACATACATAATATCATTAGCATGGAGTAAATCTCTCGAATTCAATTGAAAGGAGTTCGATCCAACTCCTTGAATCAAATAGGTGGTATTATCTCCAAGATCCAAGTTATAGGTGAAATTATTTTCTTTTAGATCTATGATAGCAATCGTATATCTAGTCATGTGTTTCAATTCACCACTATCCACCAACCATGTCTCAACACTAGTGCTGATGGATCTAGATAGATATGAGACAATATAATACTCCTTCCTAGTCTCTTCATCATCAAAATACTTATTTCTTGTAGGTTCATCTTGTATATTAGTATAAGCATAAGTTATACATTGGAAAGCAAAGGACACATAAACTTGAAAGAATAAACAAATGCAACATGTTGAGCCACTATGGTTGTCTCTTAGGCTAAGCCTTCCAAAAACAAAAACTTCAAATAATTACCTATTTCTATCTCATTTCCAATATTTTATATCCAATATTACCAACTACCATCTAGTATGACTATTATTGTGGTTTCTTTTGAGGGCCATAATCCATCGTCCACCTCATCTTTGGCATGACTAAATGTTGCATGTGTTTCATAAAAGGTACCCACTTTTAAGTGCAAAGGGCAAGGGTGAATAATGTATATCAAATTTATTTGTATGAATGTGAATTGAATGAACATGAAAATATTTAGTTACATTTTTTTAAGGCAAGGGTGAATAATGGATATCAAATTTATTTGGCATTTAGCAAAATATAAAGCTATACATAAAACATCAAGAAATACGCTTCGACTATTTATGATTAACTCACATAAATTTATCACAAAGCACAACCTAATTAATGACTTGAATTTATTTGATATAATATGTAATGAGTATAACAAAATACACTTCAACTAATTATGATTAACTCCAGCAAATTGATCCCAAAGCACAATCTAATTAATGACTTGAATTTGCTTAAGATAATATTTAATGAGTATGTTTCTATTTGATCATAGGTTTAGCAGCTCATTGACTATTGATAGATGTATAATTTAAAATGATCTATTATTTTTTTATAGTGTTGACTGCTTTGAGTGCACATCCTAATGTGATGCAACATAAGCATACTTAACTTGAATATGATTACATAATATTAATAAAACACGTCAATTACTTATAGAATAAGAATAACAAAAGTACAATGGCATTAACAATAATAAAAAGTGGACAATGACATATAACAAACTAGAAACCATCACATGACACTAGAATTGGGACAAAATTATGGCCATATTCGTTCTCATTAGTATAAATGATCCAATTTCAAACACCAACACATCATGAGAGATGCCCATAGACATACATCAATGAATACACATTCTTTGGCATTCTTTCTCTTGATCATACCTAGAACAACCTCACAATGACTATGGAAGCACTTCAAACAACTTTTATGATAATGCCTACTCAAAAGTTCTTGCCTAGAAAAAATCATTTAAGGGATTTAAATAACCTCTATGATAACGGCTACTTAAAAATGGTTGCATAATTATTTTGCTAGAAATTTTACTTATGCAGTCAATGAATACATAGTTATTGCATTAAAAAAAATATTATTCAAATCTCTTACAATTTAATCAATAATTTGATGGCATGTTATTTCTACATATCAATTAAGTCCAAAATGGTTCATGGCTATCCATCTCCTACTTGAATGTTTTAAATGACTTAATATTCACCTATACTCTTGATTTGAGTAATGGTGTTTCTGAATAATGTTAGAAGTAATTGAAATATTCATTCTTTGAAAATTTCAAGTTACTACAAGAATTTTGTTGAGATGGATTTGTCATTTCATCTTTTGGTCCAATATGTGTTTTATTTCAAATGCATCCATATCTTCCAGTATTACAATACTTATGTTGTAAAGTGGTGCTCTAAATATGTTGGCCCCTTTGGTTTTGGGAAAGTTGAGGAAAGATGGATGGACGAGGATGTGCCATAGTAGAGAAATGAGATAAATGAAAAGGATGTAGTAGGGCATAAATGAACACAACAAAATACAACTACAAGTAAGTGGGCATAATTATTGAGCCAATATTGGTAATGGATCATTGTCACAAACACCCTTATCCCTTCTGTAATATTGACATGGTCAACTTTAGCTACTAGATTTGTATAAAATCCCTTTGAGGTTAGGTTAAAAGGGGACATTGTCAAATAATTGATCATTACATACTGATTGCTGCTCTTATTATTTATTTGACTAAAGTATATTTTCTATGTTGTCGTGGAACTCCATTGTAAACCTCATATAGTAAATTAAAGTCAGAAGTATTTGGTCCCCTTTTAAGTGTATGTTTACCTTATGAATGTTGAATGGAGTTGTTGACACTGAATTTTTTATGCTTTAAAGGGTCAAGACTATGTGTTAAAAAAATCCTTAGAAACCAAGGGTAGGAGGTATAAAAAAAGGTTGAAAGACTAAATTTGTTTCCTCATAAGACAAAGGTCATATGACCTCGCCTCATGACTAGGATCAGAAGCGAAAAGGCACTAATGGATGAGATGTATGGAAGATGCACGTGGCATGGGACCCATATATGAAGTCAGGAGCACGGACAAAGAAATGGAGGACGAATATTAGGTTGGGAAAATATCAGTGGTTGATAGGCGATTCGGGGCATGAAGTTGCGTAGAGGATAAGAAAGTGAAGCATTCTAGTGAATTAAATTGAGGAAAGCAGTGAGGAATAAACTGCCAACAAAGGTTCCCAGAACTAGGTTTATATGTGGTATAAAGGACCGTTGGAAAGTTTAAAAAAGATTATTTTGTCTTGACGTTGTGGAAAAGGTAGGACACCAGCAATGCACTAGTCTCCATTTCGGGTCACGGTTTGAAGGTCAATTACTGGTCATTCTCTACTCACCAGGTAGCTATGAAACCTTGATTCTTGTTGGGTTTGTTGTTATGGAGAAGGGTTAGGGTTTGGTTTTTCTCTGTAAACTTTTAGACAGTAAGGAATAGGTCATAGTCAACAGGGAAGGGACTGTTATTGATCCAGTTTTGTCTATATGCATTATCTATTAGTCCAGGGAACGATTATGGGAGTTTAAAACACAAGGGAATGATGCTTTAAATGTTGTTGGTTCTTTTTTATATCATTTCTCAGTTGAGAAAACCCTACATTTCCCTGAATTTGTGGAATGGTGAGTCAATAATTAGTATTCGAATGAAAGGGTAATTATGAAAAATAATATTACCAGAATTCTCTGTTAGATTAATGCAAGAATTGTCTGTGAAGTCTTGAATGTACCTGAGAATTTTACTGAAAACCTTGATATTTTTAGTGACGAAGCTCTGGTTTGATTGTATAAAGGGTGTAAATATGAAGATAGAAATGTCTTCTTATCAGAGATTTTGAAAATCAATCAATCAGTGGAAAACCTTTATTTACCCGTGAATGTCAGCCCTCTCCGAGAAGAAGCCCAGTTAGTCTTGTATATATTGAGACAAATATTGGGTTATGATAATGATAAATCTGTAACTAAAGTTATGTTGGGTTTCTTGTTAAGAATAAGTTCACCTGAGCCAGAGTCAAACGATATTTATTTCCTTGTTTTAGATGAGTTCTTAGCCATTGTAATTCATTCTTAGCTGGCATATTTTCCTAAGTTGAGGAATTTCAGGTACCAGTCAGATTTGTTGAACATGATTCTATGCTTGAATGTGTATGAGTTACATTTCATTGGTAGGTTTTTTTCTCATGGGCTTCCCAAGCAAATAAATGTGTTTGAGTTTGTCAACAAAATTATGGCAAAAGTATATAGAATCGTATTTGATACGAAATTGCCTAGAGTTCTGGAAGAAATGAAGAATACTTTGTAGCCTTCACCAAATATTTGTACAAGATATTGTTTTTGTTCAAAGAGTTTACTGTTATTTGCATGTATAGTTTCACTGGAGCACCTTACAAGTTTCCTGCTTTTTTGACTTCGAGGATTTTTTGACTTGAATTCAAAAGATAGAGAATATGTTCAGAGGAAGAGTATTTTGGCACCTTTAAAAAATCTTCAGATGTAAAATTCTCTCTTAAGATTGGTCCATTTATCTTTAAGAGCAAAGTTTTACTATTTGTAGTTGAGAAATTGGTGGAGGTTATGGATTTCCACAAAAAGGAAAGATTGAATTATGATCCACGTCAAATTATATCTCATAGAAGGAAACAAAACAAGAACAAAGCCTTTGAACACAAAATGATAGAAGGCATGGATAAGTTTTCCAATTTGTTAAGTTTCAAGTAGGATCACAAAGAGATTAAAGAAGAGATAATGGAGATTGTTGTGGAGAGAAGAGATAATTTGGCCTTGATAGTTTAGACAACTTCCAATTCTATTTCCATGAATAAAAGAACCCTCATAGATTGATATAATGGATGTTGATGATTAAAATTCAAATAAAAGAATGAAGACAGAGTCTGAAGGGGAAATAATTAGACAAGATGAACATAATTTGGATGATTCAGGGAAAAAATTTCTTTTACAACAACAGTCTATACAAATGCAACAATATTCTTTTGCTGGTAAATATAACATAGAGTCAGATTCTAGATACAAATCGAAGTTTGATTTTGTTTCAAGCTACGTGGAGAAAAATAAATAGTCTTTGAATGAAATGCAAAATATTTTCCCTCGGGTGAGAAAATTGACGGGTCAACAACTTTCGCTAATTTTCACCAAGGATTTAGAGAGGTACACCTTGAAGTTTGTTGTGGTGAGTGACAAAAAGGTATCAGAGATGGAGGTTAGATTGGATAATATCAATGTTCTTGATAAAATTCAACTTCATCGAAAAACTAGTGATGTATAGTACTCTGATATGTTGCAATCTACCTTGAGGATTACAAAATTGCAATCAGTAATTGAAAAGCTGGAAAACCAACTTAGACAAGAAAAAATTGAGAATAAGCAAATTTAGTTCAAATTAAGAAGTTACAAACAAATTTCATAGTCTCAGGAACCGAACCTAATAATATTCAAATGACTAAAAAGCTTCTGGAAGAGAAATAAAAATCCATTCAAGCACTCAAGAAAAATCTAAAAGTTCTAGGAGCACAACATGTTTAGTTGTCTGAGTTGACAGTATTGCAGTAAGAAAAAGAGAAAATTCATCAAGAGATGATGGATTATAAAGGGAAAGTGCTGAACTTACAAGAAGAAAAGCAAGCTTGGGAATTTGAAAGGTCAGGATTAATATCACAGATTTCAGTATTGAACACAAATCGGAGGGAAGAATTAATGAGTCAACCTCTGATTCATAATGAGGATTAGATGAATTAGCCTCTTGCTGAGGAGCTGTTAGTTTCCATGTTACAGATCAACCTAAGAGAAGGCAGAATCAAAGGAATAAAAGAGGAGAATCGTAGGCTCAAACAAGAAGTGGCTCAAAAAAATGAAGAAAAGAATAAAATTTTAAATGAGAGAAAGCAATTACAAAAGAAGGCTAGTGAATAAAAAGAAAAGGTAACATTCAAGATACCATTATAGGGAGATAAACATCTTATATGGGATGCATTATATGTGGAAGTTACAAAGTTTAGACCTCATTTGAATTATGTAAATGATAAAAGCTTGATAGTAGATATGGCCCTCCAAAGAAGCAAGGTGGTTAAGGAAAATATGGATAAGAATCCATCGGTTACAATGCAAAATGCCATTGATTTCTTGAATACTTTGACATATGAAGATGTGCAGGAAATGGGAATTAAAGATCAACTTGCCATTATTTTATGGGCTAGGCTATTTATTAGTAAGCATAATCATGTCAAAACTATATAGGAAAAGGAAAATATGATGCTTCTTCAAATTAGAGGTTTCAAACAAATATTTCAAAAACTCTTTGATGATGGTCTTCCTTCTTTCTGGGATAGTGATGGAAGCTTACTTTCTCAAGAACAATATCATAATTTGTTGGTACGCAGACATATGGATCATTATAAATTTGAGGATTTAACCAAAAGATCGACTGTAAAAGTTATCATTGAAAAACTAATAGATGATTTAGAAATATTTGATCAGTTTTTAATTACTCAAAGTAATTTGACACCTATTTCTTATACTTCATATGTGGAATTGGAAGTGTCAGTTAAGGAAATGATGGACTACGACATCCTGAACCAAGAACAATGGAAAGTCATGGAAAAGTTCAAAAATACCAAATATATATTACATCAGTGATGGACAGGCATCGCATTTCAAAGGAGCGGTTCAAGTACCTCATCTGGCATGACATATGGATCTTTTAAATTTGTTATTTAAAGAAAGCTTGTAGTTACTAGGTTCCTAGAAATTAGGAATTTAGTTACAAGAAATTTGTGTAATATATGATTTGTTAGTCTTGCGCTCAAGGAGTTACTTTGTATATATTTTGAATTTTATGATGTATTGGGGGTTGGATCCTAAAGAAAGAAAGAGACAATTGTGAACAATATTTTATGAGCTTTAATATAATTTTGTAGAAAACAGAGAGATAGAACTTTCCTCTTAAACATAAATTCCCGTGGAAATAATTCTAAGTTTGTGGTCTTCTTTATGTGCATGTGTTATCTTTATCTCAGTTCTTCATTATATGTGTTTCTTCTTATTATTCAATTGAGAAAAAAATGGTTTGGAATTCATTTATGGAGCTCCAAATGCATGCAATTGAATGCTCATACTTTTCTGTCTAACATTTCATTGAAATTCCTCCATAGCTTGATGCTTTAATGTAATGTATTGTTTTTCTTGAAATTTGCTTCCATATAACAACGAAATTTATGGCTGAAAATTATTGCCTTCCTTGCTTTGAGATGGAGATTGTTCATTCCCTTTATCTACAAAACTGAAAATATTTATTTATTTGACTCCATGAATCCCAATGGTTTCTTTCTCCTGATCTTACCAATTATAATTTGAAACCTGTTGTGATTTATGTTTAAAAATTCTAGCCATTGTGTTGAAAAGAAAAGTTACGCTTTAGTGACCTTGGGTGGTACTTTTGTTAAGGTAGCCCCCTTTGACCGAAAATTCTAGTTTTTGCTCTAAATATTGGTTTGAGGTTTCCTTGAGAATTTTCCTTCCACAATCAAAGGAAATTTCCGAGTGCTAACATGAGTTAGGTTGTTTCCATGTCCTCTCATGAAGTTTGGATATTGCATGCTTAGCATATGATCAATGGTTTTTTTTGTAGTTCCAATGCTTAATGATGCATTCCACATTGTGGAATATATGGGAAATGACCACTGAATAAGTTATGTCTGCTGAATCATAAGATGATGACTAATTACTAATAACGTTTTTAATGCTCACAAAATTTATCCCACCAAAGAAAATCTTATTTGCACATTTTCAACTTTGATGTTAGTATATAGTAAGGGGAGGAAGGCACCACCATTGTTACTCGAAGGTTCAAGAGCCAACGATGGAGAATGAGTAGATAATGAATGGTGGGTCCGACTCCTCGGGAAATTTAATGTATTTTCCTATTTGGATGAGTGTATGTTGGTAAATCAATGTCATTAATGTCGCATAAGTCTTATTGTATCTTCATGTATCATTAAGATCTTGGTTGCACTTCAAGTGAGACCTTCTTCCCTTTGGGAAGATTGCCAATGCCAATGATTCAAGATTACAACATAGCCTTTGTTTGTATTTCATGGAAACCTTGGTCTTCATCAAATGCCAATAGAATTTACACACCAAATATGATGCTCAAATTCTTTGAATGATTTCCTTCTTTATCCATGTTCAATATATCCTTATAAGTGCTACTTGAACAAGTTTGCTAATCAAACTTCATAAGTGTTTGGAGCTCTTTCAATTGTCATGTGCCACCTTTCTCCCGAACCACATGACCTCTTCTAAATTCATTAAGTGAAAAACACTAACCCTTGAGTAAGACCTTTTTAGATCTTTGGTAGACCATTCATATGGGAAGGCAATTATATATATGATACTTTCTATTTATGGTTTCATGACCCTACTGTACATAATTATAAATATATTTTGATCATCATGATTTGGGGAGTTTGGCTCACCCATAATCAAGTAGTGATCTCCCATGGATATTACAATAGCCTACACTGGACTTTAAGAGTTTGATCCACAGAGGATCTGTTTCCCAAATTGGAAAACAATATACATGGTATAAAGAAAAGGAAAATCAAATCCAACTATGAAAATAATCCTGATCTAAATTTAAGCTACCTAAAGAGGATTTTGAGTTGATTTGCAGGTGAACCAGAGGTGTAAGTAGACAAGTATTTTTCATCCAATCAACAACAATGTAAATCTGATTAGGAACTCATCACCCAACTCACAACTAATTAATAAAAATCAATTAATCAATGACTTAAGATTATATCATTCTGAATTAACCTGCATAGCACATGTAAGTTGAAAAACAAACATATTATGCTGCAAAATGTCACTGTTTCTTCAACTTGCAGAAATAGATAAAGACAGTTAAAAGAATAAATTCCTTAAAGCTTTAACAATGCATTAATAAATAACGAAGATAAATCTGAGTTAAAAATAAATGCATTAAATGATTGCAAATAAACAACAACATTATCTGTCCATATGAAACAAGGAAAATTGAAATATGTTGAAGAAATTCAAACAGATCTAAGACAAGAGATATGAAATAACAATACTGTATTGATTTGAAGTTTAGTAAAAAATTAGATAAACCTTATGAACAACCATAGGTGTTTTTCAGTCTCTCTTGTACCAATCGTTCTTTCTCCAAAAGTCCCTTAATACATTCAAGAACTACCTCTTAAATAATTATTACAAAGAATGAATCTCCCTCAAAAGGGGATCAAAAAATATAAACAAAAATAATATCCCAGAAAATCTCTCCAAATTTTCCATATGCATAACAATTCCTCAATATCAGGGTAACTGGTGGATTCAATGCCAAGCAGAGCATTGCATTTATGATCTTCAATTTCATTTTTAGCCAGTTTATGCCAAAAACGAATATAGATGTGAATCTTGCCTTTGATTGCGGATGGTTGTTTGATCAACCGATCTACATCATCTATGCTGACATGATCAAGCTCTTTGAGCTTCTGTTCTGCCTCATCTCTTCTTTGATCAACTTGCTCAATCATTAACCATGGTGGACATGCTTTATCAATGAGTACCATTGTAGGAAAATATAATTCATCCATGAGATTGTTCGTAGCACACCACTTTCTGCTACAAATGGCTTGTGCTTTCTTTATAGCTTCAGCGACTGTTTCATCTAAATCCTCCTAGGCTCTTAGGATAGTCCTAATCTTATTTAACTGGAAGTTAGTGAAAATGATGACATTGTCTGGCTTATCTTTCATGTACCCTTGCCAGTTTGTAATTTCATCATAAGCTTTTAAGGCTTGTTCCCTTTTTTCAACCAGATCTTCTAAGACAACGGACATTTTATCAAAAGTAATATGAGTTTCAAAAATGTTATCTAAGGTTTTATACAACTCACTGACTAAATCATGATGCTCCCTATTGGTTTGAAGGGATAGCTCCTTTAATTCCTCCTAAAAAAATTTAGAAAATGAAGATGAAGTTGCACTTGTAGTTGCATCTTCATACTATTTTTTCAACAAAGTTACCTTCTGTACCAGTGTAGCATTGGTAATCTTTTCTCTCTGTAACTCATCATGAAGAGCAACATTCCTCATCTCTAATTCATTACACCTATCCTTATGTTGTCCTTTGACCTACTCCAGCTCCTCTTTTAATTTGACAATCTCTGCTTTCTGCTTTTTGAATTCTCTGTTAATTGTAATGACAACATCAAAATTAGCTCCTGTAAAAGCCCCTAAAATAGATGCAACGTATGTGGCATCCACCTGTGGATCACCTGATCGTTGAGTCCATACAATTTTATTTGAAAGAGATGTATCCACATTACTCTGATACCTACTTCTCTTCTTTCCCCTCTTCACCACTAATTTATCAGTTTTGCTATAAGGATACTCTCCCAGGGATATTACAAAGTCTTCATTGAACTCATCTCTCATCTCATCAATGGGAGGTACATTAATACCTGCAGATATCAGAGAGGAGGTTTGAGTCATAGTATGAGAGGGTATGGACATAGTAATATGAGAAGTGAGTGGAATGGAAGCACTACTATGGGTAAGAGTCACTTCAGGGGTTGAATAACTGTCAGGAATAGAAGTTTCAATGGATGAAACTTACATAGTGGAAGCTGGAGTTGATGATGGTAAAAATGATGAGGCTTTCTGACAGACAGAAGATGGTACTGAACTGAAAGAAGGAATATGCAAAGGAACTTTAAAAACTGGAGGTATAGTGGAACATGAAATGGAAATTTGTAAAGCAGTAGGTATAATGGATTTGGGTAAACTTGTGGCATCTTGATATAGCTGAGACATAAAGGGTGTCACGGCAGAACCAATAGACAAGTAAGATAAGGCTATGATTGAAGAGAGGAGTAAGGCAGAAGATGACGGGCCAGGCTGAGAAGAAGGTTGTGATTGTGGAAGAACTTGTTATATTTTTATCATTTATGATCTAGGATCTTATATGAGAGAATAAAATGCAAAGCAAAAATCACAAGAGACAAGAGACACAAATAATTTTCCTTGGGGAAACCATAAAGGAGAAAACCCCGCAACTTCCTCAAAGATAGAATGAGCACCAATGGTAGCAGTAAAACCCAAAGATAGAAAATATGATCTCCTACAGATGTTCACTCTCTCACACTTGAGAGAGCTTCTCCTCTCTCACTCATGCCCCCTAGTGAGTGAGTGTGTGTGTTAAATAGAGAGGCTCACTCTCTATTTATATTCTTTCGTTCACTTAATGTCCACTTCAACAAGTCAGCCCCACTTAACAATTACTTACCAGGGCCGACTAATCTATGACAGTCTAATAACCCTAGTGCCCCATAAATGTGGGGAATTTTCCCTTCGATCAACAAGGAGGGTTAACCTTGACTCAATTATGGGGACTATTGCCCCAACTTACAATGGAGGGTTAACCTTAATGAATTTACATGACTTGCTTACATTATTGAATCTCCCGATCAGAACATCGGGGCATGACATGACTCAATTACATTACAGATACTTCGAATAAACATCGGGGTACAATACATAAGATATACAAGTGAATACATTTCAAAGTTACAAATACATCAACACTCCCTCTTAACTAGGAAGGTATACTCTTGACACAATTTATCAACACAAGTCTTCTTCTCTGTATCATCTGTATCATCATCAAGTCATCTTCATCTTCAGGTCATCTTCACCATCTTCATCATCATCATTGTTAAGTCATCTTCATCAATTATGGATCATCACTAGATCTAGATCATCACTAGATCGTCATCGAGTCTGGATCATCATCATCATAATCACTGCTTACACTATCTCAATCAAATGGTGCTATCTCTTCATTCTTCTCGTCACAGGAAGTTCTACAGAGCCAACCATTTTTCATGCTGGTTGTAGACATAGCCTTCATGTAGGTCTTTATCGTCTTCAACACTTATATCTAACCATGGAATGAACCATGTCAGAAAGGCCCGCCCAACACTTACATCTGACCATGGGAGGAACACATCCAAGAACCATGTCAGAAAGGCGCTCCCAACACTCACATCTAACCATGGGAGGAACACCCAAAACCCATGTAATAAAGGCCCAACACTCACATCCGACCTCATCTTGTTAGAAATGATCTGCACTTACATCCAACCTCATCTTGTCAGAAAGGCGCTGCACTTACATACGATCTCATCTTGTCAGAAAGGGCTCTGCACTTACATTCGACCTCATTATGTCAGAAGGGCTCTCATATCTAGGCTGAGTATTCCTAGTAACTGACCAGGTGCCTCCATTCTCCCAGAGAATGGCCTCTTAGCACTAAGATGAGTATTCCTAGTAACTGACCAGGTGCCTCCATTCTCTTAGAGAATTGCCTCTCAGCACTAAGCTGAGTATTCCTGGTAACTAACTAGGTGCCTCCATTCTCCCAGAGAATGGCCTCTCAGCACTAAGCTAAGTATTCCCAGTAACTGAATAGGTGCTTCCATTCTCCTATAGAATGGACTCTCAGCACTAAGCTGACTATTCCTGGTAGCTGACCAGGTGCCTCCATTCTCACAGAGAATGGCCTCTCAACATTAAGTTGAATATTGCTGGTAGCTGTCCAGGTGCCTCCATTCTCCTAGAGAATGGCCTTCAACACTTATATTTGATCATGTGAGAACACATCCCTCAATCACATCAGCATGGCTTTGCACTGATCATGTAGGAACACATCCCAGAATCACATTATAATGTCTCTGCACTGATCATGTGGTAACACAACCCACAATCACATCATAGCATATATGCACTTACATATGACCATGTGAAGCTCAGGATTCCACCATGTTAGAAGGGCCAACTCACTTATATATGACCATGGAAGGAACCAATCCTCTCACCATGTCAAAAGGGCTCAAGGATTGATCACTTCCCCTTGGAAGGAACCTCGATCTAGAGAACACCAAGCTTCTCCCTAAAGTACTCAAACTTCACTTTGGCCATTTCTAGCATAGAATCACATCAGGGCTGATTACGTCCAAGGATAACCTGCAAGCTTTTCCAGGACTGATTACATCCGAGGACAACCTACAGGACCGATTACATTTGAGCAACCTACGAGCTTCACCAGGATTTATGCTCAGATAACCTGCCTCACCGGATATGCTAGAACTCCCTCTTTCGAGAGATCTCAATCTGGATCACATACTAGAGCTTCACTGCTCCTCTCTGAATCATACAAAAATGCAATTCAGATCAACCAAATCAAATAGTAGTTTTCAAAAGAAACATACTACCTCCCAAATAGCAAGTGGCAACATCTTTTGCCTTGGTTGTACTCAGTTCCACGTGGGACTACTTCCTGCTACACTAAGAGGTGCTCTTCCTATCAATGGCACTACCTGCCCAATCCGAATCCACATAAACCTCAAGTTTAATGTTCTGATTTTCCTCATACTTGAGCCCCTAATCAACTGTACCCTACAGGTACCTCAATGCATGCTTTGCAATCATCAGGTGAACATGTCTCAATGTGTTCACAACAAAGCAAATATATGGTCTCGTATTCGTCAGGTACATCAAGGAACAAATAATCTGACTATACATCGTGGCATCAACCAACTCTGATGAAGCAACAGTCAATAGATTCAGGTTTGATGCCATAGGTGTGGCCATGGCCTTGGAGTCCGTCATCTTGAACCTCTTCAGGATCTCTACTGCATACTTCCCTTGTTCTAGGGAGATTCTTCCACACCTCCATGCCTAGAAGGTAGTGCATCATACCTAAGTCCTTCATATCAAACTCAGAAGCAAGTCTCCTTCTTGCAACTTTAATGAGTCCCTCTTTTCTGTCAGGAACAAGTCATTGACATATAACATTAGCATCACTGGTCTTTCGCCTTCAACCTTAAAGTAAAGGTTGGAATCCGCTTTACTCTCAGTAAAGCCTAGAGTCATCAGTAAGCTATGCATCCTGTCATACTATGTCAAACCTCAGGATCTTCTGTAGTTAGTCCTTCTGAAGTGGAGCATCATTCTCCCTCAGCCTGTACTAGAGTGACAAGTAGCTTCCTCTGCTACTATTATTCTGTGTATCCATCTAGGGTCACCGGATACCAAGCTCCTCTATCTTGAAATTTCAAAAGTTCTTCTCGCACCCATTTGTGAGCTTGTCATCCTCTATAGGATTTTATCTTCAACCTTGTAGCAAAGGTTAAGATCTTCATCACTCTAGGTGATCTTCAAGCTCCTCATGTATGTGTTATCCCATGGGTGCCTTCTGAGCTCGTACAAGGCCTTCTTTTATTTGCACACATGATTCTTCCTGTCATGTGTATTTCTAGTGGTTGCAAATGTCTCTTCATAGTTTATGCCTCATGTCATGAATCTTGCCTTGTATCCCACGATGTTTCCATCTATTGCATGATGGAACTACAAACTTCCCTTCAGGTCTTGATATTGCATCCTAGACATCATTCTTCATTTTGGATTATTAGAGTGAATCTTGAATTGTCATCACTTGTTCTTCGGAACAAGTCTCATCCTTCTTTTCTTGTAGGAGATTGTACGCTATATTTCCTACAAGTCAAATGCACCAGTTGTATGATTAGAAACATTTCATAATGAATATTCATAATGGTAAATTCTTATGCATAAAGATATAATCATGCAACTATTTTAGCCAATACAACATTCATCCATATCTCACGGAAACTTTCTAGATGCCTTCCATCTCTACCAGGACAACATTGAGATTGTGCACTAATCCAATATGTCAGCAAAGAGGTTTCATTCTAGATAAGTAGCAATGGAGACTTGTATAGCACCATGAGCTACTTACCCATCACATGCATATTAGTAGTATACTGTTATTAATGCAAACATTCTATAATACATAATACATTTGTTTCATGGGTAGAGTCCTTCTTTTCGCTTCATCATATTCTTCATTCATAACAGCATCATTTCTTATCCAAATGCTCAAGATGGATAAGAGCATCTTCAAGAATTGAGTTCTTCATATTCCTCATCGCTTGAGGGATCTTCTTTGGATGGTGAGAGCTTGATATTCAATTGCTCCCATCTTCTTTTCTCTTATTATGAGTCAAGATTCTTCTTTTGTGTGCTCTTCCCAGAGTCCGCTGAAAGTAATCACTTCCTTCTGGCACACATTCCTTGAATGAATGAATCTCATGATCCTCGGAGGCCATTCAAGGTGGTTATCACAACTTTTGCATTCTCCACTTCTTCTTCTACCGCTTCAAGTTGTTCTTTGATTTGAGAGACTCTTGTAAAGTACAACTGTATGTTCTCTGCATTCTAGATCTTCACATTCTTCAACTATTTTCTCAAAGTCATCTTTTGATTTATGTTCTTCCCTTCAATAGCTTGGTCAAGGAATCAAACATCTCTTTCGGTGTCTTTAGGGAAGACACTAGTGGTATAAGGTGATCTGTGATTGAATCAAAAATGATCTTCTTGGACTTGACCAAGTTCTTCTTGTGTAAGGATTTTATCCTCATATCCCTCTGGAATGGGAACCTCTCTACTTATGTAGGTGTCCAATTCATTTCCTTCAAGAACTAGTGAGATCCGATTTGAGGTGTCCATCCTGGTTCTGGAGCTGGCTGATCTAGGGTTTGTCAAAGAAACCCTAATTTTCAAAACTTGGAATATTTCAGATCTGATTGGATAAAAAGATAGAAATATTCAAGGCCAGCTGTCTAATGTACTCCTTTTCTAAAAACAGTGGAGGGAAGCTCCCGGAACAGGAAGCCCTGGTTTACCAATTTCTTCTACAGAAATGCCTGATACTGTTTCTGTGGTATTTAAAAAATTACTGATCCTCTATATCTAAAATTTTGTCCTAAGGTATCCTTGTGTGTCCTTGTTCCAACACCATAGGTTTCATCAGAATTGGTTTCACCATTTGGGAATTATGAGCATTTTCCCAAGGTGACCTATTTCAGGATTGTTTAGAATAGAGAAGTTGTATGGATGGCCACGTGTCACTGTTTCATATTAGGGGTCTGAAAATTTAAAAAAGAAATTAAATTCCGTTCCCTTTCTAGAATATCTTGAGAAATATCATTTGGAACTTCGTAGCCCGAGATATAGCAATTCTCCCCAGGTGTCCTGTTTGGGGAGGAATCTTGGGAGAGGCTGGAACCCTAACTTGGAGGAATCATATCTCCTCGAATATAGTGAATATGAAGGTGAAACTTGGAAAACATGTAAATCAGGAATTTATCTTCGACCTTTGAAAGTTTTGGCACCTGATCCTTCTCGAATCGTGAGATATATCGAGTCTACCAAAACTACCAGTTTCAGTATTTTAGGGCTTTTCAGGCTTGGGGTCAAGCTAGGGTTTGACTTTCCCGGAGTTTCACCCAACCAAATATCTTGACCCAGGTCTCTAAACTTAGATTTTTATGAGGATATAAATCCTATTCTAGGCTCACTCAAAAACTCCTCTTCTATAAAAAGCCCTAATTTCCCGCACCAAAAACTGAAAATGCCTGGAATCAAATTCTGCTTCGACAGAAAGATGTGCCCTTCAATGGAGAGTTAGACTAGCCTTCTTTTGCTGATGGATTGTGGAGAGAGACCCAAAATGTAAGAATCCCTAGATTCTTCAGCTGCATAGTGTCTTATTCTCAGGTTAGCTCTGATACCATGTTATATTTTTATCATTTATGATCTAGGATCTTATCTGAGAGAATAACATGCACAACAAAAATCACAAGAGACAAGAGACACAAAGAATTTTCGTTAGGGAAACCATAAAGGAGAAAACCCTGCAACTTCCTCAGAGATAGAATGAGATCCAATGGCAGCAATAAAACCAAAAGACAGAAAAGATGATCTCCCACATCTATTCTCTCTCTCTCTCTCTCTCTCGCTTGAAAGAGCTTCTCCTCTCTCATTCATGCGCCCCAGTGGGTGATTGTGTGTGTTAAATAGAGAGTCTCACTCTCTATTTATATTCTTTCTTTCACTTAATGTCCACTTCAGCAAGTCATCCCCACTTAACAATTCCTTACCAAGGCCGACATCTCTATGAGAGTCTAATAACCCTAGTTCCCCACAACTGTGGGGACTTTGCCCTCCGATCAACAAGGAGGGTTAACCTTGACTCAATTGTGGGACTATTGCCCTGACTTACAATGGAGGGTTAACCTCAATGAATTTACATGACTTGTTTACATTCTTGAATCTCCTGATCGGAACATTGGGGCATGACATGACTCAATTACATTACAGATACTTCCCAGAATAAACATTGGGGCACAATACATAAGATATACAGGTGAATACATTTCGAAGTTACAAATGCATCAACAAAACTGACAAGGATTTCCCATTGTTTCCATTAAACAAATTCATAAGTTCATGTTAATCATTACCCTTCCCAGTTTCCACAGTGACAGGCACAAGAGATATTCTTTCATCATCTTCCTCTAAATGGGTCAAATCTATAGTAGAAGTAGGGATGGATGAAATTTGCACCTTCAACGTTTTGAATGGTTTCTCCTCAATCTGGGTTTGTTCAAGTTGAGATTTCTCAACAATAGTAGTCACCTGAGCAACTTCAACTGATTGAGAAGTTATAATTTCTTGAGTATCTAATGCTAAAGTAATCTTGCTCAGCTTCTGTTTGATCTACTCTGAAGTATGTAAATAGGCTTTAACCTGTTGATCAACAGATGCCTGTGGTATTTCTCTCATAGGGCCTTTCCCTTTGTCTGTAGCTAAATTGGTTGCTATAGGTGTATATTTGGCTACTTGAGCCTCCTTTGCTTCTCTGTCTTTCACCATATTATCTTGAATGTCTAATTCCATAGCCCTGTAGTGTCGAACCCCGTCCTTGATTTCCTTTTGGTATAGTAGGATTTGGATTTGTTATTCTTTACCTTTATCTCTTACTAGAAATTCAGAGAAAGTATCAACCCCCTGATAGATGGATTCATCTGGGGTCTCTTCATGAGTGAACCGGGCTTTAAATTGATTCTGCTTAAGGTGAAAATCAACAATCCCCTTGGGATCATGTTGTCTCTTAATCGAAAAACCAAGCTTGAGCGACACAATATGATCATTGAGCTTTGACGCCCATGTAGAGGTTTGTATACTCAAGGATCCAAGAGTTAGAGGAAATTTGGGCAAGACTTTCCTTTTGGTTGCACACTTCTTATATATTCCCTCTGTGACTGTTTGAAATGAGATTTCTTTAAGAACCAGCATGTCAGGCATGACCTTCGGTAGCATATGAGCAGCATTGCTACCAAAGAATCTAATGTATGTGAATGACTCATCAACATACCAACCCCCCAACGACACAGTTAGATGGATTATTGACCATGCCAATATAAAAGACCGTTCTTTTAATACTAGTACCGAATCACTACTTGCCAATTTTTGTTCCGAGAGTTTTTTTTAAATTTATGCACTCGAGCCTTTTAGGCAGCCCCTTAATCTTGATTTCGTTAAAGCTGCTAAGTCCAGGTACAATTTTGACCAAATGATGAAGTCTTGGATGACTGAACTGCGTAAATTTTCTCAAAGGAAAGATGAACTCTATCGTATCGAATAGTTTAAGGAACCCTATTCTCTACTTGAAGCAATGTTGTGCGGGATCTATGGTCTCCCCAACTGTTCCTATTTCAAGGAAGAGTGGGCTCTAATTACACATCATGTTATAACTACAGGTGAATCTCTCTCGTGGGCTTCAATCCTATCATTAGAACTCAAAACATATATACAGGAATTTCAGAAAGCAACTACCAAGAAGAAACCCAATTTCTTCCTCTCTGCCTACATTGTGGATTTTTTTTGTGTTGAGTTCCATTATCCGAATACGGGATGGATCTGGGTACTACCAACCCCGCCTGTGCACATTTACCATTCGAAGCTGTGGGACACGGATTATGTTACCAGATTTTATGACATCTGTGAGAACTTCCTCGGCTGGGTCTATTTCTTGATTTTCAACAAGGATCTTGATTTGCGGGATGCGGGATGAGGAAATTCAAAATATATGAGAACAAACTCCCACATCCCACAACTTGTGGTTTACGGAATCACAAAACAATCCCAAACAAAACTAGCTTTCTGCATCTTAAAAACACACAAATCAAGCATAGATTTTGGGAATTTTGGTTAAGTTAGAAAATCCCAGAAGTCAAGAAAAATGTAATAGAATCAAAGAAATGTACAAAGGGTTTTACTAAGTTAACTTTGTATGTGTGATTGGGCTCCCGTGTGAGAATAACATGGGATCTGTTGTACCTACAACAAGGACATATCTTTCACCCATGATGTATACAAGGAAATGAATTTGATTGCTGATGATCTATCCAAAGTGGGTGTTGGGATTGAGGATAACAGGTGGAGGACATGGTATTATCTAAATGGCATTAAGGACAGATCCGTTGATACAAATATCCCATACTAATATGTCATATATGTGCTTGGATTATACTTTTCACTCTTATTTTTTTATGCACTATACATACTTTTTGTTTTTTTGGACGTTTCATTTAGAATACTCCCTTTTTTGAACTTATGACTACGACTATGTAAGGCAGGCCATGACCACTATGTTGATTGCTTCTGAATAAGAATATGTTATGAAGGGCCACGACCACTTATGTATAATGTGATTCATTAATATGAAATGAATTGCGATTTTTTTTTTTAATTTAATTTAATTATTATGATTATTATTTTTCCTGGGGAAAAAAATAAAGAAATAAAACCCTTTTATATTAAAGTATTTTAAATTAAAATATACATGATTTCATAGTATAGAACCACTTGTCGAGTGGTGATTCATGCTTAACTATGCTGCATTCCATGTTCCACTAATTTTGTGTGCCTAATCTATATTTTGTGGCATGTGGTGCCTTGTTGTTGGTATGCATGTTTTAATTTGTTGTTTCTATTGCCACATAATGATATGAAGTTAGTGCAAAAATATTTTGTTCTCCTACTTTAAATTGGTTCTCAATTTCCCATGTTTTTTATTAAATAAATTTGTTTGATTGATTATAAGGTAGAATTTAAAGGGATAAAATTCAAAGCACAATCAATTCTTAGCAATTGTTAACATAGTTAAATTGTAATTGTTAATAGAGTTCAACTGTGGGCTACATCTCTTGGTATGTTACACCGAAATCTCATCATGTTGAGCCATGTGTTAACCCTATGGCTCAATCCCTAAATTTACCTTAGCTGAATGGCATTGAATAAGAGGTTCTTTCCTTACCTTTTTTTTCCTCTAAGAAGGCATGCACTCTTTATCCTAAGGCAAGGTGCGCCGATACCTTTTCCCTTCATGATAGAAGCACCATCGATGCTCTTTCCCTTCATGAAAGGTGCGTCGATGGTGTTTAGAAGGAAAAAATGAAGCTTTGAGACTCTTCTCAAAGGTGTATGAGGTGGAGGACCATCCCTAGGTTCTAGGTGAGGTGGAATTCAGTTCCCTAACCTATGGGGAAGATCCCTTATACCCGACCTCCTAATCCTCAACCTACTCTATCCCTTTAGCCTTATAAATTAAACCCTCTCTCCATTGTGAAGGGAGGAAGGAAAATGGTACTCTTATGCTGGTGGAATTTCTAGGTGATCCTTATCATCCTTTGGGAGGCTTACTATCTTGTTTTGGAGGCTTGGATTGAATTGTTGGATGGAAAATTTCAACGTTAAGTCTAGGTTGTGACATCCCTTCTTTATGTAATTCTATGTATCTCCTTGATTACATTAATACAAATCTCTTTCCTTAAACATTGTTGTGTTGATGATGTTTAGAGATTTCTTCCTTAACTGTTAGCTTAGGTAAATTCATGTTTAGATACGCATGTACTATTTGCTTGTTTCCACTTGCTTTACAGGGTTTTGCAGCTCAATATCTTAAGGCTCTCGAGCTTGGATCAACAAAGAGAGAAGAGGATTTGCAGACGTTAGGTAAGTGATCTATCAGTTGACTTGCATTTCTATTTGATCTAGGAAAGTAGGATGTATTGTGTATTTGATTTTTTCTAGATCCACTTGGACTAGGGAGATATGGCTTGAGTATGTTTGAGTATATTTATCCAATAACAAGGTCCACTCAAAGTGAGGAAATGATCCTTTAAGAAGGATGCATAATATAATATTACAACACTTTTAATCAGAATATGATCTTCAATCTTCAACAGATCCCTTTCTCCTAGTTAATAAGAGTAAATCAATTGCTTGCATGACCAAGGCCTACACCACGATGTAATACACAACCTCTTCAAGGAAAACATGTGAGTTCAATTTGTGGTTGCCTGAGATGAGAAATATGATAAGCCTTGATGCCTCTCATTCCTTTCAATCTACTATGCCTCGAGTTTGTTTATCAGAAAATCAATGGCCAACTCCTAAATGGAGGTTCATTTCTCCACCAACAAAGAGATGCACCTTCCCCATCTTAATCATGTGCGCGCGCGCACACACACACACACAAACATAGTAAAATCATGTATTTTGTGAGGGGATGATTTCTTCATAATAGATCTCAAAACAATTATGTCATATTTTTTCCTAGCTCATAGAAATTGGAGAATATATATATATATATATATATATACATGGGAAAATTATGTATTTTGTGATGGGACAATTTCTTCATAATAGAGTTGGCTACAATCCATCATATTTTTTCCAAACTCACATAAATGGGATAAATTCTCCTCAATTTTTGTGATAACATCTATGCTATGAGTTCACTATGTAGATCATCCAACTGAGCTTTTTTTTCCATCTTGATGTGATCCTGTAGAATTCCTCCAATAACACCACATTCATGGAGTTTTCAACATACCCAGATACATCCAAATCTACCCACAAATTTCTTTGGAAGAAGAAACTTCAGTTTTCACCTGTTTTGTGAGGGAAATTCCAATGGATCACCTTTTCTTGCATTTCTTGGTTGGAATGACTAAACAACTTGGTGTGAATATTGGATCAACTTGGGATCCTCCTAGATCACTTCTCCCTACTAAGAATTTTTTGGACTACCAAAAGTCTATTTTTATTTAGAAAATAAGCGAGGTTACAACTCCCTCACATTTTCAGTTTCTATCCATTATGCTTTACTTGGATGCATTCCTTTTAGACCCACATGAAGGTACTCAACATCACCCCTTCGTGAAGTCCTCACCCTCCTTTCAATAAGAATATCTTTTGGCAACTCATCAAGATATCTGGAGGAAAATCATCAACAAAAGGAACTTGAACACTTTCACCTTCATCCATGATCATAATATGCTCATATAGTTTCAAGTTTTCAACATTAACCACATAATACATCTACATATATGGAGGTAACTTGAATAATAAATCATTGTCACCAATATTTTCTAAAATTGTAAATGGACCGTACATTATTGGCTTGATATTTTTACCTTCACCTTTAAGGAATTCTTTGCTAATGTATAACTAAACTTGATCACCAACTTGGAAGTGATGATCAATCCAATGCTTGCCATGTGTTTCCTTATACTTGTCTTGGATATTTTCCAATTGTTCCTATATGGGTTGATGAACAAATTGGATATTTTGGATGAAATTCTTGGCTTCGTTTGCATCATTACATCCATTCTCCACTGAATATTTCTCAAAAGTGAAGCCAATAGGAGAATTAGGCAAATATCCAAAACATGTCTCAAAAGGAGATCTCTGTGTAGAAGAATGTATGGCACAATTATAGGCATGTTGAACATGATACAACTAATCATCCCAAATTTTAGGATGCTTGTTACGATATCCTCAAAGTAAGTGTATCACTATCCCGTTGACCACTTCTATATCCATCAGTCTATGGATGAAAAATAATGCTTTTTTGAAGCTTATTGTCTATTAACTCCTAGAAATTTGACCAAAATTTCCCAAGAAAGTGGGAGTCTTGATAAGATACAATGAATGTGGGAAAGCCAAAATCAACCCATACCTGATGGAAGAACAAAGGCGTAGTCCCTTCTACTGTCATCTATTTTTTACAAGGCACCAAACCACACATTTTGCTAAATTTGTCCACAAAAACATATATATAATCATGACATTTCTTAGACATAGGAAAACCAAGTACACAATTCATAGACAAACTTTCCCATGGAAGAGAAGGTACATGAAGTAGCATATACAAACCCATTTTTCTATTACTTGGTTTGCTAGTGGCACACATTGCACATCCTTTTACATATTTGGACACAGTTTCATACATTCGATGCCAATAAAAATAGAAATGTAACTAAGCTACCATTTTACCTATATACCAAAATGAATAGAAATGAGAGAAGTACGTGCTTCTTTGATTACACGCACTCTTTCATCTCATGGGATACACAATTTACTAAGACGATATAACAATTTGTCATGTACATGATAGTTCAACTATTCTACTTTAGTACCATGGATTAGTGTTTCATATACATCCTAAAATATTCATCTCTATCCTACTATTGAATATAAATTTCAAGAGCTAATGGACTATTTTGAAAATATGGATGCATTAATACAAGGTCTAGATAGCATATCAACAATTTTGTTCTATATGCCTTTCTTATACCTGATAACCAAATGGAATTGTTGCAATAATCCTATCCATTGGGAATGACGTGATTGTTATAGCTTGGTTTGTGATTGGAGATACTGCAAAGGCTAATGATCCATATGGATGATTGTCTATTTTCCTATCAAATTGTGTTTCCTCTTCTTCACACTCTAAACCAGAGCATACAAATTTTTGTCATAAGTAGGATAATTCCTTACCACATCATTGAAGGTATTGTAATGGTAACAAAATAGTTTCCTCCTTTTTATTAACACTGCTCCAATGGCATAATCACTTGAATCGGTTTCAATCTCAAATGGATTCTATGATCCACATACATTTGGTACCAACACAATGGGTGGTCTAGATGGAGAGTTCAGATTCCTCCTTTCTCATCCAACTCTTGAGATTTATTCTTTATATATTCATTCTCAATCACATATAAAATTTACATGCCAATGATAGGAATAGGTGCATCTTCTTGCAACTAAACCTCATGTTTTATCTCTCTCTTTAGAGGCAATTCTTGTGGTTCTTGAAACACTTCATCATAGTTTGAAATAATCTCAACTAATTCATCCTTATGTTTAAGATCACATCCTTTGAGAGATTTGGATTTATCCTCCTCCTTATATTACAATCATGAGTACAAAATGCTTACTTTGATTTATAAGCCTCTTCATTTGTCATATAATAACGAGAGACAAGTTAGTGTTCACACAATGGGATCTTATAATATACTCAATCCCATTATTTGTAAGATGATACTTGTTCTCCTCAACCTTGTAGAAGATATTTTTTCTGTCATATAAGAAATTCCCAAAAAAATATTACATGTATCAAGTGGTATGACATCTAGCTCTATGTCATGTCCCCTCATTGATGGCCATGGGACCAAGCTCCTATCCCAATTAATCCCTTGGTGGTAGGACAGAATAACCCATTAAATAGGATTAATTTTGTATGAAGGAAATTAATTAAGGAGTTGTACTTAACCCAAAGTATTTATTTCATGAATTAAATTAATTTAAAATTTAGTTAAATAAATAATGAGCCAAGTAGGGCACATAGGAAGATGAAGTGGGCCAAGGAATATTGGGGAGATATAAAGAAAGAGAAGACAAAAGCAGTTAGTCTGAAAAAAGCATGCACAAGAAGGGAAACTATAGGAAAAGCATGTCAACAAAAAAAGAAAGAAAGTTTTAGAAATTAAAGAGGACATAATTGCTAAAAGTACTAAGGCATGTCAACCAGAAAAGCAGGCACAAAGAAGGCACAGTTTCCAACAGAGGAAAAGTAGGACAATTGACAAGTCAAGAAAGTTAGGAGACAAAGAAAGGAATTTCCCAATTTCTTCATGAAGACACATTAGGAAAGGGAAGTGGGCCACATATGGATCCAATTCGACCTTGAAGCCTAATATTTATATAAAACAATGATAGTACATCACTATCAGGACTTTTTGTCATTTGAAGTTTGTCTTGAGAGCTTTGCTACTCAATTGTTGATTGATGTGCCTCAACTGATATTTGGGAGATGTGCCCCTTAGCATTCTTGTTATATATTTTTTCATGAATACGGTTTAGACATTAATGAAGTTTTTTTGCAGTTCCTTAAGTCATCCTTTATTCTATTCGAATTCTCTTGCATATATGGAGAGTCTTCCATCCTATTTTTGAAGATCTAACTAGCATTTTCATCTTGTCTGAGCATTGAAGATAGAGTCATGAGTGTAAATTAGTGGATCTTATACATTAATGATAGTATTTAAAGTTTATTTATTATATCATGAATTTCCTATTCCTTGGAGACATATGAGGGTTCAAATCTCCAAGTCTCTCATTGATTATAGCTTCTAAATGCCTTGTATTAATGCATCTGATTAAAGAATGCTATATAAAATATTTATAAGATATATTTATACATACATGGATTTTATTTTATTTTAAAAACATGCTCTATAATCTTCATAGCAATCTGAATCTTTATGACTGAGTTTTACATGGTTTTACTCAACCTTGTCTAGATTTGCAACTAGAATTGACCAATTTTACTGTATGATGAATAATTTGACCTCAATGTATTTAAATTCAATAATGATTGTTCTGATATGTTATTAATATGTTTATATAAGTATTCAATGTCTGAAACATAGAATTTTTATCCTCCTTCAACTCTTTGGAAAAGACATAAGCTGAAACTAGTGAGCTGTCCTAAGAGATAGTTTTGCTCCTGGGAATTTTAGAATAATTATAAAATGTTTTTGTTTTGTAAAAACCTGAAATTGATGATTTAAAAACCAATAAAATATTCCTATAGTCTTCCTAATATTCTCTTAGCCACTGGTTTCTTGGAAACTGCTTTGTAAAGGTTTTAATTTGTACCTGTTGGGACTCCCAGAAGCCTAGTAGTATAATTAATCCCGGATGATTTTCAAAACCTAAATGGGAAAAACATATAGGTGCTTAGGAACTTGAAAAATCAATATATTTCCTTTCCTTACTGATTCCACCTAAATCCCAGTTAATTCCCTCACTCAGTTTGCTAAATTGGCCACTCGCCAGCTAGTTTGTCATGAAGTTTTATTATATAGAGTTAGTGAGCCTGATTTATGCCTTCGGTTCATTCTAGTGGCATCATATTACTTTCCTCCACTCTTGGGGGAAAGTAAGCTCCCAGTGAATAAATATTTCAAATCACTAATTCAAGCTACAACTATGAGGCTAGTGATAGAAGAAGACTTTGAACAATATGAAGAAGAAACCCTCTATGTTGATGGAGGCCTACCAAGGGTTGAGGATGATAGATTATATTATCCATCATATAGAGAGGATATTAGGTCTTATTTTCCAATGGTTAAGAAAGACTTGACAAAGGTGATAGAAGCATGTGAAAACATGCCTCGCTTCTACCAGGAATATCTATCGTTGGGTAAGGATATTTCTATAAACATTTCTTTCAAATAATATATTTATTTCAAGTATGGATTCTGGCCCAAGAATTTTGATGAGAATTCCTTCAAGAGAAGCAAACCATCCATGGAGGAACCAAATTGTTCCACCTATTTGAGTAAACAGGGAAAATAATGTATGCAAATATCTTTTGGTTCTAGCAAAGGTAAGGAGGAGGAGGATGAGGGCCCAAAGACATTCACAATAATTAAAAAGGATCATGATCCACTTAGTTCTTCAAGTGGTCAATCGGAATAAGAGTTCCATAAGGAGAATTAGAAGTCAGTCCAAGGTGACTTTGAAAAGATTGGAAATCCACTCCTTAATTATGAGAATTGTAGAGATGAAGAAAGTGCAAACAATATTATGGTGGAGCCTAATTTTGATGCATATCCTTATGCCACTAAAGATAGATAAGTCTCAAATTTCCTGGAGGATAATATATATGAGGTAGAGGTAGAGATTCATGAGGTGGAGTGCAAGTCACTACAAGGTGACTTGATGGGAGAAGAAAGTGAATATGAATGCACTTCTAGCTTCTTTGTGGGTGATTTCCAGATCATTGCTAAGGATGTTGGCTCATGTAAGGGTGGTGAGACATATTCTGGATGAGTACCAAAAGAATATTATAAATCAGATTTACAGTCACCTCTTGAGGCTCATAATGAAGAAGAAGAAAATGCCACACCACTTGGGCGTGAACCTGAGAATTTGGTGGAAGAGCATGCAACCATAGTGTCCCTACATGAAGATGAAATGCCAAGGTATGATGTACTTTATGATTTTTGCAAAGATCGCATTTCATTGCAACCTTCAGAGATATCCTCCACTGCATATCATGGAAGTGATTTTGCAAAATATTCTAAAGCTGACCGGTATGTTGAGAATGAGATTTGTGTTGTGGATCCATGCCACAACCAAGATGATCTTATGTGTTCGCCATTGGAAGGAGAAACTTTGGTGGAGGATATTCTTTTTAGTGGATCACTAAAGGAGGAAAGAGAGAATCTTATGGAAGCCATGAAGAACTTTGTTGACACCAATTCCTTGGTGGCAAGATGTTGTTGGAAAGCTTCTAGAGGAGAGTTGGAAGGAGAAGCCTTTCTAGAAGAGTTAATAGCACTTAAAGAAGGCATGATCAAGATGAAGGAGATCTACATGAACTTAATATCTGATAGAGATAATCTCCTCATGGTGGCTGAAATGTACTATTGTCCATTCAATAAGGAAGTAGAAGAGTCTGAAAGGATCCATAGCAAATGGGAGCCTACATATGATTCCTTGAAGAGAACCCAATAAGCTCTTCAAGAGTCAAGGTTACATATTGATCATCTTCGAAAGGAGTTGAATGTACCACAACCTCCATATTGCATGGAAAATGATCACGTGCACATGGTAGGAGGTACTTTGGATGTGCTAGAGGAACCTCATGTGGAGGACAAACATGAGGAAGGTGTAGATTTGTAGACGCTTGTGAAAATCTATGATGAAGGAAATATTGGCCAAGCACTTATTTAGATTGAGAGGAATGATGAAGAGTTCTTATCTATGGGAAATATAACTTAGTATATTCCAATTGAATCAACAAGAAAAATTGATTAGCCATTCATGGATTGGGTTGGTAAATATATCACTGAAATGGAGGATCAAGGATGCACTAGAATTTCTTGTGTCGGTAGATGGTTGTTTTACATGCATACCTTGAAGGGGAAACATCATGAAATTCCCTTATGGATGGTAGATTATTTTCTAGAGGAGGTGGCTGATCATATTCCATATGGATAAGAAAATAAAAGTCCTTATTCATCCATTAATTGGGTGGATAGAGACATCATTGAAATGAATACTTTGGGAGGTAAAGGATTTTTTTGTTTCTACAATAAACTTTTGTTATAACTAAAATTGTCATAACAGGTGAACAACAACAAAGACTTAATTTGTAGCCATTATATACCTGCCATACACATGCACATGAGGTGCATTTTTATTTTTTTGTGCTTGAGGAGTTTTAGGTCAAGAGAAATGAAGACCAAGCACTTATTCATCACCAGAGAGATTATGAATTTCCTTTAGAAGACTGTTGCACAATTTTGGAGGAGGCACATCTTCACACTTTCATAGAGAAAACCAATGGAGGAAGTTGTGCATCTATTAAATTGATGGATGAGTATTGTAGAGAGTTGGTTCACAATTATTCACCCGAAACTTTTATTTAATCCATATCAGGTGGGGATGAAAATTGGGTGAAGGGATTTTTCTTATTAGTTCCACATGAGGGGTAGGAGGCTCCCCCTTCTTCTGATGACTTGATGATAAACCCTCGGGGTTTGAAAAGTGAACCATTCCCTTAACAAATTGTTGAGAAGGAACAAAGGCATCTATATGATGTTTCCATGATGCAAAATGATGCATGGGAGGTCCACTTGAGTCATTTGAGAGCAAGCATAAATAAAAATTTGAGATATTTGATTAGAGAGAACCTTGCGCATGGGGAAGTTACATGTTCTCCATTGGGATCTCTAAGTTGGATTTTGGATTGCTCCACCAATAGGATGAGTGTATACATGTTGTAGTTGAAAAACCCCAAAGGTAAATTTCTTCTTGCATAAATGAAGCTTCATCATGTACAACCCATATTTCACATGAGCAGTGGCCCGAGAATCTATGGTTACTATATGATGTTCCCAATATACATGGATGGACATGGGATAACCACCCGTGCCTTGAGAAAATATATGATGTGTGTTTTAGTGCTATATTGCACATGGAGTCACATATTTTGGAAAGTATTAATATGATTTGACCCCACATTGAGGAGTTGCATGCTGGGTGGGGAAGTCTCACAAATATTCAGTTTTGCATTAGGAGTTTTGAACTTTCAGTGTGGTGGTATGATTTTCACATCCTCATTTTCATTTTCTATGATGATGAAATTTTGTTGTTGTTACTAATGTTTGGAAGGGTGCAGATAATACCATGGGACCCTGACATTCGTTGGAATGAAAAATTTCCAAAAGGGGTAGAAACATTTGGATCCTTGCAGAGAAGTCAGTGGGATCCAATCATTCTACTTAGTTATCTTAACTAGGTTGGAAATTTTGTTGAAAAATGGTTAGTCATTGGGGTATGACTATAATCAGAGTGGTGCAATAGAAACATGGTGGACTTTGGTATTTATCTTGGAATTGATGATTCCAATTCTAAACGGACAACAACATATTCACAGAGTTGAATTAACTGGTTGTATTCATAGATATTTAGTGTTGGTTCCTAAGAAGATTTTGCAGGTCAAAGAAAAGAGATTGAGAAGTAGAATAATCAAAGAATACCTAGTGTAGTGGGAAGGGTTGCCTAGTGAGGATGCCACCAAGGAAGGGGAACATATTCTGCAGCATCCTAGTTTGAAATTACTTGAGGGTAATAAATATTATGAGGGGATGCCTATCATGTCCCCTTATTGATGACCATGGGACCATGCTCCTAACCCAGTTATCCCTTGCAGTTAGGAAAGAATAATCGATTAAATGGGATTATTTTGTATGAAGGCAATTAAATAAGGAGTTGTACTTAATCCAAAATATCTATTTCATGAATCAAATTAATTTAAAATTTAATTAAATAAATAATCATCCAAGTAGGGTGCATAGGAAGATGAGGTTGGCCAAGGAATATTGGGAACAGATAAAGAAATAGAAGACAAAAGCTATCAATAAAAAAAGTCATGCACAAGAAGGGAAACTGCAGGAAAAACATGTCATCAGAAAAATTAGGAAAGTTTTAGAAAGTAAAGAGGGTGCATTTTCTAAAAGGACTAAGGAATGTTAGTGAGAAAAGAAGGAACAAAGAGGGCGCAATTTCCAATAGAGGAAAAGCAATACAATTGGCAAGTCAAGAAAGCTAGGAGACAAAGCAAGGAAGTTCCAAATTTCTTCATGAAGACACATTGGGAAAGGGAAGTGTGCTACCTATGGAGCCAATTCTACCTTGAAGCCTATTATTTATATAAAACAATGATAACACTTCACTATTGAGGCTTTTTGTCATTTGAAGCTTGTTTGGAGATCTATGCTACTCATTTATTAAGCTATGTTCCTCCACTGAGCTTTGCAAGATGTGCCCCTTAGAATTATTATTATATATTTTTTGGTGAAGCTGGTGCAACCATTAATGGATTTTTTTTGCAGGTCCTGAAGTCATCCTCAAGTCTATTCGGATTCTCTTGTAGATCTGGAGAGTCTTTCATTCGAATTTTGAATATCTAGCATTTTCCTCTTTTCCGAGCATAGGAGATAGAGTCATGAGTGGGAATTAGCATTTATTAGCCATTAATGAAAGTATTTCAGGTGTATTTATTATATCCTAAACATCCCAGTCCTTGGAGACATCTGATGGTTTGAATCTCCAAGTCTCTCATTGATTATACTTTTAAATGCATTGTATCAATGCATTTGATTAAAGAATGCTATATAAGATAAACATGAGAGTGATTTCGATATAAATGGCTTTTATTTGATTTTAAAAACATGCTATGTAATTTACATAGCAATCTGAATCTTTATGACTAAGTTTTACATGTTATTACTCAATCTTGTCTATATTTGCACCTAGAATTGACTAGTTTTACTGTATGATGCATAATTCGACCTTTGTGTCTCTAAAGTCAATAATTATTGTCTTGAAATGTTATTAATTCTTTTATTATCTAAGTATCAAATGTCTGAAACATAAAATTCCTATCCTCCTTCACCTCTTTGGAAAATCCAAAAGTTGAAACTAGTGAGTTGTCCTAAGAGCTAGTTTTTACATGTGACCTTTAGAATCATTCTAAATTATTTATTCTTTGCAAAAAACTGAAATTTATGATTTCAACACCCATAAAAGAGTCTTAGAATCTTCCTAATCTTATCTTATCTACTGGTTTTTTGGAAACTGCTTTGTAAAGGTTTTAGTTTACACCGGTTGGGACTCCTAGAAGCCTGGTAGTATACTTCAGCCTGTATGATGTTCAAAACCTAAAGGGGACCAAAATATAGGTGCTTATTAACCTGAAAAATCAATATATTTCCTTTTCCTTACTGATTCCTCCTAAATCCTAGTTTATTCCCCCACTCAATTTGCTAAATTGGCCACTCACCGACTAGTTTGTCTTGAAGTTTTATTGCATAGAGTTAGTGAGCTTGATTTCTGCCTTAGGTTCATTACACTCTACCTCATCAATGGAATTAGAGGTGATTTCAAATCTGATCTTACATTTTTTAGATACCTTTAAATTAACATCTTCACATACCCACCCTAAAAGGATATGGTTTTGGATGAGGTTTAGTTTCAAGTCCCAATGTCTTAACATGTTCTTCATAAATGGGATTAGCTTGCAGACCGCTATTAAATAGTAAATCAATCTTAGTATGTGATGCAGGAGAATCCTCGGGTTTGGGAAATCGACAGCACCCAAAAATATTTTAGTTTGGATAGTAGTTATGAAAAAAACTACTATAGAACCTGTTGTTGAGAATATGCGTTGTTACAGAATCCATCGCTGAGAGTTGTGATGCTATGGAACCCTATCACTGAGAGCTATGCTGTTACAAAAATACTGTAACTAAATATTTGTGCTGTTGTAGATATGAGATATGGAACCTCATGACTATAGATCGTGCGGGCTACATATTATACCACACACATGGGTGCATATCGACTTTCCATGTGGAATGAAAGAGGAATAGTTACAACCATCCACTTTACACACAGGAAAATGAAGAGGCGAAAAGGAAAAGATAAAAAGGGAGAATTTCAAAGGAGTTGTTTTTTTTTAGCTTTATTCAACTCAACAGTTTTGGTTTAGTTTCATCCTGGGAAATTCAATCCAACAAAAGAGGGAGGAAATCAATTCAGATCACTGCAAAAGGTCAAATTTGGGATTGGAAACCAATTTATGTATAAGTAAGCACTAGAAAATTTTATTCTCTATTCCCAATTAACAAATTCTGATAAATTCAATAAAGACAACACCCATTTCTACTTGTTTGTTTTTTAATTTCTATGTTTATTTCCATGTCTGTTATTTGGTTAAAGAAATGGTTGTAGATATGCATATGATTTGAGTGGAGATTTGTAAATATGTAGGAGAGAGTTACTGATCCAGATGGAAATGGGAGTTACCTATTCAACTATCTCAAAACAATTGTCCATTATGGGAGTTTCCTAGTTATTTTTATATGGTTTATCGGGTCCCAAAATTCTGGAGCCGTTTTGAGGCCCTAAATGATGTTTTTTTGACATCAAACTTTCAAGGACTATGGTTCTATTTTGGATTAGATATTTTCTGTCAAGAGATGTAAATCTCGGATAGATATTTACAATGAGCTATTAAGCACCCATCGAGATTGTATGCAAAAGTTATGACCCCGAGAAGTTGATTGTTCAACTTACCACCTTGGGGCAACAAACTTTATGAAAATTCATATTCTAGGGTTATGTTTTGGACTTTTGGGGTTCTCTCCCTTGTCCTTACTATAAATAGGCCCCTTTAGCCTCATTCTATATTCTTATTTGCATGGATGAGTGTAGCAGTCACATTTCTTCTCAGAGATAGCCACCACCATTCTAGCTATTGTATTACAGTCTGTTCTATTTCCGCCATTTAATAGAATATGTGTTTACTTTATCTATGTTATCTTTGCAAAATGTGTCTGATTATGATTCTGTATTTGTTCTTTCATTTCGTTCATACATAAATATGGATCAGTTACATGTTATATTTTCGCATTATGTGGTATTAGAGTTGGTTCCTTCTTTGAGGATTCGCACCTTCATTTGCTCATGTGAAATAGGGAAATAAAATGCCTTGAATGGTGGTTGTTCAACAAGTGGGTTGAAGAAGTAAGTTGGGATACAATACCTAGAGTAGAGGATTGTGAATGTTTGTGAGAATTTTTCAACTTGGAGTGATTCTACTGTGAAAAAGAGGAGTAGGATGAGGAGGTGCAGGGAATGGAGACCTAGAGGAATTGAGACAAAGAATAGAAGACTTGGAGAGCTGAAGAGATGGAGAGATTGCAGCAGATTCAGATCTGGAAGAATAAATAACATAAAAATACGATGCTGAGAGAGAGACCCAACAATAATACCGATTTCATATTTGAGTAATAGAGGCATTCCAAGAGTTGATGTTTCCTGTTATGATGGTAGTGTGAGTGCTGCTGTACTCATTAACTGGATTGGGGAACTTGAAAGATACTTCGATTTTGAAATTTTTCAGTATCCAAATTGAGTGAGATTTTCCACTATGATGATTAAACTACACGATACACTTTAGTGGGACATGCTGTAAAAATATAGAGTGAAAAAAAAGATAAAAAAAATTAAAACTTGGAAGAAGATGGTAACCAAGATTAGGGAGAAATTTTTTCTTGTTGATTACCAACATCATTTTTATAAGCAAGTACAGAACCTCAGAAAAAGGGAGACATTTGTTCGTGAATACACCGCAGAGTTCCTTAGACTGTCAATTCGATCAAGCATTAAAGAACCAGAGTTTCAACGGGTTGCAAGGTATGTGAATGGATTAAAGTATTTGATTCAAGATGAAACGAGAAATCACTCTTTTCATACTATTGACGAATCATATCAAATTTCCTTGAATATAAAAGAAAAGATTGATAGAAAGGCATGAAAAAAGGTAGAGGACAAGGTTCTATAGGCAGATGTAAGACCATGATTACTAGAGACAATGAAAAGGAAGAACAATCAACCAATAGTAACGGTGGCAGAGGTGGAAATGGAATTGGAAGAGGTAGAGGAGAATTCAGAAGAGGAAAAGGAAAGTATGTAGTTACTTGTTGTGGTTGTGGAGTAGAGGGGCAATGAGAAATCTGAAAGTCTCGAAAGGCATAATTCAAGAAGAAGAAGTGAAGCACGGACATAAATCACACAAAATGATGAGGATTCTGTTGTTGGAGAAAATGTGATTGTACTTCAATAAGAGCAGGGAGGGGATTTGATATTTCAGAGTGTGATTCTCAAGCTTGAGAAGAAGGAATTGGAAGATTCAGAACAAAGGAAGAAAGTTTTAAAAACTAAATGTAAGGTTCAAGGAAAGTGCTGTAATTTAGTTATAGATGGTGGATGTACAGAAAATTTGGTGCCCACTGAAGTCATGGAGAAGCTAAAACTTAAAATATTGGTCCACCCAAATCCTTACCGAGTCTCATGGTTGAAAAGAGGGAAGCATGTGACTGTGACCGAACAATGTCTGTCAAATTTTTAGATTGGATGTGTTCAGGAGAAAGTGTTGTGTGATGTGGTGGAGATGGATGTTTTCCACATACTCCTTAGAAGACCATGGTTGTTTGACAGGAAAGTTATCATGATGGTAGATAAAATACATATGCGTTTAAGAAATTTGGACAATGTTATAAAATCACATCAGTGTTGGAAATATAGTGGAATCAACAAAGGATTGTGGAGAGACAAGTACTAGTATTAGCAAGATAATGCTCTATTCATACAAGGAGTTTTTGCAAGAAGAAAGGAGGGAAAAATGATGTTTTACTGTGATTCCAAAAGAGGTAAAAGAGGAAGTGAAATCAAATTGTGTGCCTACAACAATCAAATATTTGTTAGATGAACTCAAGGAGATTATTGTTGATGACTTACCAAAGGAGTTACCTCCCATGAGAAGTATATCTCATCAAATTGACTTGATTCCTAGATCAATCTGTCCCAACAAGGCACCTTACAAGATGAATCTATCAAAAAAATAAGAGGTTAACAGACAAGTATAAGATATGCTTAATAGAGGATTGATTTGAGAGAGTTTGAGCCCATGTGTAGTGCCAACATTGTTGATTCCAAATAAAAAGGGATAATGGAGAATGTGTACTAATTCACGACCCATTAATAGGATTACTATGAAGTATCACATTCCTTTGCTAAGGATGGATGATCTTATGGACTATTTAAGTGGGGATGCATAATTCATGAATATATATTTGAAGAGTGGATATCATCAAATCTAGATAAGAGAAGGTGATGAGTGGAAGACTACTCAAATGAAAGATGGATTGTTTGAATGGATGGTTATGCCATTTGGACTAATTAATGCCCCTAGCACAATCACGAGGCTTATAAATGAAGTATTATATCAATTTTTAGTAATAACAAAGAATAACACTTGGATCATGTAAGGCAAGTGTTACAACGATTGAAGGAAGAAAATTTATTGATCAAAGTGAAGAAATGTACATTTCTATAGAAAAAATTAGTATACTTGGGGTTTGTGATTTCCAATAAAGGCCTGAAGATGGACCCTAATAAGGTGAAGGGTATTGTGGTTTGGCCAACACCTCAGTCTACTTTTAAGGTGAGAAGTATTCATGGATTAGCAAGTTTCTACAGGAAATTCATTCATAATTTTAGTCAGATATGCGTACCCCTTACTGAGTGCATGAAGAAGGGGAATTTCAAATGCACGACAACACCAATGAAAGAATTTGCATATATGAAAACGAAGGAGACAAATAAATCAATTTTGGCACTTCTAAACTTTGACAAAGTATTTCAGGTGGTTTGTGATGCAAGCGATACAACAATTAGTGAAGTTTTAATTCAAGAAGGAAGATTGACATCATTCTTTAGTGAAAATTTGAATGAGACTAAGAAAATGTATTTTGTGTATGATCAAGAGTTTTATGCTATGGTGCAAGATTTGAAGAAGTGGAGACACTATCTACTGCCTAAGGAATTTGTCATGTTTACTAATCAAAAGGCGTTGCAATACATCAACATTTGAGGTAAGTTAAATAAGATAATTTCTAAATGGTTTGAATTTATGAAAAGTTAGTCATTTGTATTGAAAGGTCTGGAAAGTCATTTAAAGTCACAGACGCTTTGAGTAGGAGAGTGAGTTGCTTAACACTTTGTCTGTGGAAGTTGCAAGCTTAGAAATATGAAGGCTTTATATGAGGAAGATACAGATTTTATAGAATATTGGAGAGCTTGTAAAGCACCATGGATTGTGAATAGAACAATGTTCTTGGATTATCATCTCCAAGAGGGATTCTTGTTCAAGAACCAACAATTATGCATTCCTCAAAGTTCCATGAGATTGAATATTATTAAAGAGATACATGGTGGAGGCTTGGGAGAACATTTTGGTATGGGTAAGATCACAATGTTGGCAAGGGAAAGGTATTTTTGGCCTAGCATCAACAAGGATGTTAAGAAGTTTGTTGAGTGCTATATAGTTTTCCAACTAGAAAAAGGTAGGAGTAAAAATACGGGACTGTATACTCCACTATCAGTACCTAAAAAGACTTGGGAAGATGTGAGCATGGATATTGTCTTGGGTTTACCTAAGACACAAATGAAGCATGGTTTTGTGATTGTTTTGATAATTGCTTCATAGTGAGATCTAGGAGCTACATAAATCTTCACAATCTAAGTTATTCAAAAAATATGCAAGAAAATAGTAAAAGAGAGCAACATAACATCAGTTATTGGTTCCATCTAGGTGTGTTATTTTTTTCTCTTTTACTGTTTTCTTGCATATTTTGTGAATAAATTAGACTGTGAAGATTTCCTTAGACCCTATATCTCACCCTGAAGAAATTCTCACATGGTATCAAAGCTTTGTGGAGCTTCAAATCAAACACTCTTAGTTTTGATTTGCAGCCCCACAAATCTATGATACCATGTGTTGTAGCTGCAACTATTTCCCAAATTTTCTAAAAATTTTGGACCCTCATTTTAATTTTAGCTTTCCTATATTTGTTTTGGATTGCTGAACTTTGTTGTCCTCTGTTACAAATTTGGATCATTTGAGGTTGAATTGAATAGATTGTTTACCATTTTTGGAAGTGAATGACTATCTTTTGATTAACTTGAACTTGAAGTTTTGGTCTATCGATAATTTCCTTTTATACTGTCAGAAGTCATTTGAACAATGGATCGGGGCCGTAGTTCTCTACGCAGCCGCCGTTGCGGAAGCTAAACGATGAACGTTCCGACGGTTAGCTCTTATCTTTTTCGATTCTGTGGTTTTATTGTTTTAACTTTTGACTTTGCAATATTTTTTATTTTTCGCTCTCGGAATGGTTTATGACTTTGATCAGAAGACGTAGTCCTTATGTCTTCCACCATTGTGGCTCCTTAGTAGACTAACCATCCGACCTATAGTTGTTCCATTCGTCGATGATTTGTTCTGATCTTCGTCGATGTTTTCGATTGTTGCGGGACCCTTAGTCCATGTGAATTTCATTGTTGAGGCTCTTTATTGAACTAACCATCCGATGTTGTAGTCAATCCGATGTCCAATGTTGCAATTTCAATGTTTTATTTTGTCGACGTTTTATTTTGCTGTGGAACCCTTAGGCTGTATGGATCCCACCGTTGCGGCTGCGTAGTACACTATCTCTCTGATGTTTAGTTGGTTGATCTGCCGACACAATACTAGTTAGTCCTTCGAGCCTCCGATTGTTGATGTTCTCAGTTGGTCATGGAGCCCTTAGTTTGTCCATCGCCTGTCGTTGCGGCTCCTTGTTGAACTAATCGCCCGATCCTTAGTTATTCCGCTCGCCGATGGAAGTTTTTTCTCGTCAACATTTTTTTTATTACCGAGATCTATATATATGGGATGGGGTTATTATTTTATTATTGTCCTTGTAAAAACCTCGTGCTTTCTCTGTCCATGTTGAGTCGAACTATGCATTCATGCTTAGCTGTCAAGATTTCATTCGTTCGAAGCGCTGCCGTGGAATTTTCACACTGTCCCGTCGATTGCAACTCATTTTCCAGGTAGGCCAACCATGGTTTCTTCTTCCTCCTGATTTTATGAGTCGTTTTGGGAACTAGGGTCTTTCGATGGTTGGGTTTTCTCACCATAGGGTAGTTAACCTTCTAAATTGATGAATTTGTATCCTTGCAGCGTGAAGTATCGGTCAGTTTCATAGTATTGGCAGTGGGGGGTTTGTTTTCTTGAGCCTGTTATCAAGCCATTATGGAAGTTCAAGCTCGTTCCAAAGTTTTAGGTAGTTGGTGCAGACAAGCTTTAAGCTATCTGCACCGAATTTTGTGGGGTTGTCTATGGCCATCCAGGGGGGGAGTTCAGTTTTCTTTTTGTTGTAGGCATTTACCCTATTTTGTATGGGACGCCGGAGGGTTTGATTTTCGCGTTTCAATTTTCCAATTTGGTGGTTCATTTTTTGTAAAGGATTTGAATGCAGTTCGGTTTAATTGATGCATATTTCTATCAAGGTCATGTTCAGTTGCAGAAGGGCTTAAAAATTTTCAGACCTAGCTTGCAGAAGTTCTTCTTGCTAGTTATTTTCTCTTATGCATTAATTTTATGATAGTTTATCTATTGAAAATGCATATGGAAGAGGTAAATGTTTTTATACAGTTTTTCTTCATTCTTAGAATGCTAACTATAAGCTCCAATAGCCTAAGAACATTTTTGTTCTATGATAGGGCAACTTCTTCAAAGAAGATATGTCTAAAAGGCAAAAGAAGAAGGCTCTTGTTGCTGAGGGAGAACCAGAGGTGGAAATCATTACCAAGGTAGAATATATCTATGAAGACACTAGAGCTACCACTGGGGTAGAGCCAGATTACAAGTGGGGTGAGATATATCGGATGATTTCAAATCAGGATGTGCCTGATGCTAGATTCAAAGAGTTGACCATATATGCCAACATCGAGAAGTTAGATTTGATGAAGGTAGCCACTAGACCTGAGATGTTCCCATGCTCTGAGGTGATCGACTGGATCTTGCCTAGGGTAGATGTGACTACGATGATCTTAAAAAATACTACCAAATAGGGCTATGCTGCATACATTCCTAGTTATGTCTCACTGGCATATCACCTACCTCCTGCTCAAGTATACTTAATTGAAAGTTGGCTAAAGGAGATAAATTTTGACATGGTTGAAACAGTGAAGAGAATGATGATACCTGGGAAGAAATTTCAAACCAGGCCATCAAGAGAGTATGATACAGCCACTCTCTGAAATCCTTATAGGTTTATAGCACTGATGCTGAATAGAGTGTTTGGGAGAGCTCATGGTAAAAGTTTCAAGTTGGAATGGATTCCTATTATTTTCTATGTGGCCACCCAGGGGACCATATTCAACTAGGAAAACATAGTGTCTAATGGCCTATCACCCTGCATATCTTCAGCTTTGGGAGGGGTGTCCCAGAAGAAGTATGATTTCTATATGAGCTCCATCTTAGTGGACTGTATATTGTGTACCCAGTCATTTCTAGCCTTAAGGTGCAATTGGAACAGGGACAGAACCCCTGTGTACACTACATACAAACTATTTTGGGCACACAAATATTACAGCCACTATAAAGAGATATGTGAACATTTCATTATGCCTTTGTACACTTTAATCTTCTTGACAAAATGCAACTGTATGTCTGAGGAGGCATTCAAAGTCATTGAGGAACATGGGAGCTATTATTTGACTGAAGAGGGGATGTACATTAGAATGTATGGTTTCTCTAGGGCACCTTATTTACTCCCTAAGTATGCCACTGATTATGTGATGCATAAAGAAGCAGTTAGGCAAGTTTATATAGATGGTATAGGAAGCTTCCTATTTGAACATAAGAAGGCGGCCTATCCTGCCATACCTTTCCGGCTGGGAAGTTACAAATTTTCAAAGGTCAAACTAACTGTTGAATTTGTACAAGAGTTGGAGCATTTTCATTTTGGGGAGATGAACTTCCACATGAATGACTCCTGAAATGAGGTTGCAGAGCATTGTAAAGAAGCAAATGTTCATTTTGAATATACAAATTTCTGGAACAAGGATGAAGAAATATTCAGGAATGCAAGGAATATGACTGCATTGAAGAGAAAGTTTAAACATGAAATCACCATTGTGGGCGGTAAAGGCCAAACCACACAAAAGAAAGCTGAAGAGGAGGAAGCCAAGAAGAGGGAAGAGGATGCTAGGAGGCTAGCACAAGAGGCTGAGAGTTGGTTAAAGAATGAAGAAGAAGAAAGAAAGAAAGCTGTAGAGGAAGCAACAAAGAAGGAAGAGGAAGAAAGAAAGAAGAAGGAAGATGATGAGATAAAGAAAAAACAAAAGGAAAGTGAAGGTCTAATATTAGCAGGAGCTAATAAATACCAGCAAACTACTGACACAATAGATACATAAGAAGCATAGGAGCATATTGATCAAGGGCATGGACAAGAAAATCCTGACCCTCAAGAGTCTGCTGCAACTTCTGGAAGCACCCAAGAACAAGTTGTTTTTTTCTGGATTGAATTTGATACCTTTTTTGCAAAAAGAAGGAGAAGAGGTCCCTGATTTCAGCACCATCTTTTATGACAAGTGTTGGAATATAATCTGTCAGGATTATACATTATTGTAAATATTAGGAATATGAAGAGACTCTCGGATGTGTGATCCCAAGAGTCATCGTAGATGTATAAATAAAGGCATTCTATGGAGAAATAATAAGTATTCAGGAGTTATTCCACTTGACAGTGGTATTAGAGCTCCATAACTCCTGCCTGCATGCCTACCAGTCTGCCTGCCATAACTCCTGGCTACGTTTTAGTCCTAGCAGTTTTCCTGCCAGACCTCTGTTCTAACCTTTGTCGTATTTCAAGCTGCCTGCCCATCGCCAGTCTGCCATATGCGTTCTCATGCATGCTCCAATCTCGGTTGAGGAAAGTTTGAGAGTTCTGTTGAGTGTATTCTTTACCATGTTGTGCATTGAGGTATAGAACAATATTATTAAACCTAATCCTTTCACGCTGAAGTTTTGTGTTGCGACCTTCTTTTGTGTTTATCATCTGATAGAGTCTTCTCCATTAAAGAATACATTTCTCTTTACCTGTGGAGAAACGATAGAGCCACTACATTTATACACCTGAGAGCTACATCTTCCACCATTCCTCCAACTCGATGCATAGTCCACATAACGTTTTTTTTTTCAGTTCATTATCTCATTATGCATTTGCAGTGTTGAGGGCTCCTCCACCTGCAATTGTGAACTACGTCGGGTCTATGTTCAACCTTGGAGGGCCGTGAGCCAACCCATTTTCTAAATCTGTGATGATTGAAGAGATCGCGGCTGCGATTTCTGGAATAGATGCGTTCTGGCTGCATGATATGAATCAAATGGTTGTTGTGACCTCTGTGTTGAAGATGGAATCTGTGATATGCTGATTCATTGAATACTGGTGAGAGATTGTTGGTGGAATATTCATGCCATTACCAATTGCATGAAGACCATGAAGACTGCATTGACATTGTCTGCGTTGAGGACTGAAGTGTTGAAACTTAGAGTTGAGGATTGACCTCCTCATTCACTTACTGTTGCAAGCTATCTTGTTTTGTCAGTGTTGGATTATTGCCGTGACCACAAGACTTCTTACTAGTTCAACTAGATTGTGAAGCGTGCTACTGAAGGCTGCATTCTAATCTCTATCTTGTGAAGCGTGCTGCTGAAGGCTGTGTTCTATCTTGTTGACAAGAAGGCTATGTTCTAATATCTTGAAGAAAGCCTGCTTTTCTTTGACCTGTGACCTGATCCTTTGCATTGGTGAGAGATTGTTTTCTACTAGTTTGAAAGCCATTGAAAGCATATTTAAAGTTGGTATTGTAGGCTTGAGAGGATTAAGTTTGTATTTCAAAGTTTGTATGACAATAGCAGAGACATTGACATTGTTGTAAAGCTTGAGGAAGGTGGCAGAGACTTAGACCTGCACCTTAACTCTTTCTTCTTTTTCTCCTATTGTTTTAGTTGCAATATTCAATCATAGAATATGCAATCTATAGCATCTGTAGTTGGTGCCACTCTCACTGGCAAAGACAGTTAACCAGAATGGTGGAGGAATATCAAATCTGCCTTCATCTACAATGACCTTTGGGATGGTATTTGCAAAGGCACCACAACAGAGATAGAAGCTGGAGGGCCCATAACCAGAGACCCAGGACCTCCAGAATCTGAGAAAGAGAAGGCCATTTGGAAAACAAAAGACAAGAAAGCTTTAGCGGTAATCACTGCCACAGTCAGTGAAGAGGTGAGCCAGCACATATTGCCTACAAAGTCATGTTTTGAAGCACTAAAAATGTTAAAAGATCTGTATGATTCACACTCTGAAATGGAAGTTATTCAACTAATGCTAAAACTATTCAGTTTAGAAGTAAAAGACAATGATCCCATGTTACTTGCCTCTAAAATCAAAGCTATCATGCACAAGATTCAAGCCTCTGGTATGAAACTAGATCTTCCCCTTGCAGCATTTGTAAAATCTTTGTATCCTTCTCACTCCAACTATCTTGATTCATTGCAAGCAAGTGACAAGTTCAAATCACTGACATTTGACACCCCGGTAGAGAAGATAGCTGACAGAGAGAAAACTTTTGGTAAGAAGACAACCAAGCATTCTGGAGAATCACTTTGCTTTGCTCAAAAAGCAAAGAACCACACCAAAGACCAATCCAAAGATCATCCCAAAGGAG
>LPNX011233663.1:1021556-1160765 GCA_001517045.1 Pseudotsuga menziesii
GAATATGCCTGGATTCCCTGATTTCTTATTGAAGAATGTTCTTTATCTTCCAGAGTTGCAGCGAAGCCTGTTGTCCTTGGTGCAGATTCAACAGCAAGGCCATTCCATCCACATGTTTGATGGAATCGTAGAAATAAGAAAGTCCTCTGACAACCAAGTCATCATGACTGGATACGAATATGGGAAGCTGCTGAAGCTAAAGGGTTCATCTGCAAGGGTTCAGAACTATGCCTACCTCTCTCAGCATGGAGAAGGTAATTTGTCATCAAGTTTATTGTGGCATGCAATATTTGGTCATCTGAATTATAACAGTCTTCGTTTGTTGAGAAAGAATGGTGTATTTGGTTTTCCCACCATTCCCAAAGAGAAGAGCAAATGTGATGCATGTATATTAGGGAAACACAGTAAGCTTCCATTCCATGAATCTAATTTTAGAGCAAGTAGGAAATTAGAATTAGTGCATTCTAATTTATGTGGACCAATGCCAACTCCTTCTGCCAATGGGAATAAGTATTTTATGACCTTTGTTGATGACTACTCAAGAATGTGCTAGATTTACTCATTAAAGACAAAATCAGAAGCATTTCAAACATTCAAGGAATTTCATGCATTGATAGAAAAACAAGCACAATCTAAAATTGGTACACTTCATACTGACAATGGAAAAGAATACACTTCAAATGCTTTTGAAGATTATCTTCACCAACATGGAATTGCACATCAGACTACGGTTCCCTACAATCCTCAACAAAACGGTGTAGCAGAAAGAATGAACAGAACCATAATGAATATGGTACGCTCAATGATGTTTTTTAAGAATGTAAAACTAATGTTTTGGGGTGATGCGGTGAAATGTGTAGCCTATTTGAGAAACATAAGTCCCTCAAATGTTCTTGATAACAAGATTCCACATGAAATGTGGTTTGGTCATCTCCCTTTAGTCAGGCATCTCAGAGTTTTTGGTTCCACCTGTTATGCCTTGATTCCAAAGGAGCAAAGAAACAAGCTTGGTGCTCGAAGCAGAAAATGCATTTTCCTGGGGTACGAAGAAAACTCCAAGGCATACCATCTGTATGATGAGGAAAACAAGAAGTTTGTTATTTCCAGAGATGTCATTTTTCTTGAGACTAATAAAAATGACCAGTCCATTGAGAGACAACTTGGTCATTTGGAAAAATATCCTCATCCAAAGAAATATTCTGAAAATGAATATGAAATTCCAAACCTTGAAGGGGGGATTCCTATTCTGGATCAACCTTTGGAATTTCCATATGAAGCACCAACTCCCCCGCATGAAGAAGTTCCTGCTACTTCACCTAAATAAGAGATTCAATTGGATGATGTGATTGAGAGACTTGGAAGACTCAACCTTGAAGGAAATGAAGCACCACCAGCTGAACAACCAGGACCATCACGGAAGATTCCTAAATGGGCCACAAAGACACTTGAAAGTGTCCATTCGGATGAAGTTGGAAAGACGGGAACGAGAAGTTCAAAAAGACATGAAGATGGAGGAGAAGCAGATAATTCAGGTGATGACATGGATGTATCATTTGATTATGAATTTAATTTATCTGCTAACTTTGAACCAACTTCCTTTGAAGAAGATTCTACTTGAGTTGAGTGGAAAGAAGCTATGCAAAATGAGTATGATGCACTCATGAAGAATGGAACTTGGAAGCTGGTTGACCCTCCAGTTGGAACCAAACCAATTGGCTGCAAGTGGGTGTACAAGAACAAATACAAATCAGATGGCTCACTTGACAAGCACAAAGCGAGGCTTGTAGAAAAAGGATATGCACAGAAGGAAGGAATTGACTATGAAGAAACATTTTCTCCTACAGCAAAATGGGCTACCATCCGTACCTTACTCTCTTTAGCTGCTCAGAATGGGTGGAAATTTCATCAGATGGATGTGAAGACTACTTTCTTGAATGGAGACTTGAAAGAGAATGTCTTCATGTCTCATCCAGAAGGCATTGTTGTGAAAGGAAAAGAACAAAAGGTATGCAAGCTTGTCAAATCCTTGTATGGCCTAAAACAAGCGCCTCGCGCATGGTATGAAAAATTAACCGAGCATCTTTTGAAGTTAAATTTCGAACATTTTGATATTGATGATGCAAAACTGTTTATAAAGAAAGTTGAAAGATCTGTTGTGTATCTTGTGGTGTACGTAGATGATCTTTTGATGACAGGGAACAACGAGAGCTATATAGAATCCATAAAGAAATATTTGAAAAAGATCTTTGAAATGACAGATATGGGACATCTCCACTATTACTTAGGAATTCAAGTCACTCAACATCCTAAGTACATATTCCTATCATAGAAAAAATATGTTGGAGAACTACTAGACAAATTTTGCATAACAGAATGCAACCCTATCTCTACTCCAATGGAACAGAAAATGAAGATCACATCAAGCGAAGGAAAAGAATTTGAAGATGCGACCAAGTATCGACAACTTGTAGGAAGACTTATCTACCTTACAACAACTAGACCAGATATTTCTTATGTTGTTGGCATGCTTTCAAGGTTCATGCATAAACCTTGTGAAGGACACTGGTCAGTGGCAAAAAGAGTTCTAAGATACTTGAAGGGGACTCAAGACGTTAGACTCAAGTACTCTAAGGTGGATGACTTCAAACTTATTGGGTACTCAGACTTAGATTTTGATGGAAATAAGGAGACAGGAGTATCAACTTATGGATACACTATGATTCTTGGATCAGTAGTTGTCTCATGGAGATCACGCAAACAATCAGTTCCGACAGATTCAACAACAGAAGCAGAATATGTGGTTGCAGCTGAAGCAACGAAAGAAATAGTATGGCTCAGGAAGATACTTGAAGATTTGCAAGAAAAACAAGAGAACTCCACTCCATTATTGATCGACAATACTTCTGCAATCAAGTTGGCTAAGAATCCCAGATTCCATGATCGAACCAAACACATCAACATAAAGTATCATTTGATTCGACATCATGTAGAGGCCAAGACAATCCATCTTCGACATTGTTCCACAAATGATCAAGTTGCAGACATCTTCACCAAAGCGCTTGGATGAGAAAAATTTGAAAGATTCAGAAACATGCTCGGACTCACTAACACCCCTTCGGATTAAGGGGGGGATTGTTGGAATATAATCCGTCAGGATTATACGTTATTGTAAATATTAGGAATATGAAGAGACTCTCGGATGTGTGATCCCAAGAGTCATCGTAGATGTATAAATAAAGGCATTCTATGGAGAAATAATAAGTATTCGGGAGTTATTCCACCTGACAACAAGGAGAAGAAGAGGATTGTCAAGAGAACTGAGAAGAAATTTGAAACAGGAGGACAATCAGGTATGATGATTACTGATAAAACTTTGGTGCATGGGACAGATGCAGCTCCACGAATGCCAGCCAGAGCTGGGGTGGCATTAACCCAAGCCACTGAAGACAATGTGGATAGACTTATGACAGACCTTGAGCAATCAAGGAAAAATGCAGCACAATTAAAGGACACTCTAAAAAAGGAGAGGGATGAAGGTAACAAGTTAAAGAAAAAATTTGAAGATATGCATAATGAAGTAAGGGCTTCAAAGATAGAATTCCAAATGCTGCAGGAAATCAAGATGGCCTTGGAAGTCTCAGTAGAGAAAAAATAAAGGGATGCTCAGAATAGTCTAGTAGAACTACAGAAGTTACAGCTAGAGTAGCAAGGGTTGAAGACAGAGAACAATGACCTCAAAGTATCATATGAAACTTTGAGTGCAGAAAAGGACCAACTGCAGAGCAAAGTTGTTGAGTTGGAGGCACAGAGGGCCACCATAGAAGAAAGGGAAAAACAATACCAAGTGCATGCAACAAGTTTTGAGGGACAGATTACTTCATTAACAACATCACTGAAGGATTCCAGTGAACAACAAATTGATATCCATCCTCTAAAGGAGCATGTCCTATCCCAATGAAGAAGAATGCACCAACTGCATATCTCTATTGAAGAGGAAAGGTGTAAGATCTTACAGATAGATAGTAGGTTGGAAGAAATCCTGGACACTACTTCATATTTTGTAGATAGGTCTAAGGATATTTTGGAAGTCCTGACAAGAAGAATAGTTTGGTTAGAAACAAGTGAAGAAACCCCTACAGAGCTACCAGCTAAGGATCGACATAGTTTGAAGAAGGACTACGACTTATTACAATTTGCAACAAATACTATAGAGGAATTCAAGAAGACTACAAGAGGAGCTTGTACTGAATACTGCAGAAGGGTGCTGGTCACCTACAACAGATGCCAAGTTACTGCAGAACAAAGATTGGATGCACTTCCTGAACATGAGTTGTTCATAGAACAGTTACAGAGCAGGTACCAGGAGGATGAACAGAAGGTACAACAAGTCAAATATTTAGATGAGAAGATCCTGAAGAATGCAGTAGCTCATTCAGCAGTCAACATCCATTTACTTGAAGATCAGCTACGTTTGATTCCAGCAAGAATTGAGGTGGTTAAGAACCAGGATGCAAAATATGAGATCAACATCCGTTTTCTTGAACCTTCAGATTTTGAAAGCATAGCAGCAGAGGCCCAAGCATGGAAAAAGTTCATCAATGATCAAGCGGGGCCCTCTTCATGAAAGTGCTTTATTAAATTTTGTTTTAAATGTAATATATTGTATGAGAACTCACTATAGGATGAATTTTGGGAATTGAAACGTTGGGGAAGCCCAAGAGTCATTTGGGGGGGACCCAAAAGTTTTGCTTTTTTGTATAAGTATAGGGGAGTTAGATGTGGTATAGGACTTTTTCCCAGATAGATTTATGAGAGTATAATGTAAGAAGAACTATTTCCTTTTGCATAAAGAAATTACAAGTTTCCTATTGGAAAAAACTTTGTGGAAGGTTTCAAATGTTGTGCAATGGATTTGTTGAATGTGAACTATTTTGTTTCCAGTTGTTATCCATTAACCGTGAGATCATTCTAACTCTTTGAACCTATGTTCTTGTATGAATGCTCTCTATTTTATTCTATGAAATTTCCACTATGAGTAATGAATGCTGTTCATACACAATTAGCTATCTGGTTGTTCATATATCTATAAATGTTCATGTGTTTTGAAATAAGTAACAACTATCTGTGATTTTTCTTAATGCATGCACAAAACACATTACTCATTGATAAATGATAATTATACTCCCTAGGGATAGCTTAGATAGTTATTTTTAGTTTCTTGCTGTGTGTGATTTAGATGCGAGAGAGTTAAGGTGAGAGGTAAGAACCTGTACATCACATTGTGACCGCTCCTCGTATTCTCTATCAATTTGCATTCTTAGATAGGCACTTGCATCTCATACCTAAATACAAGAACTAAAAACATACACGGTGGACCAGGCCGCAATCGGTAAAACCTTTTATTTTTGTTACTTGACCTACAGTAGCCGGACCGTATATTGGATGGATTCCCCATACCAAACAATAACGAGCTAGTTGGGAATGTTTATTGGGGAGAATCCCTAACTGTTGTTACCTGCAATTTTCCAGGCCTCAACACCATGTAAGGTTTTCCTATACACCAAAATATGCAGGTTTTGGTGTAACAAAAAACCTTACATGGTATCAGAGCTGAGGTCTCAGTTTCAATTACCCCGAGCTACGCCAGAGGGGGGGTGTTGGAGTATTGATACAACCACATGGTATAAATGCCGCAACTCTGGGAATATAAAAAAATGTGGAATAACAACCACTCTTGATGATAGGGCCTTGTGCTTGGTTTCAAATTTTCATCAACATCATCAGCTTTTGGCGTAACAACAAACCTTACATGGCATCAGAGCTTTGTGGAGCTGCAAATCAAAACTACGAGTGTTTGAGTTTCCATTTAGGGAATTTTCCAGTAAATTTGAGTGTTTGCATTGCATGTACACCAATGTTTCTATCACTCAGTACACAAGCAGGATGGAGCAGACTCATTTATTGCTGACCCCATTCAACTATTTTTAATGGAAGGTCGAAATAGTGATCCATCTTAGGTCGAAAGGCCTGTACAAAGTCACCATGGGAACTGAGACCAAGCCCAAATTTTCTATGGATAAATAGAATTAATTCAATAGACTTGATGAGGAATTTAGGATTCTTTGTCTTAGCATTTCAAGAGACCTCCTATTCCTTGTAGACAGTATTGGCACACCCAATGAATTTTGGCTCAATAATGAGTCACTGTTTGGGAATACTAATGATATGAGAGGCCATCAACTCGAAAATGAGATAATATCACTGAGTCCAGCTCACTATGAAACTATCCAAGAGTTCTTCACCAAGTTCAAAGCATTGGTGCTTCAACTGAAAAAATGTGGCATCGATAAGAAGAAGAGCATCTGATATTGTCTATCCTTTCTAAGCTAGGGCCTGAGTATTCTGTGTTTGTATCAACATTCCACTCAAGAAAGCTCACAACTAGAAATTGGAGGATTCCTGTGCTAACAGACATCATGGAGTCTTTGATTCTTTGTGGTATCAAATACACCAAGGATTGATCCCTTGTTGTTGGTGTGTCAAATCAATCCAAAGGAAAGAATAAAGTCAAGGATTTGAAGCAACAAAGAGAGAAGGAGAATAATCATTCAGATATAAAAAGCTCTAGTTCAACTGATGAGGATTTGAAAGCCAAGAGGATGAAGAGTAAGAGAGATAATCCCACATGTGGTTATTGCAAAGGTTCACATCATGAAATATCTTGCTTTAGAAAGAATATGGAAATCATGATCCAATTCCTTGTGGAGAACAATATTGATGTTCCAAATTTTGCAAGAAGAGGGGAGTGCAAGCTCTCTTTGGAGCAAGAAGATGGAAATTACATGCATGCTTTAAGTGTGAGGTAGAAACCCATTTCTCATATCTCTATTTCAGATGTCTTTGTTTTTGACTCATATTTTTATATATCAACAAGACATGAGTCTTCTCCATCCATCTTGCGCACTGAGTGACAAAAAATCTATTGTACCTGCAATGTAAACACTCAAAATTACTGGAAAATACCCTAAACAACAACTCAAACACTCTTAGTTTGATTTGTATCTCCACAAATATCTGATACCATGTAAGGTTTTCCGTTACACCAAAACCTGCAGACGTTGAAGAACATTTGTAACCAAGTAAACGAACCTATCATCGAGAGTGGAGGTTAGTCCATATTTTTTTATATTCCTAGAGGTGTGGAAGTTATACCATGTAGTTGTATTGATACTCTAACAACCCCCCTCCATTGTAGCTCGGGGGAATTGAACCTGAGACCTCAGCTTTGATACCATGTAAGGTTTTCCATTACACCAAAAACTGCATATTTTGGTGTAACAACAAACCTTACATGGTATCAAAGCTTTGTGGAGCCGAAAATCAAAACTAAGAGTGTTTGATTCAAAACTCCACAAAGATATGATAACACATGAGAATTGCTTCACAGTGAGATTTAGGATCTAATGCAATCTTCACAAATCTAAGTTATTCACAAAATATGTAAGAAAACGGTAAAAGAGAGCAAAATAACACATATTGATGGTGCTAATAAAGATGTTATTTTTAGTGTACAACTTGTATATATGTGTGGCACATATTTATAATACAATGGGTAAAATTCATGAGGCCTTGGAGGCCATCTGGATGCATACAAGTTCCAAGCTAGGATTTGATCCCTAAACCCCCCTTGGAGAACCAATAAGCTTCCTAACCATACCAAATAGTCACAAATTCTATTGTGAATATGGATGGAGAATGCTAGATCATAAATGAAGGAATGGGAGACCACATGGGTGAGTGGGAGAGTCTCTAGGAAGCAATAAATTACCAAAGAGAGTCCAAAACCACTAGATACATGCACTAGCACCCTTAGTCAAACTAGATCCTTGATTTAAGGGATGGGATAGCTCCAAGATAGACTAGTAATCAATGAGGGTTCCTAGGATGTCAGAATAATCAAACTAGAGCACCTCAACTATCAAGATGATCAAAGTGGAGTGCCTCAACTATGAGTAAATGAGCCAGAAATTACCAAATAGACCTAAATTGATCAGTATAACATAAGTAGTAGACAAATGAAAATGCCTCATAGGTGTAAGACCATGGTACTAAGGTGGATTATTTCTTTAACACCCCCCTTAATCCTAACTTAGTACAGCTTATACCAAATGTTTATTGAGGCCTTGGAAACTAAGTCTCAAGTCACCTCTTACAACAAATTTTTTTATTTGTCCATGTAAAATGAGGAAAGAGGAAAAACCTTATGGGGAAAATCCTCCCTCAAGAATGGACATGACACATAGATGATAAAAAAATGTCTTCAACGTGCCCTCTTCTTCACTTGAATGAGCTGAAAGAACAACTTCTTGGTGATGGACTTGGTGAAGATGTGTGGATGCCAAGATCATGCATCAGTGCATCAATGTGTTGTAGACAAAGAACATGTGGAGAGGCCCCTTGATGGTCATCATTTGCTGATGGAGGAGCTGTTAGGATTATAATGAGAAAAATTAAAATAATAATAAATGAGAAATAAATATTGCAAGAAACATTTACATAGACACAAATAGATTTACCCTGGAAACCCCATATGGGGAAAACCAACATCAATGAATATCTTCATTACATGACCAAAACCAGCCATCCGGGCCAAGTGAGCTAGCCACCGCTCACCTCTAGGCCACTTTACAATGGAGCCTCCTCAAGCCTTATAAAGGCTTAATCGCATGCAATACCATGTGTTATACCTAAACGACCTTTGACTCAATCCCGAGTCAAGGTTAACCCTAAAAATCCCCCCTTTAAACTTGAATTGGAGTAATCACCAACTCCCTTCAAATTTTTACTAAGGAATCTCACATACATCCCCCTATCACCTAGGTCTATCTCCTGAATTTACCAGTGAGTTACCAGGGGTATGCATGCCTTACCAGGTCTTACAACCATATGCCCATTTACATGCAAACTACTCCATTACATATTTTTTTATGTGTCTTCATGGTGACTACACCATCACCATCTATTGCTTCATCCTCTCGCTTTCCATGCTCACTTTCTTGCTCGTATTTTTTCATGCTCCTTTTGTACTTGCATCCAAACTCTGTCATTGATGTCCATATAAATAAAAATCCATCTACCGGATTAAATNGTAACCGCCAGTTCTCTAGGAATTCTCTTCACATACATGGCTCATCAATATTGGTCCCAAAACCAAGATTAAACCATTTCACATTTATCCCGTAATCAAAGACTCAACTTCTTCAGTCCCACATCAAGCTAGGCTATGAGTACACCTGCCACCCTCGTAGCTACCTAGTGGTTCATTCCACACTTGATGCGACATCTCTTCTTTGTGCATAAGAAGGATAATTTCTCGAGGGCTCTGATGCCAATTTTTAGGATTATAATGAGCAACATTAAAATAATAATAAACGATAAATAAATATTTCAAGAAACATTCACATAGACGCAAATAGATTCACCCTGGAAACCCCATGCGAAGAAAACCAATATCAATGAAGATATTCATTACATGACCAAAACCAGCCATCCAGGAAAAGTGATCTAGCCACCGCTCACCTCCAAGGCAGTTTAAAATTGATCCTCCTTAAGCCTTATAAAGGATTAATCACATGCAATACCATGGGAAAATACCATGGGATACAACAAACAATGTTCCCAAACCATGTGCTAGACCTAAACCACCTTTGACTCAATACCGTGTCAAGGTTAACCCTAGTAGGAGCATCATAAGAATGTATTTTTATGCAAGCATACTCTAATATAGAAGCATAATCAATCATGGAAAATATATCCTTGCAAACTCTTTCCCAAATAACATCAAAATATTCAACAAAATTTGCCTCATGTACGTGTAGGTGTCATATCATGAATTAAACCATGAATCTTCTTCCCAATTTGATGAAGCACCTTCATAAATCTATAAAAAAATAGATGAGGATCTAAAATATCAGAATATATTTCATATACAATAGAAAATATCATAGGTATGGTATCTCCATGAGCGAATGGGTCCATAGTGGGAGAAGAGTGGGAAACTAGATCACAATGACAGTTGAGCGAATCTGGATGGTATGGAGACTTGATATTTGAACCATAGGAGGTGAGATCAAGTCTAGAAATGTGGAACATCTATCCCATGAATTCCAATGACAAGTATTTTCAACCAATGGGTGATATGTAATACATAAAAACAACATACACATGTGACATAGTATTGGAAACTAGGCAATTTTGAGATTTTCCAACTAGTGAACTTAAGGGTTGTTGGGTCTTTTGGAAATTAAATGGTTGGGGAAATGAGTCTATGAATGTAATAATATGTATATAATATTGTATATAACCTTCATAATCATAATATTAAGGATATTAATGGAGTTGGAAAGAGCTTTCAAAAAACAAGTCGGAAACTAGCAAAAAATGACTAATTTTTGGAGGAAACTTTGGTGAACTGTTTGGGGTTTCTTCCAAGGAAGGGATGGAATTTTAAAATTATGATATATCATAATGTAAATCAGAAAAAAATATATGAGAAATGGGTTTCTTCCTTGCACTCAAATCATGCATGCACTTGCCATTTTCTTGCTCCAAAGAGAGCTTGCGCTCCCCTCTTCTTGCAAAATATGGAACATCAATATTTTTCTCCACATGGATACAGGTCACGATGTCCATATTATTTCTAAAAAATATATATTTCATATGTGAACCTTTTAAATAACCACATTTGGGATTTTCTCTCTTACTCTTCATCCTTTTGGCTTTCGAATCCTCATCACTTAAACTAGAGCTTTCTGTATCTGAATGCTTCTTCTACTTCTCTCTTTGTTGCTTCAAATCCTTGAATTTATTCTTGAATTTGGATTGATTTGACACACCAAAAACAAGGGATTTATCCTTGGTGTATTTTATGGTACCCATATGCACTAATTTGTCTCACTCTTGAGTCAAAGACTCCATGAAGTCTGCTAGCGTAGGTTGTATCCTCCAATTTCTAGCTGTGAGCTTGCTTGAGTGGAATGTCGAAACAAAAACATAATAATCAGTCCATATCTTAGAAATGATAGAAAAGATCAAATTCTTCTTTATTCTCGATTCCAAATTGTTTTAGCTGAAGCACCAACGCTTTGAACTTGGTGAATAAGTCTTGGATAGTCTCATAGTGAGCTGGAATCAGTGAGATTAGTTCATTTTCGAGCTGATGGCCTCGCCTCTCATTAGTATTCCCAAATAGGGACTCAATATTGAGCCAAAATTCATTGGGTGTTCCAATACTATATACATGGAAGAGAAGGGCTCTCGAAATGCTGAGATAAATCATCCCAAATGACTCATCAAGTCTGTTGAAGTACTTTGATTTCTCCACAACAGAGTTGGGCTTGGTCTCAGTTCCCATGGTGACTCTGTACAGGAATTTATATGTCAGTTGGATCACCATTTCAGCATTCCATTCAAAATATTTGAATGGGGTCAGCAATACATGAGTCTGCTCCATCCTTCTTGTGCACTGAGTGACAAAAACTTTGTTGTACCTACAATGCAAACACATAATTTTACTGGAAAATTCCATAAACAACAACTTAAACACTCTTAGTTTTGATTTTTATCTCCATGAAGATATAATAACATGTGACAGTTGCTTCATAGTGATATCTAGGAGCTAAGGGAATATTCACATTCTAAGTTATTCACAAAATATGCAAGAAAACAATAAAAGAGAGAAAAATAACACACATAGATGGTGCCAATAACTAATGTTATTATTAGTGTACAAATTGTAGATATGTGTGACATATATTTATAATACAATGGAGAAAATTTGTGAGGGATTGGAGGCCATCTGGATGCCTATAAGTGTCAGGCTAGGATTTGACCCCTAAACCCCCCTAGGAGATCCAATAAGCTTCCTAACCATACCAAATAGTCACAAATGCTAGTGTGAACATGGATGGAGCATGCTAGATCATAAATGAAGGTATGGAAAAGCACATGGGTGAGTGGGAGAGTCTATAGGAAGCAATAAATGCCCAACGAGAGTCCAAAACCACTAGATTCATGCACTAGCATCCTTAGTCAAACCAAATCACTGATTTAAGGGATGGGAGCGCTCCAAGATAGACTAGTAATCAATGAGGGCACCTGGGATTTCAGAATGATCAAACTAGATCCCCTCAACTTTCAGGATGATCAAAGTGGAGTGCCTCAACTGTGAGTAAATGAGCCAGAAATCACCTAATATACAAAAATTGATCAGTATAACCTAAGTGGGATCATATAACATAAGTACTAGACAAATGAAAATGCCTCCTAGGTGTAAGAACATGGTAGTAAGGTGGATTATTTCTCTAACACCCACCCTTAATACTAACTTAGTACAACTTATACCAACCGTTTACTGAGGCCTTGGAAACTAAGGCTCAAGTCACCTCTTACAACAAATTTTTTTATTTGTCCATGTAAAACGGGGAAAGAGGAAAAACATCATGGGAAAAATCCTCCCTCAAGAATGGACATGACATAGAGATGATAAAAAAATGTCTTCAGCAAGTCGTCTTCTTCACTTTAATGAGCTGAAAGAACAACTTCTTGGTGATGGACTTGGTGAAGATGTTGTGGATGCCAAGATCATGCATCAATGCATCAATGTGTTGTAGACAAAGAACGTGTGGAGAAGCCCCTTGATGGTCATCATTTGTTGATGGAGGAGCATAACAAGAATGTATTTTTCTGCAATAATACTCTGATATGGAAGCATAATAAATCATGGAAAATATATCTTTGCAAACTCTTTCCCAAATAACATCAAAAGATTCAACAAAATTTACCTCATGTGTAGCTGTCATATCATGAATTAAACCATGAATGTTCTTCCCAATTTGATGAAGAACATTCATAACTCTATAAAAAGGCTCATGAGGCTCTAAAATATCATAATATATTTCATATAGAACATAAAATATCAGATTTATGGTGTCTCCATGAGCGAATGGGTCCATAGTGGGAGAAGAGTGGGAAACTAGATCACACTGACAGTCAAGCGATCTTGGATGGTCTGGAGAGTTGAGATTTGAACTATAGGAGGTGAGATAAAGTCTATACATGTGTAAAAAAAATTCCCATGAATTCAAATGACATGGATTTCCAACCAATGAATGAGATGCAAGATATAAAAACAACATACAAAAGTGACATAGTATTGGTAACTAGGCGATTTTGAGATTTTCCAAGTAGTGAACTTGAGGGTTCTCGGGTCTTTTGGGAATCAATTGGTTTGGGAAATGAGTCTATGACTGTAATAATATGTATATAATCCTGTATATCACATTAATAATCATAATAGGAAGGATATGAATGGAGTGGTAAAGATTTTTCATAAGACAAGTAGGAAACTAGCAAAAAATGACTAGTTTTTTGAGGAAACTTTGGTGAACTGTTTGGGGTTTCTTCCAAGGAAGGGATGTAGGTTTAAGATTCTGATATATAAAAATGTAAATAAGAAAAAAATACATATGAAACAAATATAAGAGAAATGGGTTTCTTCCTTTCATCAAAGCATGCACGCACTTGCCATTTTCTTGCTCCAAAGAGAGCTTGCACTCCCGTCTTCTTGCAAAATATGGAACATCAATATTGTTCTCCACAAGGAGCTGGGTCATGATGTGAATATTATTTCTGAATAAAAATATTTAATGATATGAACATTTTCAATAACCACATGTGGGCTTCTCTCTTACTCTTCATCCTCTCGTCTTTCGAATCCTCATAAGTTGAATTGGAGCTTTCTGTAACGACAAACCTTACATGGTATCAGAGCTTTGTGGAGCTGCAAATAAAAAATAAGAGTGTTTGGTTTGCATCTCCACAAAGATTTGATACCATGTGAGAATCACTTCATATTGAGATCTAGGATCTAAGGAAATCTTCACAATATAATTTATTCACAAAACATGCAAGAAACAATAAAGGAGAGCAAAATAACACACATAGATGGTGCCAATAACTGATGTTGTTATTATTGTACAACTTGTAGATATGTGTGGCACATATTTTTAATACAATACAGAAAATTTGTGAGGCCTTGGAGGCCACCTGGATGCATACAAGTTACAGGCTAGGATTTGACCCCTAAACCCGCTAGGAGAACCAATAAGCTTCCTAACCATACCAAATAGACACAAATGTTGGTGTGAACATGGCCGAAGCATGTTGGCTCATAAATGAAGGCATGGGAGAGCACATGGGTGAGTGGGATATTCTCTAGGAAGTAATAAATTCCCAAAGAGAGTCCAAAACCACTAGATACATGCACTAGCACCCTTAGTCAAACCGGATCCCTGATTTAAGGGATGGGAGTGATCCAAGATAGACCAATAATCAATAAGGGAACCTAGGATATCAGAATGATCAACATAGAGCACCTCAAATGTTAGGATTATCAAAATGGAGTGCCTCAACTATGAGTAAATGAGCCAGAAATCACCTAACAAACCAAAATTGATCAATATAACCTAAGTAGGATCATATAACATAAGTACTAGACAAATGAAAAATCCTCCTATGGGTAATACCATGGTACTAAGGTGGATTATTGCTCTAACAATTGTTGTAGTGGATCAGTTTTGAAAAATGACCCATTTCATAGCATGTAAAAAGACAATTGATGCTATGGAAGCGGCTATCATATTCTTTAAAGAAGTTGTAAGGCTTCAAGGTTTTCCAAGAAGCATGAATTCATAGAGATACATAATTTATTGGTCACTTTTGGAGGACACTCTAGAAGAAAATGAGATCTAAACTGTTGTATAGTTTATCCTATCACAAACAGACAGATGGGGAGACTGAAGTAGTGAACATAAGTCTTGGGAATTTGCTGAGAAGTTTGAGTGGAGAAAATCACATCCAATGGGATATGGTTTTGGTACAAGCTGAGTTTTCCTATAATGATTTGGTAAACATACCAACTAGTAAAAGTACTTTTCAGATTGTTTATGGAAGATCACCAAAGGGAGTTGTGGACTTGATAAAGTTAACATATTTAGGAGAAAGAAATAGTGCTAAGGCAAGTGATTTTGCAGACAATATACATGAAATTGCTGAGAAGGTGAAACATAGTTTACATCAAAGTAATGCTAAGTATAAAAGAAGGGCATATATGCGAAGGAGAGCGAAATTTTTGAAGAAGGTGAGCTGGTAATGGCCCATTTGACAAAATAAATATTTCCTAGGTGTACCTAACACAAACAAAAGTACAAAAAGAGAGGTCCATGAAAAATTTTAATATTTAAAAAAAAAAATGCATATAAGCTAGAATTGCCAGAAAACTTGGATATCACCCCAATATTCAATGTATTTGATTTGTATGAGTTTTGTTAGCACTAGTTATTTTTGCAGTGATTGGTGTTAACGCATTTTAAATTTTGAAGTTTCATTCATGATTTGGCAGCTTCAAGTTTTCTCTCATGGATTAATGCATGAAATTTTCCAAGTTTAGAAAAAAAAAAGGAGTTAAAGGGATTTGGATTAAAAGGGAATTATTTTTATAATTGCGAAAATTTTATCCATTTTGGATAAAAGTTATTAAGTTTGGTTTTATAAACCAATATGGGATTTATATTCAAATTTATATATCTTTTGGGCCAAGGTTTATATTTTTACTAAAATTATATGCCAAAGTTTTAAAGGTATATAAGGTGGCATAAGGTTTTTATTTCTTGTTTTATAAAAGTACCGACAAAAGGTTTTACAAATTTATTGGCACAAGGACGCTCAACAACGATAGCTTTTATGCCCATCATGCACTTACCATATCAAATGCCATTGTTGAAGTCCAAGCACCAAGCTCACGAGGGGTAATAGATAACATGTTATTACTTGTTATACATTGAAACCATTCAGGTATATAAATAATAAAAAGGCAGGCTCTCCCTTGAATGTGGGATAATGTTCCCTTGAAAAATCAAAGCGGTCACTAAATTCATTATAAGGAATGCATTTGTAGTGATTATATTTCTAAAAAAAGGAGGGCATTTTCAAGATAATGTTACATGTCGACCCAATTGGTGTAAGAAGCTTTTATGATGAGAGGAAACGTGTTGCATAGACTCTATTATTCTACTACCATAGGAAACATGGGCTAGAGATCCATATAGATTGGAAATCTAATAGATATGGGCCACATATGAACATTGATGATGGCTGTGTTGTCAACAATTTTGTTGCACAGGCCCTCAGAGTTGAACCAATGACAGTCCAAGCCCCAGGGATATAAACCCAAAGCTTCTGTTATGTTTCAGATTTGGTTGATGGTTTAATTCGTCTAATGGAAGGAGATCGTACTGGGCCTATCAATCTTGGAAATCCAGGAGAGTTTACAATGCTAGAACTTGCTAAAGATGTGAAGGAAATCATTGAAATACCAACAACTGTACAAACAGTTTAAAATACTCCAAATGATCCATGCAAGAGGAAACCATACATTACAAAGGCAAGAACACTTCTTGGATGGAAACCCAAGGTTTCCACCACGCATTATTTCTTTGAGAAACATATCCGTGATGCATAGATGCAGAGAAATACCAGCGACAAAAGAAATAACTTGGGCATCTTTCTAGACAATTTTGTATATTGAAAATCATATAAATAAAAAAAATGAACATATGGTGTAGATTAAAACCCAATATTATCTAGCATACTGAAATAATTATGCTGGTAAAGATGTAGACATGTTAATTTTTTGATGCTTAGTGAAATTTTTATGTTGTCGGCAGGTCAATACACGTGTTGAACATCCATTCACCAGCTAAACAAATCCACGGATGAGGTGGATTTCGCTTCCAAAACATGCGAGGAGAAAAAAATTTCAAAATCAACGGAATTTAGATGCTCGTGGCTAAATTCAAGACACGTGTCTACACAACAAAAATTCTGCTAGTTCAAAGTGCTGTTGGTTTAATTTTCCAGAACTCAGTGGAATTTTACAAAGTCTGCAAGTCAATGCACATGTAGGTGCATCCGAGTGTTTTCTAAACAGTTCAATGGTTCAATCTCTGGTAGAAGAGTAAGGCTCGAAGTTATCTTTGCAACACACAATTTCCAAACATTCATCTGCAATATGATCTCCGTTTTAAATCAAAACTTGAAATACCATGGATGGACTTGCAATGACTGAGCCTACTAATTACATCTGCAGAGACTATGGAGATGAGAATTCACTAAATCTTGGCGAGGTTATTTAGTGCAGAGAATGTGGTTATCACATCTTGTACAAGAAACGTATTAGAAGAATTGTTCAATATGAATATCAGTGAGGTCATTTTGTAATTCTCACACTGAACATAGAGGGCATGCATAGGAACATTTCTAGTTTTTGGAATGGATACGAATGATGATAGATGCATCTTGTTTTAAGTTTCTTAGAGGCCAAAGAAAACATAAAGCATGATTTTGGCCACAACATTAAATTAGTCAAAATGGAAAAGAATCCATGGAAATAAAAACAACATAAAGTGAAAAGGATGGAAAAAATCCATTTTATGGTTACATTAGAATGGATGGGGATTAAAAGGACCTTGGTTAACAACAGGAAATATATAAAATGTATTTTCATATGACATAGTATTAAGCATAAATTGAAACAAGTGAAGAAGTTTAATTTTCTGGGAATGACTATTTTGGTCACTAACTTCAAAGAGTTGTTTCTTCCAAATGGGAGTGTGTTTTAAGAATACGAGAGAGGTTCGTCTTCAGCATAGGAAAATGTACAAAAACCTCTCTCATTTTTTACATAGGTGTCACAGTTTGAGAGAATTCAATTTATCTTCATAGGCCAATTTTCCAGAAATTCAAAGTACTATTTGAGTCATCAAATTCAAGTACAAATTCAGAAGAGTTGGAGGGGAATCTAGCAAAAATAAGATGTGGGTTTTGTTTGGGACAAAAGGAATTACAATAAAATCTCTCATGTTTCACACAACTATCACCATTTGAGATATACAGGTGGATATTTGAAGCCTATTTTTCAGCAATCCATCTCTTAAAAGAGTTGAAATGATGAAGATTAGTGGGCAACTGTATAAGCACAAGTGTTTTCAATGAAGAAAGGATTCTTCACCTCTTCTGTTGAGGAATAATTCAGGGATGAGTCAGAATAAGGCTGTTGGAGGTGCTTTGAACCATCATTTTCAACAAGTGATCCCCAGATGCCTTGTTTGTTGTTTTGATTGAGCACACACATCATCGCATGCTTTCCCAATTTGTTTGTGATCATGGAGAATCTGCGACCTCAAGAATTTGTTAGGATTTTGATTCCCATGCTATAGCTAATTTTGGTTCTTTTTCAAGGTTGGTCTCGGGAGCATATCACACTATAAATGTAACCTTAATAGAGGGGTAAAGTGTTGGAACTTTCATTCTGAAGCCTTCCATGCTTGGTTTTGTAGCTCTATATTTTTTTGGGAAATATTAATGAAACAAAATTTTCTGAGTTTCTGAGATTCATCAAGGTGTTCAATGCTTAGTTGTGTTTCCTGTATTTCCCATTTTCATGCATGTGTATGCTGCTAATACATTTATAGATTGTATGCAAAGAATTCGTTCTCTGTTAAACGCTCCTTCCATTAGAAATCATGTTTGTTATGTGTTTATAATGGCTTTGATAGAATTCATCCCTTGCTAAGTGCTCCACTTTAGTTCTTAGCCTTCATTGTTGCTTCGGTCAATGGTGTTCCAAGAGATTCATCCATAGTCAGGTGCCTCTTGTTTCACTGGGGATTTCTCTCATTTCTATCTGTCATTAGTTCAATTTATTTGACTGAATATAACACTCATGCCATCTAATATTACAAAGGATAATCACTACTCATTATTGTTGTAATCCCTTGAATGTTTCAGGTTGTGACTCCATTTCCCAAGGGTACTTTCTATTTGTCTGTTATACAATTTTTAAATTTACAAACAATCTGTTTCTATAAGATATATAGCGTTTTGATTTCTTCCTTAAAGATTATATGTGTATGTTGATGATCCTTGTGACATTGAGAGAGCCCTCTCTGACTGTATAGGCTAGAATACAGTCTAAATATTGGTTTGAAATGGTTACCCTAGTGATCTCCTACTACAACCATAGGAAAATCATCGGGTGCTAACATCTTGGTGCCGTTGCCAGGGAGTAATTGCTATTATCTCCTCGAAGGAACAACATTGTCCTAGTTATACGACTTGGTTGAGCAGCCGGTCATAGAAACATACTGGTTGTATATGCTCTGGCGACTGCACTAAAAGCTTTGGAAGGTGACTCCACTGGGAATACAGGCGGCTTGAAGGACCAATACGAGGAAGAGGGTTCAAATCTTCCTTTGGTATGAATGACAAAGTTTCATATTTGATCGTTGGTGGTGAACAACGATCAAACATCAAGAAAGTTGTGCATATTTCACTTGGCGACTCCACTGGGGAAGGGTTTCAAAGTTTGAAGAGCTGATTTAGTTTCTTCATTATCAAGATGTGTTCTATATCTGCAAGGTATGCCCCTATGAATCGTGCTCACATTCCCGTTTTTCCAAATCAAATACCAAATGTATATTGGCAAACATGTCTTCCAAAATTCAATAATCAAAAGAGTGATAATGCTTCCCTTCATTTGGTTAGATTTCACATGCACATATGTATGCTGGGGGTTGAATTGCATGAGGATTCTTTAATGAAAATGTTCATTGTTAGTTTGGAAGGAAGTGAAAGATCATGATATGAGGGGTTACCATCAGAGAGTTTATATTCCCTTAAATACTTTCATACAGTATTTCATGAACATGTTAAATATCAATACCCTTCCTTGCTGCTAGTTCAAGATTGTTGCATCCATGTTAAAGGTTTCATTGAGGATTTGGAAAACATATACAGTGATGATGAGTTTATGGATGAAGAGATTTTAGAGATTTTACATGAGAACTCATTTTAGGAAAAAGAAATACAAATCGACTTCCATGATATTCAAGAAAATTTCCAGTAGTTGCTAATGTCTTCCTTGATTGAAATTGACATAAACCAAAACTCTGATTCAATCAATCACATTTCTTTTATTGATATTGATGGAAATTTGCAGCATTCTTGTCAACTTTTGTGTGACCGAGAAGGAAGTTGGGACTGTCAATCAAATCCTTCCTCATATTATTCAACTTCTGAATTTTTGTTACTAGAATAGGCTGCTCATTTCAAATCAAAAAATCCCCTTTTACAACAGAAATCTCTTCAAAGTTATAATGCTCCTATGGTTGATTATATAGAAAATTCTAATTCTGGAAAATTTCAGTCTTATAATCCTTCTGCATGTTCATTTTCTGATTGCAAGAAAAGAGGAATCAGATTTTGAGTTAATGGTTGAAGAAGGACCTTTATGTGTTTTTCAAACTCAAATTTCACCTGAAGATTTACATGAACATACAAAGCTATCTTTTCTTGTGGAAGATGAGAATGATGAACAACATTGCAATCAGTCCCAACATATATTAAAAACTGCAGTTTGAAATGAAGGATTAATTACCAAGAAGAAGATAAGGATTCTAAATGGGATGTTTCTTTATGTTTTTTTCAGAATAAAATTTTTTATGTCAAGAAGAAATTATTTTTCTTGATGAACATAATGATATTTCTTTTGAAAAGCATAAAAATAATGAAGTTGTGAATGCATAAATTTTAAATCAAGTTCTTGACATCCCATATGAAAGTTGTCATGAGCATTCATTGCATGTTTATTTTGAAGATCAGTTTGATAGGGTGCTAGAGAAGTTATCGTTGAAGTAGCCTTGTCATGACAAGCAAATGACAGAGTATTTTGAAGGTTGTCATGATGCTTATGATCCAGTGGCTGATTGTATGGAGAAGCCTTGCAGTGATAATGATTGGTTACATGTTTGCAGAAAAGATCCTTTATCATAACTTGTTGCTATTATGATTTTATTTTATGATTCCAACCAAGCATGATGAGGAAGTTTGTTTATGGGATAAACTGTTGGGTTGTCTTCATTGGAGAGCATAATTTACTTGATTGGGAATTGATGTTTGGTCAAGTAGGGTAGGTAGGAGTGTGTGAATAAGATCGACATGGAGAGCACTTCTTTCAACAGTTTTCCAATTTGATTTTAGTATGATTTCAGTTTTAGTTTCAAGTTACAAGTTTAGGTTTACAGTTTGCAGTTGGTTTCAGTCTTCAGAGGATGGATGTGTGACAGGTTATAGGTTAAAGAGTGGGGTTTGTTTGCAGAATGGTTTCAATGGATGGTTACAAGTCTGAACAGGTTGAGGGTTTTAGGAAAGGTTGGGAGCATCCCAATGGATCAGGAAATTGGTCTATGGGATTCTTTGCTATCTCGTAGGGAGGATAGCATCCCCAATTGGATCCAGCTGTTAGCACTATTTATTTTTGCAGCGATTGGTGTTAACGCCTTTTAAATTTTGAAATTTAATTGATGATTTGGCAGCTTCAAGGCTTCTCTCATGGATTAATTCCTAAAATTTTCCAAGTTTCGACAAGCAAAAAGGAGTTAAAGGGATTTTGATAAAAAGGGAATTATTTTTATAATTGGGAAAAGTTTATCCATTTTGCATAAAAGTTTTAAAGTTGGTTTTATAAACCAATATGGGCTTTATATTCAATTTTTTATATCTTTTGGGCCAAGGTTTATATTTTTATTAAAATTATATGCCAAAGGTTTAAAGGTATATAACGTGGCCTAAGGTTTTTATTTCTTGTTTTATAAAAGTAGCAACAAAAGGTGTTACAAAATTATTGGCACAAGGCCACTCATCACCGATAGCTTTTATGCCCATCATGCACTTACCATATCAAAGCCCATTATTGAAGTCCAAGCGCCAAGCTCACAAGGGGTACTAGATAACCTGTTATTCCTTGGTATATATTGAAACCATTGGGGTATGTAAATAATAAAAATGTAAGCTCTCCCTTGAATGTGGGATAATGTTCCCTTGAAAAATCAAAGCAATCACTAAATGAATTATAAGGCACGTGTTTGTAGTGATTATATTTCTGCAAAAAGGAGGGCATTTTAAATATAATGTTACATGTCAACCCAATTGGTGTAAGAAGATGTTATGATGAGAGAAAACGTGTTGCAGAGACTCTAATGTTTGACTACCATAGGAAACATGGGCTAGATATTTGTATTTCTCAGATATTTAATACATATGGGCCACATATGAACATTGATGATGGCCATGTTGTCAGCAATTTTATTGCACATGCCCTCAGAGGTGAACCAATGTCAGTCCAAGCCCCAGGGATACAAACCCATAGCTTCTGCTATGTTTCTGATTTGGTTGATGGTTTGATTTGTCTAATGGAAGGAGATAATAATGGGCCTATCAATCTTGGAAATCCAGAAGAGTTTACAATGCTAGAACTTGTTGAAGCTGTGAAGGAGCTCATTGAAATGTCAACAACTGTACATATGGTTGAAATAACTCCAGATGATCTACGCAAGAGGAAACCATACATTACAAAGGCAATGACACTTCGTGGATGGGAGCCCAAGGTTTCCACCACGCATTGTTTCTTTGAGCAGCATATCCATGATGCATAGATGCAGAGAAATACCAATGGAAAAAGAAATAACCTGGGAGTTTTTTCGGACAAGTTTGTACATTGAAACTCATATAAATAAAAAAATGAACTGACAGTGCAGATTAAAACCCAATATAATCCAACATGCTGAAATAATTCCACTGGTAAATATGTAGATAGGTTAATTTTTTGATGCTTAGTGAAATTTTTATGTTGCCGACAGGTCAATACACGTGTTGAACATCCATCCCCCAGCTAAACAAGTCCACGATGTAGGTGGATTCCACTGCCAGAACATGAGAGGTTTTTTTTTTCAAAATCAGCGGAATTCAGATGCTAGTGGCTAAATCTACACAACATGGTTTGATCAAATTAATCAGCGAATGGGAAAAATGTTGCTAGTTCAAAGTGATGTTGGTTTAATTGTCCAAAAATCAGTGGAATTTTACTGAGTGTGCAAGTCAATACACGTGTAGGTGCATCCGAGTTTTTTCCTAATAGATCAACAATTCAGGATCTGGTAGAAGAGTAAGGCTTGAAGTTATTTCCGTAACACACAATTGCCATACCTTCATCTATAATACAATCTCCATTTTAAATCTACCATGGATGGACCTGCAGTGCCTGATCTTGTTAGTTACATTTGCGGAGACTGTGGAGTTGATAATTCACTAAATCCCAGTGAGGTAATTCAATGCATAGAATGTGGCTATCACATCCTATACAAGAAACGTATTAGAATAATTGTTCAATATAAAGATCGTTGAGGTCATTATGTAATGCTCACACTGAACATAGAGGGCATGCTTAGGAACATTTCTAGTTTTGAGAATGGATACGAATGAGGATAGTTGCATCTCATTTTAAATTTTGTAGAATCCAAAGTGAACATCGGCCATGATTTTGGTCAGAACATTGAATTTAGTCAAAATGGAAAAAAATACATGGAAATAAAAACAACATGAAGTGCAAAGGATGGAAAAAGCCATTTTATGGTTACATTGGAATGGATGGGGATTTAAAGGACCTTGGTTAATTGTAGGAAATATATAAAATGTATTTGTAGATGACAGAGTATCAAGCATAAATTAAAACAATTGAAGAAGTTTAATTTCCCAGGAATGACTATTTTAGTCACTAACTTCAAAGATCCATTTCCACCAAAAGGGAGTGAACTTTAAGAAACTGAGAGATTTTTTTCTTCAGAATAGGGAAATATACAAAATCCTCTCTCAGGTTTTACATAGGTGTCACAGTTCAAGAGAATAGAATTTATCTTCACAGGCCATTTTTCGACAAATTCAAAATATTGTCTTAGCCATCAAATTCAAGTACAAATTACGAAAATATGGAGGGGAATATAGAAAAATGAAGACATGGGTTTTGTTGAGGATAGATTTAATTACAATAAAATCTCTCATATTTCACGTAGATGTCACCATTTGAGACATAGAGGTGGATATTTGAATCCTAGTTTTCAATAATCCGTCTCTTGAAAGAGGTGAAATGATGAAGATTAGACGACAGTTGTATAAGAACAAGTGTTTGCAATGAAGAAAGGCTCCTTCACCTTTGATTTTCAAGAAAAATTTAAGGCTGAGTCAGCATAAGTTTTATCAACCCAAATGGCACTTCTCCATCCGAGTGCAGACATTCCTTATGTTGGTACACAAAAGGACATCTTAGGATTGAAGTTTGCCACAACACTATAGATGGGCATGACATGGGATGCATTTACCCTTCAACCAGCTTGCCATATTATTTTTCTAAGAGTAGAATGGCATACACGACTATCTTCATTGCAACTCGCATACGCACATGACTATTCCCATTGCAACCCACGTACATCAGCATACGCGGGTTTCCTTTAAGCAAATCATGTGTCATATGTGGGTTGCTTATATTAATATTCGCGTACATCTTCATTTGACATTAAAAATATAAATCACGATTAATGGAGATTAGTTGGGCCCTAATCATTAACCACCCCAACTATCTCAACCTCCTCAACCTTTGAAACCACTCTATTTCCCAAAGTATAAATAGAGGCCTTGTATTCAGCGACATTATTAGTAGCAGGACCTAAGCAAGTGCCTCCTGAGGCAACTAACTGTCTTGAGGGAAAATAAATGACCCATGCAACTGAAGCCAAATTACAAGTGTGGCGACTGGTGCCATCAACGAAACCTACGAACCACTTGGAAGACATTTGTAACAACCAGGAGATGGTATAAAAAACACAGACCGATGACCTATTGTACATAAAAATACATATAATAAAATACAGGAAAAAGTGCTAAGCCTAAGCATAGTACTTTTTTAGGTAGATCCCATTTCTAGGCCCAGGCAGCTTATTCCCATCGAAATCAATCAATTCATATGTGCCCTTCTTTAACACCTTTGACACGACGTAAGGCCCCAACCACATAGAACTAAATTTTCCTGCCCCCAGGGGTTCTTTGTCTTGGTCTTAGAGAAAAACAAGCTCCCCTTCAGAGAAAATTCGAGGTTTGACCGATTTATCGTATTGGATTTTGACCCTATTTTTATGAGCTTGGTTTGCTGTCAGTGCATCTCTATGTTTTTGATCAAGATGTTCTAAATGTAATGGACATTCTTCTAGCTCAATCGTATCAGGTAACACATGAATATAAATTCTTAAGGATGTGATTTCACATTCAATCGGGGTAACGGCTTCCACTCCATGAACGAGTTGGATGAAGGAAAACCTTGTAGCAGTTTTCAGATTGGTCTGATATGCCCAAAGTGCAGGATACAACATGATATGCCAGTTGGAACAGGCTGCATTAATAGTACATTTGAGGATAGTTTTCAAATTTTTATTAACAGCCTCGACTTGGCCGTTTGCTTGAGGATAGAATGAAGATGAATGTTCTTGTCTAAATCCTAGCATAATGGTCAATTCAGTCATCATGCTATTTTGGAAATGACTTCCATGGTCAGTGAAAATCACTTTAGGTATACCGAATCGTGCGATAATTTGATTGAACACGAAAAAAGCTACATTTTCCCCGTCAACTTTAAAGGTGGGAATTTCCTCTTCCCATTTCGTAAAATAATCTACAGTGACAATGACATATTTGTGCCCCCCAGCCAAGGTTGGGTTACACGTCATGTAATCAATCCCCCACTTCATGAAGGGGACTGTTTGTGCCAGAAATTGTTCTCAGACTACGAAAGAACAAGCCAACACAATTTCAATAAACATAATTAAGTAAAAAAGGTTTTTCTAGGGTTTTGGTTGTATAGTTTGTAGACAAGAGGGAAGAAAATTCATAAGACCAAATCAAACACTAAATCATGAGCATTTGAAAGAATAAGATGCATAACATATAAATTATAATCCAAACACAATAATCATAGTATTGAGTTTCACCCACAGTTAACAAGAATTTCATGCATAAAAACCTTAAATAGGAAATGAATATACCAACTGAGTGATTAACACAAATCAGAAATGAAACCAGTCAATAGTCTAGAAAGGGCTTATAGTTGCATATATTTCATAATTCAGTCATCAAAAACACATAACAGTTTTTACACTTAGCTCATGAACCACAGCTTGATAGCCTCCCCTTGCAACAAAAATCGAACCCTTGGTCCTTTCCCATACTTACATTTATCTTGTTCCTTAAAAAACAGTTACATAACTAAACCAAAACTACTTTTAGGTCATCTATCGAATTGTTCAATATAAACTATCATTACGAAATAGCTTTTTCAAACTAACTAATAACTGCTCTTCTTAAAGTACTTTTACAAGTCTTTTGCTGCCTCTGCTAAAAGAGAAATTCCCTCTAAAGCCTGGGCTTTCCTTCTGGCCTTCTAGTGATCTGCTTCCAAATCTGCGACTCTTTTTGTCAGCTCCTCATTTTGCCGTGTCAACTCTTTAATATTTTGTTTTAATTTTGTAAACAGGCTCTCTGTCTCTCTCTTTCTTTTTAAAGCCTCTTTAGAAACTGAAATCAATTCCTGATAGTGACTATTTACTTCTTCCAAATATTCTCTCAGTCCTTTATTTGCAGTCACTAATCCTTCATTGCTTTCATGTAGGTACTCAATTTGAGTCTTGTATTTCTTGATACTCCTCTGCAAATTTTCATTTTCAGAATCAATGCATTTTCCTTCTAACACTGGCTACATTCCTTCAGGTATCCAAGGGATTTTTAGCTTCATAAAAATTTCTTCATCTTCTTCCATATGCTCTGTCAAGGTCATTGGAATTTCTAAATACTCTTCAGCTTCAATATTGCACTTAGCTAATTTATCAGCCACCTCTCCTTTCTCTATACAAGGGCTCTTTAAATCATTTTGATGTTGTTCTAGAATCATCTTCTCTCAAACCTCCATGAATATTTCTGAGATCTTGGTATCAGTGAAAATTGGTTTATCTTCTGAAACTATTTGTTTTTTACCCTTCATAACCTTTTTGTTTTCATCTTCACTATCTTCTAATTTCTCCTGAGATGATAAATATTCAATTACTGTAATCTTCTTTTCAGTCAGTTTAGGGTTTAACAACTTCTTCATATTTAATCCGAGTTTGTTCTTTGGCCTTGTCTTGGGCCTCCAAACTGCTCCAACCTATCCTAACATTTTCAAAACTTTCCCTTGATGTGTAATTGAAGCTAGTTCAACAACTTTCATTTTCTTCCTTCGTGACATTATCTCTTCTTCAACATGAGTATGTATATCTTGTTTGATATGAACCATAGTTTCATTAGATAATGACCTTTCCTCTTCTTCAGAGAGTACTGTAATAGGAATCTTCTTCTGCTATTTTACATCTTCCTCTACACCTTGATTCAATTCTACAGTTAAAGCATCTTCTTCAGGCTCAATTTCTTTCACTTCTAACTTTGAAACTTTGTTTTCTTCAACATTAATTTGCTGTTCAATTTCAATGTTTTCATATTCTTGGTTCAAAGATTTTCCTGGTTCGCCACCTTCTTCATTCTTGACCGTGACTTTGTTTTTAAGCTTCTTGATCAAATTCTGACCTTTATCTAACTGTCTGTTTTGAGACTGCTCTTCCTTCTCTGTTTGGAAACCAGACCAAAATAAGAAATATTCCCATGTCTTCTCTCTTTTCTGAAGTACAGTGCTTATGACTAGTTTTATAAGCCCATGATGAAATACTGATTGTTTGGTGTGATCCTGATGTTCTTTCACCCTGCTAGACATCTTCTATAAACTTTTCAAGAAGAAGAATGGGAGATTAATTTTGGATTCATGAATGAGATGTTGAAGGAATATAAAATGATACTTAAAAAAAAAAGCAAATATCCCTTCACAAGTGATATAGCTTTGTAGGATTTTGATAGGCTCTATCCATTCTGGTTTAAATTTTTGAATAGGTACTCCCTTTCCCCAATTTTCTACTAAATCTAGAAGTAGATATCTCTGAGCATCAAAAGTGAAAGGCACTTTTTAAAACCAGTATTCACCCTCATCTAAAATCCCTGTAGCTTCTGCTAACAATTCCCTAGTCAGTTTAAACTTCAAAGTATCAAAATACACCATATCTTTATCCAAACATTAAGCGAATTTATAAGAGACTTCTAAGTGATAACCTTCAATACTTTCAAAAAACACTAACCACCCTGCCTATGAAAACAATTTTGCACAATCTGGAAAAGTTTGAACCCAACTCATGTTTGAAGGTTCTGCTCTATTAGTCTTACCACTTCTTTTCATTTTGAACAATTGTCAAATAGCTTCTGTCAATAAAACAAACTCTGAATCTCTTCAAGTCTTGACAATCTGGCAAGCAATGCTGTATTGGGAAACCTAAAACCCTAAAATGAACTCTCTCATTTAAACTGATAAATGATTTAATTCCATTGACAGAGAATACATCATTTAGTATGAATTAGGTTTATAAACTAATAATCTTCAATCAATTCTGTCATTAGTCCTCTGCTTAGAAAAAACCCAAATTCATGAACTTTAGTAACGATTCAAAACCTACCTGTCAAAGTGATGAATCCAGGTGCTGGAATCGTGTTTTCTTGACTGTCAAGTGTCCCATTTCATTCCTCAATCTTCTCTGACCACTTCGATAACTCCAAACGACCTCTCCTCAAAGCCCTAGTTTTGCGCCCTATTTCAAAATTTGATTACACACTGCTGATTCTTCACCATGAACTTCATCTACTCTACGTGCACTTCAGGGGATGCGAGATTCAAGGCACATTTGTCTCATTATGTTTAACCATAATTATTCCATCACTTTGCAATAGACCACCGCGACTCACCCTCATGATGATTTTCTTGACGTATTCACACCTGTCACAATGATCATTCTAGAGGAAACACGTATCAAATCCATCAACCCAGTATGAATGACATCTCATGTGTGAGAATTTCAAAAAATATGACCCAAAAATGATGATTTTTGAACTGCGCGACTTTCTTATAGCGCATGTGTGCAATTTTTCCAGGCTTGCACTGCAAGAAAGTTTGCTTCAATGATTTTCAAAAATATAACTCATGATAATGGTTTAAGCTTGGTTAGAGAACCTTAATCAAGATTTTATGCTATTTTTTAAGACCTTTTAATTCATATAAACATTCTATAAGCCCTCTAACTCTGAATTCTAATAAATCAAACCAAAATTTGAAAAATAAAAATAAGAAATCATATAAACATGAAAATTTAAGGAAAAAGATTCAAACAATCCTAAGAAACAAAATTTTCTAGGAGAAATGAATAAAACCAAGTTTCAAAACATAAACAAATGTATTAAAAAAAATGGAAAAAAAAACAGGCTCTAACAGGGCCCACTGAGATGAAGGGAAATAACAGAGCGGGATGTGACCGTATCTTTCTGGTGTAAAGCTGACAAGGATGACAACACTTCACAGTTTCCACACAATCTTTAAAGACCATGGGCCAGGAATAACTGGCACGTAATATCTTCTGGGCCATTGCTAACCCAGATAAATGATCCCCACATGCTCCTCTATGGGCATCATTTAGGACAATCTCCGCTTCCTTGTGGGTAAGAAATCGACGCAAAACGGAATCTACCCCCCTACAATATAAAGTATCTCCTATAATGAGATAGCTCTTGGCATGTAGGCATAGTTTACGTCGTTCATCCCGCGAGAAAGTTGCAGGATACTTCAAAGTCTGGAGATAGATAAGTATATCTCCATACTAGGGATCAGAGGTGGAAATCAAAAAGATATGCTCATTTGGGAATGAGTCTTCTTCAATGGATACATCTTCTTCTACTGGAAATTCTGCAATGAGCTCAGCAAAAACTAAGGATTTTTTGGATTTGGTGGATTGAAAATCCAAGTCAAACTCTTGGAGAATGACTATCCATTTGTTGAATTTGCCTCCAAATATCCGTTGAGACAAAACATATTGAAAAGGATTAACATCCGTCACTACCTTGGTAGTCCTCAGTAATATGTAGTGACATAACCTATGAACCTCATAAACAGCTGCTAAGGCCAAGTTCTCGACGTGGGAATACCTAAGTTCAAGTCCGACTAAAGCATGGCTGAGATAGTAGATGACATGCTCTTGGAGCTTATCGTCCTCTTGGACTAGGACTACCCCTATGGTCGACTCAGATGCATCCAGATACAATATAAAATCCATAGAGTAATCTGGTGGATGCAATAATGGTGCCGACAACAAAGCTTTTTTTAATGCCTCGAATGCGAGTTGTGCAATTTCATCCCATATAAATGGCGTGTCTTGTTTTAACAGGTGCATGAAACCTTTAGTAATCTTGGCATAATTTATAATAAAATGTCGAAGAAAATTGGACTTCCCCTGCAGGCTCTGAAGCTACCTGATAGAACGAGGAGGAGGTAGATTTACAATGGCCTCTACTTTCAAAGGATCCACCTCAATGCCTTTTTTAGAAACAATGAATCCGAGCAGTCTCCCTAACTCGACACAGAAAATGCACTTGTGGGGATTCAAGTGAATCTTATAGTATCAGCGTCATTCAAAAATTAAACTCAAGTGATCTGGGTGATCGATCCGCTTACGAGAATGTGTTGGCAGATCATTAAGGTAGGGTTCGACAATGGCTTTAATATCATGAAAGGAAAAATTCATTGCCCGCTGAAAGGTTGGCCCAGTGTTTTTCAATCCAAAGGGAATTTTATTGTACGTGAAGGTACCCCAAGGCCAAATGAAAGTTGTTTTATGTTGTTCTTCCTGTTTAATTTTAATTTGATTATATCCGGAGAAACCATCCATAAATGAAAATACTTCACTTCCCATGCAAGCATCAATAATTTGATCTATAAATGGCATGGGATAGTTGTCCTTAGGACATGATTGATTTAAATCTCAAAAGTCAATACATACACGTATGGTCTCTTGCTTTTTGTCAATAGGAATAGGGTTGGATACCCACTCTGTCAAAGCTATGGGATAAATGAAATTGGCTTTCAGCAATTTCTCAACTTCAGCCTTTACTGCCGCCGCTTTATGTGGGTTGACAGGTCTCAACTTTTTCTGAACAGGTTTAGCATCAGGGTATGTTCAGATTTTGTGCTCGACTATAGATGGATCAATGCCTGGCATCTCCTCATATATTGACCAGGAAAAAAACATCACAGAATTCCTTAAACAAGGCCGTATAGATCGCAATCTCCTCAGGAGAGTAGTTTGTGTCAATGTGCACATTTTCCACAACGTTAGGATTTACAGAGATGTTGATAGGGATAGTAGCGGAAATATTTTCCATGTTCCCCTCAACAAACATTCCTTCCCTTGGTAAGGGATTAATGGGCATATCAACATCGTCTGCCAGTCTCATATGAAACTCCTGGTTCTCAATACTGCTTAACTTTGGAAGAAAATAGGATCGATGGTGAAGATCTTCGCAGATCTTATCTCATTCGCACATGGCTTCCAGAATGGCTTCATCCGAAGGTAAAACCATATCTAAGCAATCTATAGAATGTAAATAGTTTTCTACCCAAGTAGGCAGATAGGCTTCTTCCATTTCCTCTGAGACTGTGAGGGGGACCGGAATGGGATCAACAATGGTATGGGTGATAGCTTGATAAGCCACTTCAGGTTCATGGTGGGAAGGGAGAACCCAAGGATCAGTCCTATCAACAACTATAGCTATGGAATTCCCCACATTAGTAGAACTTATATAATTAATCGGAGCTGGAAAATCAAATGTTCCCATCAATGATGCATACATTCCAGCCCCTAAGCTCTCTGAAGCAGGTTTAACCTGATCAACCAATGGTATAGTGGAATCATTGGATTCCATGCATCCTTTTCGAGTAAAAATGAGCTGGTCAACAGTAACCAACTTCCATTCATGTGGAAGCCCTACCACCCAAAAGACGACTGATGTAATAGTAGACATGGCATAAGTACAACTTCTCCCCAAGAGAAAGTTATAATCCAAAGGTGCATCAATCACTTCTACCTCAATAGGCACTGCTTTCCTTGCCAGCTTAATTTCAAAATCCGGTAGGATACCATGTGGATGGAATGACCTTCTGTCGAAAGCAGTAAGTAGGGTGTTTGATGGGACCATCTTTGGGGATCCAAGAGCTTTCCAACAAGACAAGGACATAACACATGTAGAAGCACCCTTGTTGGCAATTGCTCTTCCAATGGTATTTCCACCATGGATGATATCTATCGATAAGGCTACATGATATGGTAGGCAAATTTTGACATCAGACAACTTAAACTTCACCATGAGACTTGATGAGTCCATACTGCCTAAGGCTGCTAAGAGTGCATCCCGTTGGGCGGGACCACTCTGTAACACCTCTAAAGCTGACATTGCACAAGGATTTTGGGCTAAGTTTTCAACTACATAGTAGTTTGCTGTAGCCCTAGCATTAGGATTATGCAAGGTCTTCTTAAAGACACCTTTCGGTATCTTGGGCATAATTTTGGCAGGTTTCTCAATAGTGAGAGGGTTAGAAGTTTCACCTATTGACTTACCCTTCTCCGAGGTCTCTTTTTCATAGTTCTTGTTCCTAGTCTGTAGTAAAGTTTGGGATCGAACCATGTTGATATAATTAGGGTCAGGAGAATTTGGGGTGTCCCCTACTGCATTTGAAGCTGAAGTAGAATTATGTCCCTGGGGAAAAGGATCCTTCAGGACAGCTGGTTGTTGGGATTTTAATAGCTTCTAAGCTTGTTCCATAAGGGGACATATATGAGTAAGGTGATCTTCATGGCACAACTTACATGGGAATTTCACCTTCTTCTTTTATTTCTTACCCCCATCAGCACTGTTTGCAGGTTTTTGCTTGTTTTGGTTTCCCTCCCCTTTCTTTCCTCTCTTCTTTTTCCCACTGAGTTGCTGATTGCCCTTCTGAGAGGTTTGTCCAAAAAAATTTGCATTTTGGGGTGAGGGGGCAGCCTTTTATTCCTCCACCGTGGAATGTTTGATGGACAGATGATGGAGCTATTTGGCCAAATATTCTACAGCAGGAGAATTTACGGAACCAACCACACCATCGGCATGGGGTCTAGGCTTAGGTTTCTCTACATCATGCGTTGGCCTTGGTGCCTCAGGGATAATCTCATATAAGATCCCAGACTGAGAATATATCAAATCTAGTTGCTTGAACCTGAGGATATCTTCTTCCTCATTTGTAACTCCTGAAGTAGATACATCCTTAGATATATAAGGCAATAGGGATTTAAGGAACCATTCTAATAAGAACTCAGGAGCTATAGTGGCTTTAATAAGGCTCTTCTGTCTTCTCCATTCTTGGATGTGATCTAAGATATGGGTGGCCTTGTTCTACCGAAAGGTAGACAACAAGTCCGTTTCGAAATAATATCGGACAGGAAGCTGGAAGTGACTAAGGAATGCATTAGCCAAGTCCCAAAAATTGCTAAACATAGTAGAAGGAAACTCAATGTACCATTTTGCTGTAGTACTCGTCAAATTTCTTTGGAACAGCCTCAACCGAACTGAATTTTCATTCAATGAGTTGGAAGAACACCATAAATAGAAAGTGGTGGCATGAGCTCTAGGATCGTCACCAACTTTACCTTCGAATTTTGGGATATCCGAGGGCAGCTTGGTAGGGATGGGTGGCTAGGAGGGATCATGTCTCACCGAATCATTCATCGGTTTAGACAAATCTGACAAGTTTAACGTCACTAGGAAGGGAATATTGGGTCTAACCGGAGCACTAAAAGTACCAGTTTGGGGATTAGAGGGACTTGCCTCCATATTCCCATATGTGAAGGTGGGGTTGCCTGTCACATGCCCCAATTTTGAAAAAATGGTATTATAATATTTGATTTTATTTCAAGACAATATGTTAAATTTTATGCTAAGTTGTAATTGATGACTCAACAGAGTCAAGGATGTTGAATGTAATTCTGAATATTTTAATTATAAATAAATAAAAGTGGAGACAACATCTTGGGAGAGCTGTTAAAAGAGTGTTTACTGGTCAAGTTGGTGGAGGAGACTGGGTGGAGAGAAAATAGATAAGTGGCAGCATCCTCAAACACTTCCAATGTTGCAAGTGGCAACCACCCTACATTTGGGGTCATGATCTCTCAAGAAAGTGGGATCAGAGCAGGTGGCTCAATTAATGACAACTGACCCAAAAAATACCTAGGCAATCTTAATAAAAATTCCCATTGAAGAGAGCTGAGGCTGCTCATTCTAGAGAAGTGTTCATTTAGGTGAATGTACTTCATAGGATTTCATTGGGAAGGGAATTTGTGGAAGGTGTTCGAGGGGTAAACTGCAGAAAGTGATCTAGTGCAGCTTTTCAGCTGAAGGATCTTACTGCTGAGTGCAGAGTGATTAATGAGTCATTGGACTAGTATTTTGTTGCTTTCTCCACCAGTTCTCAGCCAAGGAGACCAGGGACAAGCTCGGGGTCTTGAGAAGACATTGTTTGAGCGCTCTCCAGGAGTTGGTAGGGAGGAACGGCCTCCCAACGCTGTTGTTGTCTAGATTAAACAGGTTCTACAGTCTTTTATTTTACTGTGTTAAAAGTTTATATATGAGACTGAATGATTAATGAATAATTAAAAGTTTTGTAGTGAACTGATAGAGATTGTAAACCTTTAGTTATTTGAAATATTGAATCTGTAATTGATGAAAATAATCCTAACCTGTGTTTTTCCACGTATGGAATGGACCAGGCCGTACTCTAGCACAAGCAGTATATTTTAAAATAGATGAAGGATATGATAGAAATCTGGATTGAATAGAGTTATTAGATGAAGGATATGATAGAAATTTGGATTGAATAGAGTTATTATGTAGTTCAGAATAATGAAATAATTTATTTTTGCATATAGTTGTTTTCAGGAAAGAATATTAACCTGTCTAGTTAAGTTTATTGTTTAAACAAGACTGTTGTAATAAGAATGCTAGCAAAGAAATAACCTTAATACTTTACAGGTAGCAGGTTTATTTCATTAGCAAGTTATACCAGTAAATAGGTTATTATTCTTATACAAAACTTTATTTTGTAAAATTATACTATTAATCTGTAACAGAGGCAAAAGAATTAACTTAGATAAAGCACTCTTTTATTTTTGTGAAGAAAGAATAAAGTTGTTTTACATAAGTTTATTCTATTGCTCATATTATCTAACCATGTCTACAAATGTTCATATTTCAAGTAGGGTAATACTAGTATAGTTATTTTCTATAAATAAATTAACTACAACAATGTAGAACATTGTAACAAGGAACAATAACAAACCTATCTATATGTTTATTTACATAAAATAGACTGAATGCAATGGTAAATAACATTTAATAAATGTTATTTATAAAATAACTAATTCATTTAAATAATTTAAACAAAATTTAATTATAAAAGAAAGTACATGGTCGAAACCCTTATAGCATTAACATGGTAAATAATAATTAGTTAAACAATAATCCAAGGCTCTAGATTATTTAGTATTTTGAACAATAAAACTATTGCATATTATTATAGTCCTTAAAGGACAGTGAAATATAACATTGGAAAAATAACACTATATACAGTGACAACAATTAAATAAAAAATTTATTATGGAACTAAAACTTAAAGAATAAAATAAAGAAATTATTTTATACACAAGTCACCTACAGGAAAAGCCCTTGCTCGAATATCCAAGCTTGTAAATAAATAATTATAATAAGAAGGAATAACATATTAAGTTATAATAACACCATTAATGCAAGATAAATTTAAACAGTAAAGATTTCTATTACACAGTCGAATAAGGGTAAAAATCCTAGTATACAAAATTACATTTAGAGCATAAAAATAAAATGAGTTCGAGCTCAAAAGAGATAATCTCTATGTTTTACGAATAAAGAGAGTATGGCTGGATAGGCTGCAAGATCTATTAACATAAAAATATATAGAAATAAGTAAAACAACATTTACAAGTCACGGCTTGAGCCGGAGTACCCTACTTGAAGCAAGGGTTTAACAAAAACTAAACAAGTAGACCAAAGAACAGTAACCCATGAAGGGTAACTAGAAGGCCGTAACTTTCCAACCGATAACTGTTCCTTAAGGACTGAACAAGCATGGAATGCCATTGGTTAACCATGGCTTACCCTTAGCTAGAGAGTCGGTCTTACTCGAATGTACTAGCTGCCAAGAGAGGTGCGAACCATTACTTGTAAGGAGGAGAAACCACAACAATTAAAATATGCTTCATACTGCAAACTGAATTAAGGTTAACTCTAAAAAAAATTTAAAAACAATTTCATACCTGGAAGTGAAGGTTACGTAGCCACCGAGAAACAATAGCACCACCACCAGCGAGACAAAGAGCCAAACCTTCATACTCCTTATGACAAAGATGATATAGATGCATGCACAAGCCACTGCTAGTAGCAACAAGAAGAAATTTGAGCAATGACCAGGAAAGAACTAGACAATGAAGCTGGAACTGTCACCACAATGCAAAGCATGAGAACAACACTCTCAAAACCCTACAATGAGGACAAAGCTGTAACAGCAGCAATAAACTTTTTAGACTATCCCTGCAGGAAGGCCACAGAGGAACGAGCTAGAAGCCACTCACAGTCCAGGTCATAAGCCATAAGTCACGGCTCTCAACAAACTCTTGCAAAGGTAAAACTCATAGTGAGAACAAGATTCTGAGAATGAAAGACATAAACTGAATGATTTAAATCAAGACTCGGAGCTCATCTATTAAACAATAGGGTAAGCATGGCAGCCATGGAAACAGTTGCAGAGCGGCCCGAAGGCCTGAGAACCACGGAGGTGAATAACAAAGAGTAGGGTTGCAACAACTTTTATACTTCCAACAGTTGGCCGAGAAGAAAACACATGGTCACTTAGATTTTTAACCATGCAGTGGGTCAACGCTATAGTCACCTGCATGCAATGATTTACAATGATTTATATCATAATCAGTGAACATTCATGCAAGATTTATTTTCTTTCAAATATTTTTAATGTTCCACGATCTTATATATATGTCAATCTACGGTTGCTTGGGCATAGAACCATGAACCCTCGAATCGTTGACAAGTTTAACATATTGTCATCATATAGTTCAGAACTATGATGATTGCATACCTATGTTTTATAACAAAAAACCTTACCCATAAACCGATCGATGGAGTGGTCTAATGCCTCATTCTTTTACAATATCAAGTTATAACGTGAACTTTATAATTACTATGTTATCCATATTAAGCTATACGTTGACCTAGCAATCGATGCAACATTATTAACTATAGTTTTGTTCAAAGTAATGCATACATGAAAGCTTTAAATCATCGTTAACCATATATACATTGCTTCATAACACCGATATTACGTTATGATTATTGGTAAGCCTTGTGCTTATCATTGACTTGGTTTATGGACAAATCATATGATACTTTGGGAGATACCAAGTAAAAGGCTATTTAATCACCTAGAAAACTATGATTTTCATTATAAAGTATTCCTAATAGTCTAAGCATGGCTAATCTTATTGCTACCAACATTTATGTTGTGACTTTATAAATTTACACAACATAGTATTAATAGAATCATGAACTCTATAAATTTTACTTTTTATAACCTGAATTACTGTTAAACATGGATATCTTATAAACACGATAGTTTATGTGTGTTGGTGAGTATCATAGAAAACCATAAATTCAGTTGGTGGCAAAAACTAAGATGTTGGCTATGTGTTATATGGAGGCACTTTTATAAATTCTTTGCATAGCTTAGATCAATGAAAATTTAATAGCTTCTGGTTATTTTACTCAAACATGGCATGTACTAATATTTTCACAATGCTTTTGATTGGTAACATAATTTTAGAACCTTACAAGCAGTAATATTCAATACAAAAGATGAATATCAAGCAATTGGTTATACTAATATTATAAGTTGATAATGTATAATATTGATAGAACAATTATTATAGCATTACAGGTTATGCACTCTAAAGTAGAAGTAACTTACAACAAGATCACCAGTTGCGAACCAAGGAAAATATTTATTGTTGCTACTTACATTTAAGAAAGAAACTCATTTACATGTACTTCGTTGACAAGAATAATTGAAGGGAACAAAACTACTTGTTATACCTCACAGAAGTAGCTTGATATATAATAGCTTATTGTTTTGCAAATAGAAATATTGCTGGATGCTTTATGAAATTAAAAACATTACTTGATCATTCATACCTGTAAAACCTGTAAGAACAAGTAAGCTTTCTGCGTTAGCTTAAACACTAAGTAAGCCCCAGAATCTTGAAGACAGTTCCACCTACTTGTAGGAAATTAAAACTCATCAGCAAACTGAAAGAAGAAATATCGCACAATTTAAGCCTAACATTGTATCAAAAAGTAGAATGCTGAGTTAACTTAATCAAGATTATGTATAAACTAATCTGGTAACTGTTAGCTGTTAGTAAACCGTAGTCCCAGCATTTTATGTTTTTCAAAATTTTAAATTTTTGTGAAAATTTGGGGTTTTGACATGTGGTATCAGAGCACAAGGTTCAAACACTAGGCCTTGATGAAGCCCAACTAGATTTTAAGAAACAGTAAACGAAATTATTATGCTGACGTATTTTTCTTTCAAATGTTATTCAACAGATAATTGTTTTACGAAGTTTAACAGACAGGTATGGAAAGGCTGAAAGAGTATGCAGAGGCGGAATCTCTAGTTACTGAAACAGAAAATCTCCCAAGAGATCCTATACCAGAGGATTTAACTACCAATTCCTCAGAATTGTTACAAATTGTAAAAGACCTAGAAACTGAAATGGAGTTTGTAAAGCGGGAAAATGAAAGGATTCCGAGGGCTCAAGAAGAGATGAATTAGATCCTAACTTAAAAGTTTCAAACTGAGGGTAGGGGTAGAAAAATAGAATCAGATGATACAAGTCATCTATGTAAATATAAAAAGATGAAACATACTAAAACTGAAAGTAGTTCATCTTATGAAGTGTTTGGCAAACAACAAAATTACCATTCTACTAGTGACAATAGTGATGATAATCAGAACACTAAAAAGAGGAAATACAAACCTTAAGAGGAGATTTCCAGGGAATTCAAAAAGATAAAACCACCAACCTTTAATGGAAAGACTGAGAAGGGGGAGGAAGCTGAATCCTGGTTATCTGGGATGAAGAAGTACTTCCAAGTATATAACTATTCTAACCAGTTAAAGGCCAAAATGGCTATTTATAACCTCTCAGGAAAGGCTGACATTTGGTGGTAGGACTTGAAAAGAGTTAAGGGAATAAAAGAGAAAAATGTAAACTGGAGTACCTTTAAGAGGTATTTCAAAAAGAAATTTCTGTCTGAGCAATATTATGAGGAAAGAGAAAAGGAATTTTATGAACTGAAGTTAGGATCAATGACAATGAAAGATATGAACAACAAGTTCTTAAGTCTACTTAGGTATGTACCATACCTTGTAGATAAGAAACCAAAGGTACAACGATTCCTTAGTTGTTTACCTTATCATATTAAGGATAGGATTGAATATGATAACCCAAAGACCTTGGAAGAAGCTATGAGAAAAGCTAATTTCTGTTTTGAGCATAATCAAAAGAAAGAAAGCTTGACCAACTGGAAGGCTAAGAAAAATAATAATCAGTTTGAACAAAAGAAGAAGGATTTTGTGCCTAATAGAAATTCTAAGAACAATAAGGCCATAAATTATCGTAATAACAAGAACTTCCAAGGAAATAAGAACAATACACCCAACAACCAGAATAATTCTAAATATAAGGAATTTGCAAATAATCATGGAAATTTTACCAAGAACTTTGAGCGCAAAGAGCCTATCAAGTGCTGGGAGTGTAATGGCCCACACTGTGCTTTAGCCTGTCCAAATCGGAAGAAAACTATTAGCAACATTCATACCACACAGGAGGAGATGACTGTTGGGGAACTAGCGAGGACCATGCCCAAAATCAACGTAACCTTGGAGAATCGACAAGCTGAATATTAGACTTCCATGGTGGAAGTAGAACGTATGATAAATCAGACCCCTGTAACTATTTTGATTGATCCAGGAGCTAGTCTCAGTTATATTGCACCTCAAATAGTAGAAAAATGTAAGTTATCTGTTGAAAAATTTGAGAATTCTTGGTTAGTTCAGTTAGCCACTGGTGCTAAAAGAAAGGTAACTTGTTTTGTAAAAGAATGTGCAATAGTTATGGATCATTTTGAAACTGTTGTCAAGATTAATGTTTTTCCTCTTGGTTCTTATGATTTTTTGATTGGTATGGACTGGTTAGAACAACATAAAGTAATTCTAAACTGTTATGATAAAAATTTCACATGTTTAAACATTGATGAAAAACCAGTAAGAGTTAAAGGAATCCCTAGAAAAACCACCATAAGGCAAATTTATGCCCTACAGCTTTAGAGAGTTGTTAGAAAGGGATGTAAAGCTTATGCAGTAACAATAACCGATGAGGAAAGTCTAATTAAAATAGATAAGTTAAAGGTGGAAGACATACCAATCTTAAGAGAATATGTTGATGTATTTCTAGAAGAAATTCTGGGATTACCTCCGAAAAGGGAATTGGATTTCACCATTGAGTCGATACTGGGTGCAGTACCCAGCTCAAAGGCCCCTTATCAAATGAACATACTCAAAATTAATGAATTAAAATCTCAATTAAAATAATTAATTGATAAAAAGTATATTCGACCAAGTGTGTCTCCCTCGGGGGAACCTATCATCTTTGTTAAGAAGAAAGACGGAACCATGCGACTTTGCATAGATTACCGTCAGTTAAATAAGATGACCATCAAAAAAAGATATCCATTGCCCTGCATAGATGATCTATTTTATCTACTGCGTGAAGCCACGGTGTTTTCGAAAATAGATTTAAGATCTAGATATCATCAAGTAAGGATTAAAGATGAAGACATCTTTAAGACAGCTTTCAGAACTAGATATGGTCATTACGAATTTGTCGTAATGCCATTCGGGCTTACCAATGTGTTATAGAGGATTTCACCACACTAGGTGAATCACACATTGTATGGCCTTCCCCTATCCCGTTGCAGACTCATTAGCCCCTATGGACCACTTTTTGTCTTTTGATGTATCATTGACCATCCCTAAAAACATTAGAAAAATGATATACGCGACATTTTCCCTGATAACCGTGTACATACACGGATATTCCCTCTATAGTCGCGTACATCAGGATGTGTACATAATCCAAAATCCTTTGGAGCGTTCCTTGTCTTGGATCCGATTCATATGACTCCTGGCCTTCCATATGCCTTGAGATTGCACGGATTCGACCTTTCAATATCACTTTGAAAAGCTATATAAGGAACCCTTGAGACATTGAAAGCATAAGAGAGAATTGAGAGTACCGAAACTATAGTCCATTGTTTCCAGAACTTATGCTTGAGTCTGCATCCCTTTGTCCCTTGGAGCATTGTTGTGTTCTTCCCAAGCTTGCCCTTTGCTAGTAAGCTTGCTATCGGAGTGATGGAGGATTGAGGTGGTGGAGACCCAAGTGGGGGATTCAGTTTCTCCGGTTCGCAGACGTGCCGTTAGAGGTTGTCACTTGTAATCTCTGATTCATATTAATAGAAATATCTTTTCTTGTCCAGTAATGTGTGTTTGAATGAATATTGTTTCCATTGGAATATGTCAAATGCTCATACATTATTGATTTATATATGCTAGAATAGATCTAACACCATGAAATATAGTATGCTTGTATTGTTTACTTGTTGTTGAGGACGTGCTATTACAATTCAAGCTGAAGATTGGAAAGCTCAACGGGGATCTACTTCAACCGTCCGGAATAAGGTACGAGGTTCGATCCTTTAGTGTTAGATGTTTTTATTTCTATTGCATATTGGGAAATATTGATTTCTGGAGTCTAGCTGTCTGTTGTGGTACCCCAAGCCATAGGAATTTCTCTCCGTAACAGAATTGGAGACTCCACTGGGGAGTTCCTAGTAATTTTCCTTTGGGGGTTGATCTCTTGGCATTCAATGTATTTGAAGTGCTCTCTCTCTCTTGTTTCTGTATTGGGTATGGGGGCATGTATGCCTGGTAGAGCCTGATTGGTGTGAATTTAGTCTCAGCCTGTCTGTTTGCCTTGAATTTGTGCATGTTTTTCTTCCTGTATGTGGGTTTGTCAATTACAGTCGCGTATACACACAGTTTCCCTTGGGATTGTCGCGTATACACGTGGGTTCACTGCGCACAGTCGCGTATACTCTAGTTTTTACCTTTTTGTGGAAGATATTGGATTGCTGGGTGAATTCTGTTAGTTGATGAGTCTCCTTTGGCACTGCCTGAGTCTGTTAATACCTCTGTTTCTAACCAGAAACATTTTTTTTAGCCTAAATTTTTTCTTTTAGGAAAGTTCTTGTCATGGCATCTTTGATTTTTTGTTTGAGATTAGTGCATTAGAGTCCTTTTTGCCTTAGTGCTTTGCTGGAATGCTGTTTATGTGTGCTTGCAGAGTCTGGGGTGGTTAGAATCATTCTTTTGCTTTTCGTATCTCTTTATTTTCAAAAAATCCAAAAACATTTGCTTATCATCATGCATTGCATTTTGCATTTTGCATTGTACTTGCATTAGGTCTAGATTTGCTTTGGAGTAATAGTTAGGACTTCATATAGGGAAATTTGCATTCAGCATTTGAAGAAGAAATTGTGCATTCACGTAGTACGCATACCCTGTTTTCATGGACACAATGCATTTGCATTGATTGTTAGGTGTGCATTTTACTTCTTGTTGCGTCATAACACCATTAGTTGCACAACCATATCCTATTTTTGAGTAAGAAAGCCAAACTAAAATCAACGCTAATTAAAATGAATTACACTCTTTTCTTTTCTAGGGTGCACCAACAAGCTTAGGTTTTAGGATCTTGGAATAGTTCATTGAAAGTTAATTCTCCAAGATCACTAAACAACAACAACTAGGTGTCTGTCCAGGGAGTGTGTGAAATCCTTTATATAACTAGCGTTCTCAGGAAGCTCCTCTCAAAAGGGAGTCAAGCACTAGGCAGTGTGAGCGGTTGTTGATCAGGATAACCCCTGGTTGGTAACTGTGTAGCACCGGTGATATAGCCAGGATTGTATTCGTATTTGGGGGCTCTTTCGGGAGTTTCGGGCTTTGTTACCCTGCCCATACGGTCAATCCTTCCTGTGACTGTCCGCCTGAGTGTTGATTATATCGAGGTGACCTTAGTGACCTTACCTAGGATATCGAGGGGGTATGTGTAGAGGTTATTCTGCATGTGTCCCAGTCAAGTTGGGGTCGAACAGCACAGTCACTTTACACGTTGAAGCTGAGGGCTACAATATTTGGTTTCGAACCTCCGCTTGTGGTGACAAGGGCCTCTCAAGCCTCTCCTAGGCGAGACATACCGGCCACATTCGGGAGCTCACTTATCCAGCCCTTGTTTGCTTGCTTTTGGCTTTAGATTTTATAGTGATTGCTCTGTGCATGCTAGTTGGCCTAGGGTTGACATAAATAGAGAGTCTTTGTTTTTTTGTTGAGTCATTGTGGAGTCGGGTGCGGTTCCGCGCCGTTCTCGTCGGTTAGCAGGACTTCTGCCTTCCACTTCTCCTCCTCCTTTGGAAGAGGAGCCTAGATTGTCCAGGCGGACTATGTCACACACTGATTCACACACCATGGAGGATCATTCAGAGACTATTCCTGAGCCACCTCCTCCTATTCGTATTGACGATGGGGAACTTACTCCTACATATGATACCTCACCTGACCTATCTGAGATCGGTCCCGTGATTTCCCAGATAGGATCTTTTCATGATAGACCTACTCACACTAGGGAAGATTCCCCATTGACCCGTTACCAGTATGGAATGTCGGATGATGCCGAGACTCACTTTGACCCTCCTAGCACCAGCTACGGTAGTTATGTTATGACTGGTTTTCCTATGCACGATTTGACATTTCATGTTGAATCCAACTTTGACCCTAACACTATGCCTGGGGGCATTCCCATGCCTTACCTTGCGGAGAGGTTTGGGAGTACTAGTCACATTGCACCTTCCATCCCAGCGGTGGAAGCTCCATCTTATATATCTCCTAGGTCTAGAGTTAGTGATCCGATAGGGATACCAGGTTCTAGATGAGTGACGATAGGCACTAGTACATTTCTTCTTACAGATATTCCTCCATCCTCGCTTCCGAGTTCTTCAAATGTAAACCCTCCACCTTACTCTCGTGGTCCTTCGAGTCGGCATGTAGCTACGAGTTAGATCCGTACTGCGATTACTAGACCAATTGTGTCTCAAGCCTACATACCACCCGTGGTTTCGGGAGGTTATGTTCATGTCTCTAGAGGTCAGATTGCTACTTCCACGACATATATCGCTACTTTCAGTATGTATATTCCTACTTCCGGAACATATATCCCTACCTATGGAGTGTCTCATGGGGAATCGCAAGCGATGACCTATGGACCCTACTATGGGGCGCAGTATGGACAGGTCTCTACACCTTATGGAGGCAGGTATTCACAACCTGCTTACTCTCCCAACTATGGCTTTGTAGCTCCTATTAGTCAAGGTCCACCTCATTATGCTACTTCCACGCCACCCTATACGGGTCATACAGGAGGAGGTCACTATGGCCAAGGTCATGGTGGTAATCAATCCTATATGAACCAGGGAGCGGTCCCTAGACCTCATCATCCTAGGCTCCCTTTCCTCACGACACTCAATCTACCTGACTTATCGAGACTTACGAACGATCCTGTGGCTCATGACCCGGCTTGGCCGACTGTCCCTACCAAGCTTCCTTCAGACATACCTAAGTTCGAAGGCAAACCAGGAGAGGATCCGAGTGAACACGTTACGACATTCCACCTATGGTGCTCTTCCAATTCATTGCATCAGGACTCAGTCCGCTTGAGACTATTTCAACGCGCCCTTACAGGGCCTGCGGCAAAATGGTATATAGAGTTACCTAGGGGTGCCTTTACTTTGTTCGATGACCTTGCGATGACTTTCCTTAATCGCTTCTAGCTACCAGTACACTATGATGTTGGAACTGAACTCTTGTCCACATTTTGGCAAGATAAAGCCACCCATATTTCTGATCATATTCAGGAGTGGCGTAGACGAAAGAGATTAATCAAAGCCTTTATACCACCGGAGTTCCTCCTTGAGTGGTTCCTCAAATCTTTATTGCCATATATCGCGAAGGATGTTTCCACATCCGGAGTGCAGAATGAGGAACAAGCAATCTTTAGGGCGTAGGAACTAGACTTGATCTATGCTAAGTCTGGTTTGTTATATGAGATTATACCCAACGCTCCTCGTTCTAGTTTCGATCCCAAGGTCAAACCTGGACCACATGCCAATGGAATTGTGGGTAGTGCAAGTAAGAAACCTGCAGGTTCGGTTGTGAAACAAGTTGCTCAGTTGTCAATCAACCAATGTGCCTCGGGACAAGCTACGGCTTCGTATCAGCCTGCCCAAGCGGCGAATGTACTTGCTGTACAATCGTCCGACCAGAAGGGTAACCAGCAACCTGAATGGAATAGAAAAAAGGGTAAAAATAATAAGAAGGGTGGGAATAATAATGAGAATGCCAAAAATAATGACAAGAACAATAAAAATGCTGGGGGGGACAAGCAGAATAAGCGTAAGGTTAAGTTTCCTTGCAAGCTTTGTAAGGACGATCACCTCACTTACTTGTGCCCTAAGATGGATGAAGCTTCGAAGTTCATAGCACAGGGCCCAGCTGTGTTGACGAACCCTTTACCGCATAACCAGAATATCAACTCGAAGTCCCATGATCAATCTAGTGATGAAGACCCATTTGAAACTAGTGGTCGTGGGTGCATTAATATGGTCCGTGCTGCTAAAGTTGTGACGCATGCGAAAGATTATACTTCGTCACAACCCAACCCAAGCAAAGAACCTGATCCACCAGGAACTCCTTTGCGCATTGAGAAACCTGCAGATAAACTTGAAGCTGCACCTCGCATTCCTAAGGGGGTAATTAAGCATTCGGGGCATAATCCAAATGCCTGAGCCACCCAGAACTATTCAGTTGTCGAGGATTTGGGTCATACTCCTTGTGTGATGTCTGCATTGGAAGTGCTTCAGAGTTGTCTGTCGCAAAGGAAGGCTTTGCTTTCCGCTCTTGGTGTGAATGGTGATGATTCTTCCTTAGTGATCAAATTTGAAACCGCAGGACATCATCCTTGCTTGCCCTACTATGTGTCCCTTTTGGTGCATGTAGAATGTCTTAATATGATCGTCAAGTGCACTATGATTGACGAGGGCGCTGCTGCTTCTGTGATGTCTTTGTCTTGTTGGAAGGGTCTTGGTCCTCCTGAGTTGTCAAAATCTACGACCATGTTAACTGCTTTTGATGGGAGATCGTTTAGGCCACACGGTATCCTTCCTTCTCTTAAAGTCCATTTGGGAGGGAAGACCGTTGCGATAGAGGTCGAGGTGGTTGATGCGCCCCTCGACTACAATCTCTTACTGGGAAGGAACTGGATGTATAGTATGCAAGCCGTTGCGTCTTCCATATTTCACTTTGTATGCTTTCCTCATAATGGGAAGATTGTAACGATTGACCAAATGGCATTCAAGAATCTTCCTGTTAGTGCATCTTCGGAAGCTTCGGTTCCGAAAGTCGAACATTCCCAGCCGACAACTGGGAGTGTGGGTGTAGGTATGTATCCATCCCTCATGGGAACCTTTAGTTGTCATGCACCCGTCCTCATGATAGGAGCTAGTTTCGATGGTGCTTCCATGTCTACGAGATCGGTGCCTTTTTGCACAAGTCATATGGGAGATCCATGGATTCTTCCTTCATCGAGTCCTTCGAGTGAGCCCATTGAGACGAGCGTGCCATTGCCTACAGTCATGATAGCTTACCAAGATAATCTTCAGTCTGCTGCAAAGCCTTGTTCTTCTTCTTCACGGATAGAGGAGGAAGACCCCTATGTGCTGTCGGCATGGGCAGTACAGTCTTCTCATGCCCACGATTGCCTTGATACGGTTTTCCCTTCAGATGAAGCAATCATCGAGGCTATGTCGGGAGTTGAGCCACCATGGGAGGAACTTCATCATAGATCATATTTCCTTCCAGAGCTTGACCTTTTGGAGCATGAGGATTATAGGGAGATTCTTAGACAGAAAGTTGGTAGACCCATGATTCCCTTAAGCTCTCCTGGTCAGATGGCTGATGGAAACATGGAAAACATATCGTCAACTATACCTATCAACATTTCTCGTAATCCTGGTGCAATTGAGAATGTCTACATTGGGGCGGATTGTTCCCAAGATGAGATTCGCGAGTATACCGAGCTGTTCAAGGAATTCCATGATGTTTTTGCTTGGTCTTACGATGAGATGCCAGGGATTGACCCTCGGATTGTCGAACACGAAATTAAGACTTACCCCAACGCTAAGCCTATTCGACAGCGTTTACGCACGGTAAATCCTAGGAAAGCACCCGCCATAAAGGCAGAGATAGAGAATCTATTGAAAGCTGGTTTCATCTATCCCGTTCCCTTGACAGAGTGGGTTTCAAACCCCGTTCCGGTGGATAATAAGCAGGGAGCGATCTGTATATGCACTGATTTCCATGATTTAAATCGTGCCTGTCCTAAGGATAACTTCCCCACACCGTTTATAGATCAGATTTTGGATGAGTGTGCGGGTAGCGAGGTGTTCACCTTTATGGATGGATTTTTCGGGTATAATCAGATTCAAATTAAACCCGAGGACCAACACAAGACCGCATTTATTTGTCCTTGGGGAACATTTGCGTATCGGAAAATGCCTTTCGGCCTTAAAAACGCCGGAGCTACGTTTCAGCGGGCAATGACCTTGATTTTCCACGATATCAAGTCCATTATTGAAGTATTTTTGGATGACCTTGCTGCTCATTCTCGTATGAGGATGCGTCATTCTTATCACTTGAGATTGGTGTTCGAAAGATGCCGGCACTATGCTGTTAGATTAAACCCTCATAAGTGCATCTTTTGTGTGAAATCAGGTCGTTTGTTAGGATTTATCGTTTCGAAATAGGGTATAAGAGTCGACCCCTTGAAGGTGGAGGCAATACTTTAGTTGTCTCTCCCACGAAATATTCGTCATCTTCAGTGTTTGCAAGGCATGGCAAACTTCCTATGAAGATTTGTGGTCAATTTTGCCAATTTGACTAGAGGTTTCATGCGTCTCTTGAAGAAGGATACTCCCTTTGAATGGGATGAGCGAGCCTAGGAGTCCTTCGATGCACTTAAGTGAGCCCTAGCATCGGCCCCGGTGATTAGTCCTCCGGATTATAGCCGTGATTTCCTATTATATGTGGCTGCGTCTTTAGAGACGATTGGGATGGTTTTGGTTCAGGAGGATGAGGAGCTCCAGGAGCATGTCATATATTATCTGAGTTGAAACCTTATTGACGCAGAGATTCGGTATTCTCATGTCGAGAAGTTTTCCTTAGCTACCGTACATGTGGTGCAGCGTTTGAGACATTATATTCTCCTTCGCCAAACCTTGGTCGTTGCCCATGTCAATCCGTTTCAATTCATCCCCACACGTAGGATGATTGGGGGAAAGTATAATAAATGGATTGTCATCCTGCAAGAGTTTGATCTCGAATTTGTTTCGGCAAAATCGAAGAAATCTTTAATCTTTGCAGATCTCATATCGGATTTTTCGAGCGAGGCTGAGGAGTCGGTATGTGAAGATACGTTCATTGATGAACACATCTTCTTAATCTCAACGGCTGACCCATGGTACGGTGATATCATAGTATATTTGCAAATGCAGAGGACCCCTACTCACCTCTCGCAAGATGAGCGACATCGATTACGTCACGTTTCCAAGAACTACATCATAGTGGACAATACTTTGTACCGCCATGGAGTAGATTCCCTTTTACGACGTTGTTTAACTCATGAGGAGGCTGAGGTAGTGATTAATGATTTCCACGGAGGGGCGTGTGGTGGTCATTTATCTGGGCTTTCCACAGCTCAAAATATTTTGAGAGCAGGATATTTCTGGCCATCGATCTTCAAGGATTGTATTGAAGCGGTCAAGAGGTGCCACCCTTGCCAGGTGTTCGCATGTAACATGTGCTCGAAGCCTGCCCCGTTACACCCTATTATCACCGCCGGTCCCTTCACCAAGTGGGGGCTTGATTTTATGGATTGCAACCCAGCTTCGGCTGGGGGGCACCATCATATTATAGTGGCTATTGATTACTTCACGAAATGGGCTAAGGAAATGCCTATAGTAAAATTCGACGGTGAGACAGCCGCTCACTTTGTATTCAACCAAATCATCTCTAGGTTCGGGATTCCAAAAGAGCTTGTCACTGACCATGGCTCGCACTTTCATAACCGTATGATGGAAGAGTTGGCATCCAAGTTAGGGTATAAGCAAGAGCACTCCTCTTCTTACTATCCTCAAGCGAATGGACAGGTTGAAGCAGTGAATAAATCACTTAAGTCCATTCTCCAACGAACCATCGCACAAAGCAAGACGAATTGGCATATTATGTTGTATCCTGCTTTGTGGGCATATCGAACCACGGTAAAGACTGCCACTGGTTTTTCTCCATATCAGCTTGTTCATGGAGTGGAGTCGATATTGCCAGTTGAATGCGAGATTCCTTCGTTGAAGTTAGCCGTGGAACTCTTACCAGACACTTCACCTTTGGAGGAGCATTTGGTTCACCTTGAGCAACTCGATGAGCAGCGTAGAGATGCCTTGGTGACTCTAGAGGTTAATAAGCGTCGCATGAAGGCCCAATACGATAAGTCTGTCCGTCCAAGAGTGTTTAGTGAGGGAGACTTGGTCCTTTTGTGGGATCAATCGAAAGAACCCTTGGGGGCAGGGAAGTTCAATCCTATGTGGCGTGGTCCTTACGTGGTCAAGCGTGTGTTAGAGAAGGGTGCCTACGAGTTAGTGAATTACGAAGGGACAGTCTTGGCAGAGCCTAGAAATGGGCTCTATCTCAAAAAATAATATGCATGATCTTTAGCCAAGGTTGTTTGTTGTATATTATTGTACATCTTTTTTGCATAGTTAGGTCTTGTTTATCGTGATTGGGTTTGTGATTAGTTTCCATTTCTTGTGGTAGATGTCAATGGAATCTTCCACCTACATAGGATTCACAGATGGTGCAAGCCGTCACACTCAACACTCAGCCTTAGCTGCTTGAGTGATTTTTACTCCTATGGGTCATGTACTGTCTTCAGAAGGTGTATGTCTACGGCCATCTTCCAACAATGTTGCTGAATATAGTGCCGTTATCGAGCTTCTATGGGATGCCATTTCGCATGGTGTTCTCTCTCTTGAGGTACGTCTTGATTCAGAGTTAGTAGTGTCACAGCTAAATGGTTTGTACCATGTTAGAGATCTGACATTATTGAGGAGATTCTTACGTGTGAGATTGTTAGAACGACAGTTTGAGAATATAACATATATACACATTCCAAGAAATTTTAATCAAATTGCTGACTCATATGCTAACTATGTGTTAGATTGGCATTTGTTTCATTCATTATAAATTAATCATAAACACAATTTTTACACATGTAAATAAATAAACCGATCACCAATAATACAAAATTGGGGCTTTGAAAGCCACCATCATATACACGGTAGTACAAAATAGATACACTCCCAGGTGTCTAGTCCTGTGGAGGGGGATGAGGGTTGTGATCATGATATGTCACCACGGCTCTAGCTAGCTGTCGGAATAAATGCACCCATGTGCGTGGTACACCCACCACCTGTCTCTGCATAGCCTCAGGCAAGTCCTCGACTTGCGCCATGGGAATCCTGTGAGTCAGTCGCACGAAGTTGGTATGGATGCTTTGGAGCGTTGGCTCCGCATCCACACTGGTGATATCATCTCCTCTTCCCCTCCGTCTATAACGTGGGAAGCCCTCTGGTCGCCGTGGTCCCACATCTGCACATGAATGGTAGATGTCACTATGTATTGTCACCCAAAAAAATGTCTTTTTGATTCCATATAATCAAGAAAACACAAAAAAATTAAATACTTCAAAAATTTTAAAAAGAGTAAGGGTCGAGATTCGTTACCTATGTCCCCATATGGCTTGGGGTGCCACAACAGATAGCTAGACTCCAGAAATCAATCTTTCCCAATATGCAATAGAAATAAAAACATCTAACACTAAAGGATCGAACCTCGTACCTTATTCCGGACGGTTGAAGTAGATCCCCGTTGAACTTTCCAATCTTCAGCTTGAATTGTTATAGCACGTCCTCAACAACAAGTAAACAATACAAGCATACTATATTTCATGGTGTTATATCTATTCTAGCATATATAAATAAATAATGTATGAGCATTTGACATATTCCAATGGAAACAATATTCATTCAAACACACATTACTGGACAGGAAAAGATATTTCTATTAATATGAATCATAGATTACAAGTGACAACCTCTGACGGCACGTCTGCGAACTGGAGAAACTGAATCCCCCACTTGGGCCTCCACCACCTCAATCCTCCATCACCCCGATAGCAAGCTTACTAGCAAAGGGCAAGCTTGGGAAGAACACAACAGTGCTCCAAGGGACAAAGGGATGCAGACTCAAGCATAAGTTCTGGCAACAATGGACTATAGTTTCGGTACTCTCAATTCTCTCTTATGCTTTCAATGTCTCAAGGGTTCCTTATATATCTTTTCAAAGTGATACTGAAAGGTCGAATCCGTGCGATCTCAAGGCATATGGAAGGCCAGGAGTCATATGAATCGGATCCAAGACAAGGAACGCTCCAAAGGATTTTGGATTATGTACACATCTCGATGTACGCGACTATAGAGGGAATATCCGCGTATGTACATGGTTATCGGGGAAAATGCCGCGTATATCATTTTTCTAATGTTTTTAGGGATGGTCAATGATACATCAAAAGACAAAAAGTGGTCCATAGGGGCTAATGAGTCTGCAGCGGGACATGGGAAGGCCATACAATGTGTGATTCACCTAGTGTGGTGAAATCCTCTATAACACAATGCCCCAACTGTTTTCATGTGTTTAATGAACAACGTAAGGCATAAGTATTTAGATAAGTTTGTGGTTGTATTTATCGACGACATTCTAATCTATTAAAAAACTAAAGAAGAACATAAAGAACATCTAAAAATTGTTTTGCAAGAGTTGTGAGATCATCAACTCTTCGCAAAGTTTATTACATGTGATTTCTTCAAGGATAAGATTCAATATTTAAGTCATGTGGTGACCAAGGAAGGAATTTTCATAGATCCTGAAAAGATAAGGGCAATCGAAGATTGGCCGGTTCCTAAGGATGTGATGGATGCTCGATCTTTTATGGGCATTACCAGTTACTACTGGAGGTTCATTGAAGGTTATTCGAGGATAGAAAATCCGATAACTTCCTTGCAGAAGAAGGGAAAGAAGTTCGACTGGAATAAAAATGTGAAGAAAGCTTTAAAAAGTTAAAAACTTTATTAAAAAGTGCACCAATTTTAAGAATAGTTGATCTTAATAAAGAATTTGTAGTGTGCATTGATGCCTGTAATGATGGCTTAGGCTGTGTTCTGACTCAAGAAGGGCATGTTATTGCCTATGAGTCTAGAAATTTAAAAGTTCATGAAAATAATTATGCAACATATGATCTGGAATTAGCAGCTGTAATACACGCCTTAAAGATGTGGCAACATCACCTAATTGACAGAAAATTTATTTTAATGACTGATAATAAAGGATTGAAGTATCTGTTAGATCAGCCTAATCTAAATGCCAGACAAGCTAGGTGGTTAGCCTTCTTGAGCGAATATGATTTTGAAATTCTGTATATATAAGGAAAAGAAAATAAAGTTGTTGATGCATTAAGTAGAAATGCAAGGCTAAATTTTGCAACACCTATGCTACGGATTTGGATGAACAGCTTAAAGAAGGAATAGAACAAGATGAAATTTACTAGAGTTTACAAGCTAAAACTAAAGAAAATCCAACAGAAAACTTAAGAAAAGGTTATAGTTTAAATGAAAAGGAATTTTTACTATATAAAGATAGAATGTATGTACCTAACGTACCTAAAGTTAAGCTGTTAATTCTGGATGAAATTCATAAAACTCCATACTCAGGACATCCAAGTTATCAAAAGACTATAACTATGTTAAGAAAAGAGTATTTTTGGCAAAATATGAAAACTGAAGTAGCAGAATATATTGCTAGGCGTTTTGAATGTCAACAGGTAAAAACTGAACATCAACACCCAGCTGGTTTGCTTCAGCCATTACCCATTCCTAGTTGGAAATGAGAGATAATTAGTCTAGATTTTATTACTGGGCTGCCTAGAAATCAAAATCAGAATGATTCTATCATGGTAGTAGTTGATAAGTTAAGCAAAGCAACTCATTTTATACCTATTAAAACTACTTATAAAGCTGCAAACATAGCTGATATTTTTCTAAAATAGATTTTCCGATTGCATGGAGTACCAAAAGTCATAATCTCAGATAGAGATCCTAAATTTACATGAAACTTTTGGAAGTCTTTGTTTAAAGGGTTAAACACTACATTAAATTTTAGTACTTCTTTCCATCCTCAAACAGATGGACAAACTGAAAGGGTAAACAAAGTACTGGAAGATCTATTAAGAATGTATGTGAAAGACTAGCCAGGTAAATGGGAGGATTATTTACATCTGGTAGAATTTGCTTATAATAATAATTATCAAACATCAGCCAGATTTAGTCATTTTGAAATTTTATATGGACGAAAATGTAATACTCCTATATCTTGGAGTAATCCAGTGGATATATTGGTATTAGGTCCAGAACTGTTAAAAGAAATAGAAGAAATTGTAAAACAAGTGCATGGAAATCTGAAAGTAGCACATGATCGACAGAAAAGTCAAGCAGACTTAAAAAGAACTCCAAAGGAGTTTCAAGTAGGTGAACATGTGTTCATCAAGGTAAGGCCCAAAAAGAGCTCTCTAAGACTGGGGAGTTGTGCAAAATTGGCACCTCATTACTGTGGTCCATTTGAAATTCTGTCTAGGATTGGCCAAGTAGCTTATCAATTAGCATTACCACCAATTTAAGAGTACATAATGTTTTTCACATTTCCATGTTAAAGAAATATGTTCATGATGCTACTCATGTTGTTAACTGGAATGATGTACAGGTGGAACCAGAAGGATATTTTCTGGTGGAACTGGACTGTATCCTCGGGTGGAGGGAGATCACACTTTGGAACTGCACCATTGGATAGGTGAAGGTGCAATGGAAGCACCTTAGTCCATAGGAAGCCAACTGGGAATTGGAAAGTAAAATGCAATATGCATATCCAATTCTGTTCCAGGGGAATTCTGAGGATGAAGAATAAATAACATCGAGGACGATGTTATATTCTAAGGGGGTGTGTATGTTGCATGCCCCAATTTTGTAAAAATAATATTATCATATTTGATTTTATTTCAAGACAATAGGTTAAATTTTATGCTAAGTTGTAATTGATGACTCAACAAAGTCAAGGATGTTGGGAGAGATGTTAAAAGAGTGTTTACAGGTCAATTTGGTGGAGGAGACTGGGTGAAGATCAAATAGACAAGTGGTAGCATCCTCAAACACTTCCAATGTTGCAGGTGGCCACCTCCATACATTTGGGGTCATGATCCCTCAAGAAAGTGGGATCAGAGCAGGTGGCTCAATTAATGATAATTGACCCAAAAAATACCTAGGCAATCTTAATAAAAATGCCCATTGAAGAGAGCTGAGGCTGCTCATTCCAGAGAAGTGTTCACTTAGGTGAATGTACTTCAGCGGGTTTCATTGGGAAGGGAATTTGTGGAAGGTGTTTGAGGGGTAAACTGCATAAAATGATCTAGTGCAACTTTTTAGCTGAAGGATCTTACTGCTGAGTGCAGAGTGATTACTGAGTCATTGGACTAGTATTTTGTTGCTTGCTCCATCAGTTCTCAGCCAAGGAGACCAAGAACAGGCTTGGGGGTCCTGAGAAGACACTATTTGAGTGCTCTCTAGGAGTTGGTAGGGAGGAATGGCCTCCCAACGCTGTTGTTGTCCATCTTAAACAGGTTCTACAGTCTTTTATTTTACTGTGTTAAAAGTTTATATCTGAGACTGAATGATTAAAAGTTTTGTAGTGAACTGATATAGATTGTAAACCTTTAGTTATTTGAAATATTGAATCTGTAATTGATGAAAATAATCCTAACCTGTGTTCTTCCATGTCTGGAATGGACCAGACCGTATTCTAGCACAAGCAGTATATTTTAAAATAGATGAAAGATATGATAGAAATTTGGATTTAATAGATTTATTAGATGAAGGATATGATGGAAATATGGATTGAATAGAGTTATTATGTAGTTCGGAATAATGAAATAATTTATTTCTGCATATAGTTGTTTTCAGGAAAGAATATTAACCTGTCTAGTTAAGTTTATTGTTTAAACCAGATTGTTGTAATAAGAATGCTAGCAAAGAAATAACATTAATACTTTACAGGTAGCAGGTTTATTTCATTAGCAAGTTATACCAGTAAATAGGTTATTATTCTTATACAAAACTTTATTTTGTAAAATTATACTATTAATCTGTAACAGAGGCAAAAGAATTAACTTAGATAAAGCACTCATTTATTTCTGTGAAGAAAGAATAAAGTTGTTTTACATAAGTTTATTCTATTGTTCATATTATCTAACCATGTCTACAAATGTTCATATTTCAAGTAGGGTAATACTAGTATAGTTATTTTCTATAAATAAATTAACTACAACAATGTAGAACATTGTAACAAGGAACAATAACAAACCTATCTATATGTTTATTTAAATAAAATAGACTGAATGCAATGGTAAATAAAATTTAATAAATATTATTTATAAAAGAACTAATTCATTTAAATAATTTAAACAAAAGTTAATTATAAAAGAAAGTACAGGGTCGAAACCCTTATAGCATTAACATGGTAAATAATAATCAGTTAAACAATAATCCAAGATTCTGGATTATTTAGTATTTTGAACAATAAAACTATTGCATATTATTACAGTCCTTAAAGGACAGTGAAAGATAACATTGGAAAAATAACACTATATACAATGACAACAATTAAATAAAAAAATTATTATGGAACAAAAACTTAAAGAATAAAATAAAGAAATTATTTTATACACAAGTCACCTATAGGAAAAACCCTTGCTCGAATATCCGAGCTTGTAAATAAATAATTATAATAGGAAGGAATAACAAATTAAGTTATAATAATACCATTAATGCAAGATAAATTTAAACAGTAAAGGTTTCTATTACACGGTCGAATAAGGGTAAAAAGCCTAGTATACAAAATTACATTTAGAGCATAAAAATTAAATGAGTTCGAGCTCAAAAGAGATAATCTCTATGCTTTAAGACTAAACAGAGTATGGCTAGATAGCTCGCAAGATCTATTAACATAACAATATACAAAAATAAGTAAAACAACATTTACAAGTCGCGGCTTGAGCCGGAGTACCCTGTTTGAAGCAAGGGTTTAACAAAAACTAAACAAGTAAACTGAAGAACAGTAACCCATGAAGGGTAACTAGAATACCGTAACTTTCCAACCGATAACTGTTCCTTGAGGACTGAACAAGCATGGAATTCCATTGGTTAACCAAGGATTACCCATAGCCAGAGAGCCGGTCTTACTCGAATGTACTAGCTGCCAAGAGAGGTGCGAACTGTTACCTGTAAGGAGGAGAAACCACGACTATTAAAATATGCTTCATACTGTAAACTGAATTAAGGTTAAGTCTAAAAAAAATTTAAAAACAATTTCATACCTGGAAGTGAAGGTTATGTAGCCATCGAGAAATAGTAGCACCTCCACTAGTGAGATAAAGAGCCAAACCTTCATACTCCTTGTGACAGAGACGATATAGATGCATCCACAAGCCACTACTAGTAGCAACAAGAATAAATTTGAGCAACGGCCAGGCAAGAACTAGATAGCGAAGCTGGAACTATCACCACAATGCAAAGCATGAGAACAACACTCTGGAAACCCTACAATGAGGACAAAGCTTTAACAATAGCAAGCAAATTTTTAGACTATCCCTGCAGGCAGGCCACATAGGAACGAGCCAGAAGCCACTCATAGGACAAGCCATAAGCCATAAGTCACGTCTCTCAACAAACTATTGCAAAGGTAAAACTCACAGTGTGAACAAGAGTCTGAGAATGAAAGAGATAAACTGAATGATTTAAATTAGAACTTGGAGCTCATCTATTAAACAGTAGAGTAAGCATGGCGACCATGGTAACAGTTGCAAAGCGGCTCGAAGGCCCAAGAACCACGGAGGTGAATAACAAAGAGTAGGGTTGCAACAACTTTTATACTTCCAACACTTGGCCGAGAAGAAAACATGTGGTCACTTAGATTTTTAACCATGCAGTGGGTCAACGCTATAGTCACCCTCATGTAATGATTTACAATGATTTATATCATAATTAGTGAACATTCATGCAAGATTTATTTTCTTTCAAATATTTTTAATGTTCCATGATCTTATATATATGTCAATCTACGGTTGCTTGGGCATAGAACCATGAACCCTTGGATCATTGACAAGTTTAACATATCATCATCATATAGTTCAGAACTATGATGATTGCATACTTATGTTTTATAACACAAAACCTTACTCATAAACCAATCGATGGAGTGGTCTAATGCCTCATTCTTTTACAATGTCAAGTTATAACGTGAACTTTATAATTACTATGTTATCCATATTAAGTTATACGTTGACCTAGCAATCAATGCAACATTATTAACTATAGTTTTGTTCAAAGTAATGCATACATGAAAGCTTTAGATCATTGCTAACCGTATATCAATTTCTTCATAGCACCGATATTACGTTATGATTATTGGTAAGCCTTGTGCTTATCATTGACTTGGTTTATGGATAAATCATATGATACTTTGGGAGATACCAAGTAAAAGGCTATTTAATCACCTAGCAAACTATGATTTTCATTATAAAGTATTCCTAATAGTCTAAGCATGGCTAATATTGTTGCTACCAACATTTATGTTGTGACTTTATAAATTTACACAACATAGTATTAATAGAATCATGAACTCTATAAATTTTACTTGTTTATAACTTGATTTACTGTTAAACGTGGATATCTTATAAACAAGATAGTTTATGTGTGTTGGTGAGTATCATAGAAAACCATAAATTCAGTTGGTGGAAAAAACTAAGATGTTGGCTATGTGTTATATGGAGACACTTTTATAAATTCTTTACATAGCTCAGATCAAGGAAAATTTAATAGCTTCTGGTTATTTTAGTCAAACATGGCATGTACTAATATTTTCACCATGATTTTTATTAGTAACATAATTTTAGAACCTTACAGGCAGTAATCTTCATTACAGAAGATGAATATCAAGCAGTTGGTTATACTAATATTATAAGTTGATAATGTATAATACTGATAGAACAATTATTATAGCATTACAGGTTATGCACTCTAAAGTAGAAGTAACTTACAACAAGATCACCAGTTGTGAACCAAGGAAAGTATTTATTGTTGCTACTTACATTTAAGAAAGAAACTCATTTACATGTACTTCGTTGACAAGAATAATTGAAGGGAACACAACTACTTGTTATAACTCATAGAAGTAGCTTGATATATAAAATCTTATTACTTAGCGTATTGTTTTGCAAATAGAAATATTGCTGGATGATTTATGAAATTAAAAATGTTACTCGATCATTCATACTTGTAAAACTTGTAAGAACAAGTAAGCTTTCTGCATTAGCTTAAACGCTAAGTAAGCCCCAGAATCCAAAGATAGTTCCACCTACTTGTAGCAAATTAAAACTCATTAGCAAACTGAAAGAAGAAATATTGCACAAGTTAAATCTAACCTTGTATCAAAAAGTAGAATGCTGAGTTAACTTAATCAAGATTATGTATAAACTAATCTGGTAACTGTTTCTTTTATAGCTAATTGTTAGCTGTTAGTAAACCGCAGTCTCATCATTTTATGTTTTTCAAAATTTTAAATTTTTGTGAAAATTTCGGGTTTTGACATTGCCCCCTATTGTCGGTTGTGAAGTGGATGGGTTGCTTTGGAAAGGATTCCATCCATACGCAACAGGATTGTTTGTGTGAGGTGTAGTATAAGAGGTTCTAGCTGTCCCATTCGAAACTGGGGTTTGGAATACAGGAGCAGGTATCCCTCCGCTAAAAAGCGAAAAGGGAGAGCTCGTGAATGGAGCTGAAACCGGAGTTTGAAAACCTTGACCATAAGGGTTAGTCTTTCCAAACTGCACCCCTACATATGAGGGCGTTGGGCCTACGTATGGGGTGAATGGGGGAATGTGCCCCCCATTCCAAGGAAATCCTTGGAAAAAATCCGAGGATCCTATAGGACCACTCTAGGCAGTGTGTACGAAGGAAGTAGGAACTGTAGGTACAGCGGATTTTACCACATATGGTGGATCACACCTTTATGGCCTTCTCTGTCCCTCTATAGACTCTTTAGACCCCATGGACCATTTTTGTACCTTTGATGTTTCCAAGATCATCCCTAAAAACATGCATTAATTTCTATACGCAAATTTTAATCCCTTTCTCACGTATATATGCGGATTTGACCCTTAAACCCGTGTACATCGAGATGTATGCAAAAGGCCAAATGATTTTGGAGTTTTCCTTGATGTGGATCTGAGTCACTTGTCTCTTGGCCTTCCATATGCCTTGAGATCGTTTGGATTCGACCTTCCATTACCCCATTGAAGAGCTATATAAGGAACCCTTTGGATACATTTAAAAGAGAGGAATTAAAGAGCAAGAAAACTATAGTCCATTGTTGCCAGAGTTTATACTTGAGTCTGCATCCCTTTGTCCCTTGGATAACTTTGTGTTCTTCCCAAGCTTTCCTTTTGCTTGTGAGATTCCTATCGAGAGATGGAGGCCCAAGTGGGGGACTCAGTTTCTCCAATTCGTAGACGTGCCGACAGAGTTTGTCACTATTGTAATTTCTATTTTATATCAATAGAAATATCTTTTTCTGTCCAATAATGTGTATTTAAATGAGTATTTTATCTATGGATGCTTTTAAATGCTTATATGTTATTGATTATACATGCTAGAGTAGGTCTAACACAATTATATATAGCATGCTTGTCTTGTTTGCTGAATGTTGAGGAAGCAAATTGCTAATACAAGCGAGAGTGGAAAAGCTCAACAAGGATCTACATCAACCATCTGGAATAAGGTACGAATCGAGATCCTTTAGTGTTGGATGTTTGGTTTCCCTTACATATAGGGAAGGATTGATTTCTGGATTTAAGTTGTCTGTTGTGGTACCCCAAGCCATAGGAATTTCTCTCCATAATAGAATTTGCAACTCTGCTGGGGAGTTCCTAGTCATTTTCCTTTGGTGGTCTTTTATCGGCATTCAATGTTTTTGAATTGTTTGGTTTCTCTGTTTCTGAGTTAGGTCTGGGGGCATGTTTTCCTGGTAGTGTCTGATAGGGGTAAATTTTGTCTCAGCTTATCGGTTTACCTTCATTTTTGTCTCTTTTTTTTCCTGTACGCGAGTTTTTGCCTCACAGTCGCGTGTACACGTGGTTTTGACTGCAATATCTGCATATATACATGGGTTTTTTGTACACAGTCGCGTATGCCCTGAGTTTTTCCTTTTAGAGGAAGATTGAGTGTTGCTGGGTGAGTTTTGATGATTGTTGAGTCTCCTTAGATGCTTCTAGAGTCTGTATACACCTCTATTTTTTACCAGAGACGCTTTTTAGGGTAATTCTTTTTTAAGAATGTTCTTATCATTACATTTTCAATTTTTTGTTTTGGGATTAGTGCATTAGGTCTCTTTTACCTTAGTGCTTTGCGTGGGTGTTGTTTGATAGTGCTTGCAGAGTCTGGGGGTGGTAGAGTCGTTCTTTTTCTTTATTATCTCATTTTTTCAAAAAATACAAAAATATTTGCTTCTTTGCATCATTATGCATCATTGCACGTTGCATTTCGCATGGTACTTGCACTAGGTTTGCTTAGAGAAGTGTTAGTCAGGATTTCATATAGGAATGATTGCATTTGTCATTTGAAGAAAATGTTGCATTTCACGTAGTAGCATGCCCTATTTTTCATTCAACACAATGCATTTGCATTGATTGTTTCATGTGCATTTTACTTCATGTTGTGTCATAACGCCATTGGTTGCACGATCATCTCCCTTTTTGAGTAATAAGCCAAATAAAATCAACGCTTAATTAAAATGGATTACACTATTTTATTTTATAGGGTACACCAACAAGATTAGGTTTTAGGGTCTTGGAATAGTTCATTGTGAGTAAATTCTCCAAGACCACTAAACAAAACATGTATGTGTCTATCCAAGTGAGAGTGTGAAATTCCTTGGTATAATTAGTGTTTCTCAGGATCCTCCTATTACAAGGGAGTTAAGCACGAGGAAGTGTGAGTGGTTAATGATTGGGATGACCCTTGCTCATAACTGAGTAGCACTGAAGATATTTCCAGGATTGTATTCATATTTGGGGGCTCTTTCGAGAGTTTCAGGCTTTGCTAACCTGCCCATATGGTCAATCCTGCCTACGATTGTCCGCCTGAGCATTGATTATATTGAGGTAACCTTAGTTTCCTTACCTGGGTTATCGATGGGGTACTTTGTAGGGGTTATTCTACAGGTGTCTCGACTAGGTTGGGGTCAGACAGCACAGTCGCTATATGCGTTGAAGCTGAGGGCCACAATAATTGGTTATGAACCTATGCTTGTTGTGTATGGGAGTCTCAAACCTCTCCTAGGAAAGACATACCTGCTTCATTCGGGAGCTCACATATCTTACCCTTGTTTTCCTGTGATTGGATTTAGATTATATAGGTGTATGCTCTATGCATGCTAGCTTGCTTAGGGTTTGCGTAATTAGAAGTGTCTTTTCCATTTTTTGAGTCATTGTGGATTCGGGTGCGGCGCTTCACCATTCTCGTCGTTTAGTAGGACTTCCACCTTCTACATATCCTCCTCCTTTGGGAGAGAGAAACAGACAGTCCAGGTGGACTACTTCTCACATTGATTCACACACAATGGGAGATCATGAAAATTAAATTCCTGAGTTTTCTTCTCCACCTCATGAGGTTGGGGAAGAATATCCTATTCTAGTATATGATCCTTCACTTGATAAACCTACACACTCCAGGTATGATCCCTCATTCACAGGTCGCCGATATTGGCTTCCAGGTGACGAGACTCATCATGAACCTGCGAGCACTAGTTATGTTAGTTATGGCATGTCTAGTATCCCTGCACATGATCTGGCACAGCATGCTAAGTCAGAATTTGAATCTAACACTACGCTTGGGGGCACTCCTACTCCTTTCCATGTGGAAAGATTTGGGAACATGAGTCACATTGCACCCTCCATCCCAGTGGTGGAGGCTACATCATATGTTCGTCCTAGACCTGGGGTTAGTAGTCCTATTCGAATGCCAGAACCAAGACAAGTGACTATAGAGAATACAACTTACATCACTTCACATGTCCCTTCATCCTCTATTCCTATTTCTTCAAATGATATTCCTCCCCCTCATTCATGTGGTCCTTCGGGTCGGAATGTTGCTATTAGTCATGTTCGCACTGTAGCTACTCATGTAGTTATGTCTCAGAGTCAAGTACCTCCTGCTATATCAGGAGGTCATAATCCTACTTCTAGAATGTCTTATGGTCTATCGCAGGGAGTTCCCCATATTCCTACTTATGGAGTTTCTTATGGGACATCTTATGGAGCTTCTCATGGACAATATTATGGACCGCAGTATGGACATAGTTATTCACCTTACGGGTATGGGTATCAACAACCCACTTACTCCTTGAATTATGGCTTTGTAGCTCTACATAGTAAAGGTACACCACATTATGGTGCTTCCATGCCACCCTACACGGGTCAAATGGGAGGAGGAAACTATGGCCATGGCCATGGTGTTTACGGTAATAAGCCTTATGTGAACCAAAATTATCAGGGAGCATGGCATCGACCTACTCAACCTAGGCTCCCTTTCCCCGCAATGTTAAATTTACCTGACATGTCGAGACTAATGAACGATTCGGTATCTCATGACCCAGCTTGTTCGGCTGTCCCTAACAAGCTTCCCTCGGACATTCCCAAATTCGAGGGCAAACCAAGAGAATATCCTAGTGAAAATGTTACTACATTTCACCTTTGGTGCTCTTCTAATTCCTTACACGATGATTCAATCCGTTTAAGGATTTTTCAATGCACCCTCACTGGGCCTGGAGTGAAATGGTACATAGAGTTACCTAGGGGGAATTCATTTTGCTCGATGATCTAGCTATGAATTTTATCAATCACTTCCAGCTACTAGTGCGTTACGATGTTGGTACAAAATTCTTGTGGACATTTTAGCAAGACAAATCCACACATATCTCAGACCATATCCAAGAGTGGTGTAGACGGAAGAGATTGATTAAAGCCTTCATACCGCTGGAGCTTCTCCTCGAGTGGTTCCTTAAATTGTTACTACCTTATATAGCAAAGGATGTTTCTACACTAGGAGTTAAGAACAAGGAACAAGCCATTTTTAGGGCATAGGAATTGGATTTGATTTATGCTCAATCTGGATTGTTATATGAGATCAATCCTAATACTCCGCGTTCTAGTTTTGACCCTAAGTTCAAACTTGGACCACATGCCGATGTCATTGTTGGTTGTACGAGTACCAAACCTATGGATTCGGTTGTGCAACAGGTGAATCAATTGTCTATCAACCAATCTGCCTTGGGAAAAGCCACTGCTTTGTCTCAACCCACCCAAATGGCAAGTGTGATTTCGGTGCAATCGTCAGACTAGAAGGGTAACTAGCAACCCGGAAGGAATAAGAAAAAGGGTAAAAACAATCGTAAGGGTGGGAATAGGAATGAAAATTCCAATTTTACGTAACGTTAAGTTTCCTTGCAAATTGTGTAAGGATAACCACCTCACTCACTTGTGCCCTCGTATGGAAGACGCCTCGAGGTTCATAGCACAGGGCCCAGCTATGCTGACCAATCCTTTACCCCATAATCAAAACATGAACTCAAGGACCCATGATTAGTCTGGTGTAGATCAAGATCTGCCAGAATCCAGTAGTGGTCATGGTTGCATCAACATGGTACATGTTACTAAGGTTGTGACTCATGTGAAGGACTATGGTTCGTCACAACTAGACCTTGGAAAGGAACCTGCTCCACTTAGGAGTCCTTTGCGTATTGAAAACCCTGTGGATAAACCTAAAGTTTCACCTCGCATTCCTAAGGGAGTCCTAAAGCATTCGAGGCACAATCCTAATGCCTGAGGCACCTAGAACTATTTAGTTTTCGAGGATTTGGGCCACACTCCTTGTGCGATGTTTGCACTTGAAGTACTTCAGAGTTGTCCTTCACAAAGGAAGGCTTTGCTTTTTGCTCTTGGTGTTCATGATGATAACTCTTCCTCCGTCATCAAATTTGAAACTCCAGGACTATAGCCTTGCTTTCCTTACTATGTGTCTCTCTTGATTCATGTAGAATGTCTTAACATGACCGTCAAACGCACTGTGATTGATGAAGGAACTTCTACTTCCTTGATGTCTTTGTCGTGTTGGAAGGGTTTGGGTTCCCCTGAGTTGTCTAAATCCGCTACCATGTTGACTGCCTTTGATGGTAGATCGTTTCAGCTGCACATGATTATTCCTTCTCTTAAGGTCCGTTTGGGAGGGAAGACCGTCATGATCGAGGTCAAGGATGTTGATGCACCCCTTGATTACAATATGTTACTAGGTAGGAATTGGATGTATAGTATGCAAGCCGTAGATTCTTCTATATTTCAAGTTGTATTCTTTTCATTTAATGGGAAGATTGTTATGATTGATTAGACATCATTCAAAAATCCAAGTGTTACTGCATCATCGGGAGCTTCCATCCCGATTATCGATCATTCTTAGCCGGCAACTGGGAGTGTGGGTGTTGGCATGTATCCATCCCTTATGGGAACCTTTAGTTTTCCTACACCTTTTCTTACGATCGGGTCTAGTTCTGGTGGGGCTTCGTCTTCATTGATTTTGGTGTCTTTTCATACTACCCATATGGAAAATCCTTGGATCCTTCCTACACCGAGTCCTTCGAGTAATCCTATCAAAATGGACGTGTCGTTGCCTACAGCAATGATAACATATCAAGCGAATCTTGAATGTGTTGCAGAGCCTAGTCCTTCCTCTTTGCAGATGGAAGAGGAGGACCCATATGTACTGCCTGCATGGGAAGTTGAGTCTTCTCACGCACATGATTGCCTTGATAGTGTTTTTCCATCAGATGAAGCTATTATTGAGGCCATGTCTGGGGTTGAGCCACCTTGGGAAGAGTTACATCATAGATCTTATTTTCTTCCTGAGCTTGACCATTTGGAGTGTGAGGACTTTAGGGAGATTCTTAGTGAGATAATTGGTAGTCTCGTGGTTCCATTGAGCTCTCCTAGTCTGATGGCTGATGGAAACATGGTGAATATATCCCCTACCATCCATATCAATATCTCTCGTGATCCTGGAAAGATTGAGAATGTTTATATTGGGGCAGAATGTTCCCATGCTGAGATTCAAGAGTATACCGAGCTATTTAAAGATTTTCGTGATATATTTGCTTGGTCATATGAGGAAATGCCAGGTATCGACCCTCGTATTTTCAAACATGAAATCAATATCTACCCGAGTGTGAAGCCTATTCGACAACGCTTGCGTTCAGTGAATCCTAGAAAAGCACCCGCGATTAAGGCTGAGATAGAAAAGCTGTTAAATGCTGGTTTTATCTATCCCGTTCCCTTGACGGAGTGGGTTTCAAACCCTGTTCGGGTTGATAAGAAGCAAGGAGTGATCTGTATATGCACTGATTTCCATGACTTGAATCGTGCTTGTCCTAAGGATAATTTTTCCACGCCATTTATTGATCAAATTCTGGATGAGTGTGTGGGAAGCGAGGTATTTTCCTTTATGGATGGATTTTCTGGATACAATAAGATCCAGATCAAACCCGAGGACCAACATAAAACTACATTTATTTGTCCTGGGGTACCTTTGAATATTGAAAGATGCCTTTCGGCCTTGAAAACACCAGAGCCACATTTCAGCGGGCTATGAACTTGATCTTCCATGATCTCAAATCAATTATTGAAGTCTTTTTGGATGACCTTGCTGCTCATTCTTGTCAGAGGATGTGTCATTCCTACCATTTGAGATTAGTGTTTGAAATATGTTTCCATTACTTGGTTAGGTTAAATCCTCATAAGTGCATCTTTTGTGTGAATTCTGGTCGCTTGTTAGGGTTCATTGTCTCCAAGGAGGGTATAAGATTCGATCCCTTAAAGGTTGAGGCAATACTTCAATTGTCTCCCCCGAGAAACATTAGACATATTCAATGTTTCCAAGGCATGGAGAATTTCTTACGAAGATTTGTGGTTAACTTTGCCAATTTGACTAAATACTTTATGCGTCTTTTGAATAAGGACACTAACTTTTGCTGGGATGAGCGAGCCCAGGAGTCCTTTGATGCGCTAAAGCGAGCCTTAGCATCGGCCCCCGTGATTAGTCCACCCGACTATAGCCGTGACTTTTTGCTTTATGTGGCCACATCCATGGAGACGATTGGTATGGTTTTGGTTCAGGAGGATGAGGAGCTCCATGAGCATGTCATATATTATTTGAGCCAAAACCTTGTAGATGCGGAGATCCGTTATTCCCATGTGGAGAAACTTGCCTTAGCTACCATTCATGCAGTTCAAGTATTGAGACACTACATTCTCCTTTGCCAGACCTTGGTGGTAGCCCATGTCAATCCATTTCAGTTCATCCTCACTAGAAGGATGATCGAGAGAAAGTATAATAAGTGGATTTTTATCTTGCAAGAATTCGATCTCGAGTTGGTTTCGGCAAAATCGAAAAAATCGTTGATTTTTGCGGAGCTTATATCTGATTTTCCAAGCGAGGAGGAGGAAGTTTGCGAAGATACGTTTGTTGATGAGCACATTTTCTTGATCTCAACTTTGGATCCATGGTATGGGGATATCATCATATATTTACAAACGTTGAAGGTCCCTACTCACCTTTCATGGGATGAACAACGACGATTACGTCACATATCCAAGAACTACCTTATAGTTAATAACACATTGTACCATCATTGGGTAGATTCCATTTTATGTTGTTGTTTAAATCATGAGGAGGTTGAGCTTGTGATGAATTATTGCCATAGAGGGGCATGTGGTGGTCATTTATCTAGGCTTTCTACAGCCCAAAAAATATTGAGAGCGGGTTATTTCTGGCCGTCGATCTTTAAAGATTGTGTCAATGCGGTCAAGAAGTGCCACCCTTGCTAGGTGTTTGCACGCAATATGCACTCACATCCTGCCCCATTACATCCGATTATCACCGTCAGTTCCTTCACTAAATGGGGGCTTGATTTCACAGATTGCAACCCAGCTTCAGTTGGGGGGCATCATCATATTATAGTGGCTGTTGACTATTTCACGAAATGGGATGAGGCTATGCCCATGGTTAAATCTGATGGTGAGACAACCGTGCATTTCATATTCAACCAGATCATTACTCAGTTCGATATTTTGAGGGAGCTTGTCACTGACCATGGTAGGTACTTTTAGAATCGAATGATGGAAGAGTTGGCCTCGAAGTTAGGGTATAAGTAGGAGCATTTCTCTTCTTATTACCCTTAAGTGAATGGGCAGGTTGAAGCAGTGAACAAATCACTTAAGTCCATTCTCCAACGAACCATCGCACAAAGCAAGACCAATTGGCATATCATGTTATATCCTACTTTGTGGGCCTATAGGATCGTGGTTAAGACTGCCACCGGTTTTTCTCCATATCAGCTTGTACATGGAGTGGAGTCTGTCTTGCTGGTTGAATGTGAAATCCCTTCATTGAAGCTAGACATAGAGCTTTTACTAGACACTTTCGCATTCAAGGAGGAATGTTTGGTACACTTAGAGTAGCTTGATGAGCAGTCCCGAGTTGCCTTAGTGGCTCTAGAAGTAAATAAGTGTCGCGTTAAGGTCCAATATGATAAGTCTATCCGTCTGAGGAAGTTTAGTGAAGGTGATTTGGTCCTTTTGTGGGATCAAGCTAAAGAACCCTTGGGGGCAGGAAAGTTTAATCCCATGTGGCATGGCTCTTACATTGTCAAACGTGTGTTAGAGAAGGGTGCCTATGCGCTAGTGGACTATGAAGGGACAGCCTTGGCGGAGCCTAGAAATGGGATCTATCTTAAAAAATACTATGCATGATCTTTAGCCAGGGCTGATTATTGTATATTATTGTACAGTTTTTGCATAGTTAGGTTTTTCTTATGGTGATCGGGTTTGTTGATTAGCTTTCGTTTCTTATGGCAGATGTCAATGGAGTATTCCGCCTATATAGGATTCGCTGATGGTGCTAGCCGTCACACTCAACACTCAATCTCTACTGGTTGGGAAATTTATACTCCTACGGGTCAGGTATTGTCTTTAGGAGGCATATGTTTACGACCCTCTTCGAACAATGTTTCTGAGTATAGTGTCATTATCGAGCTTCTACGATATGCCACTTCACATGGTGTTCTCTCTCTTGAGGTACATATTAATTCGCAGTTAGTAGTGTCACAACTTAATGGCTTGTATCATGTTATGGATCCAACATTATTACGAAGATTCTTATGTGTGAGATTGTTAGAATGACAATTTGACAACATAACATACATACATGTTCCAAGAATTTATAATCAAGTTGCTGACTGATATGCTAACTATGTGTTAGATTGGCATTTGTTTCATAGACCATAAGCTCATCACAAGCATACATTTTTACACATGTAAATAAATAAAATTGATCATCATAAAAGTTTTTCATTAAACATCCAAAAAGTGACATCATAATACATAAGTGTCATAATACAAAAATGGGGCTTCCGAGCCACCAAAATATAATACACGGTAGTACAAAAATGAGTCACTCCCAAGTACCTAAGCCTGGGGAGAAGGAGGGGGGTTCTAATCGTGGAAGGTCACCACGGCTCTAGCTAGCCATTGAAATAACCACACCCATGTTCATGGTACACCCACCACCTGACGTTGCATGGCCTCGGGAAAGTCCTCGACTTGCACCATGGGTACTCTATGTGTCAACCACACAAAGTTTGTGTGGATTCTTTGGAGCATCCGCTTCGCATCCACACCCATGATGTCATCCCCTCTTTCCCTCCGTCTATGATGAGGGAAACCGTCAGGCCGTCATGGTCCTACATCTGTATACTAATGTACATAAAAATACATACAATAAAATACAAGAAAAAGTGCTAAGCCTAAGCATAGTACTTTTTCAGGTAGAGCCCATTTCTAGGCTCAGACAGCTTGTTCCCATCAAAATCAATTAACTCATATGCGCCCTTCTTTAATACCTTTGACATGACATAAGGCCCTAACCACATGGACTTGAATTTTCCTGCCCCCAGGGGTTCTTTGTCTTGGTCCCAGAGCAAAACAATTTCCCCCTCAGAGAAAATCCAAGGTTTGACCGACTTATCATATTGGTTTTTGACCCTATTCTTGTGAGCTTGATTAGCAGTCAGCGCATCTCTATGTTGTTCATCAAGGTGTTCTAAATGTACCAGACATTCTTCAAGATCTGTCATATTGGGTAACACATGAATAGCTATTTTCAAAAATGAGATTTCACATTCAACCTGGGTAATGGCTTCTACTACATGAATGAGTTGGAAGGGGGAGAAACCCATAGCAGTTTTTACATTAGTTCGGTACACCCAAAGAGCAGGGTATAGCATGATGTGCCAGTTAGAATGGGCTGCATCAATTGTACGTTTGAGGATGGTCTTCAAAGTCTTGTTTACAGCCTCAACCTGATCGTTTTCTTGCGGATAGTACGAAGATGAATGTTCTTGTCTGAATCCAAGCATAGTGGTCAGTTTCGTCATCATGCTATTTTGAAAATGACTGCCATGGTCAGTGACAATCACTTTGGGTATACCAAATCATGCTATAATCTGATTGAATACGAAGAAAGCTAATGTTTCCCCGTTGGCTTTAAAAGTAGGCATTGGTTCTTCCCATTTCATAAAATAGTCAACAATGACAATAATATATTTATGCCCCCCAGCCGAGGCTAGGTTGCATGTCACGTAATCAATCCCCCATTTCATGAAGGGTCCTACCGATACAACGAGAAACATCAGAGCAGGATGTGACCGCATTTTCCTAGTGTAAAGCTGATAAGGATGACAGTGCTTCACTGCTTCCACACAATCTTTGAACATCATGGGCCAGAAATAATCGGCACGTAGTATCTTTTGGGCCGTTGTTAACCTAGAGAAATGACCCCCACACGCTCCACTATGGGAATCATTTAGGACAATCTTCGCTTCCTCATGGGTAATACATCGATGCAAAATGGAATCTACCCCTCTTCGATATAATGTATCTCCTATGATGAGGTAGTTCTTAGCATGAAGGCATAATTTACGTCGTTCCTCCCATGAGGAAGCTGTAGGATACTTCAAAGTCTAGAGATATATAAGAATATCCCCATACCAAGGATCAAAGGTGGATATCAAGAAGATATGCTCATTTAGGAACGAGTCATCTTCAATGGCTACATTTTTTTCAGTAGAAAATTTTGGTATAAGCTCAGCAAAAACTGAGGACTTTTTAGAGTTAGCAGATTGAAAATCCAAGTCAAACTCTTGGAGAATGACTATCCATTTGTTGAATTTTCCCTCGACAATCCATTGGGACAAAGCATATTGAAAGGGATTCACATCTGCCACTACTGTTGTAGTCCTCAATAAATGTAGTGACGTAACCTCTGAACAGCATAGACAACTGCTAAGGCTAATTTCTCAACATGGGAGTACCTGAGTTCAGGTCCGACCAAAGCATGGCTAAGATAGTAAACAACATGCTCTACAAGATTATCGTCCTCTTGGACCAGTACTACCCCAATGGTTGACTCGGACGTGGCCAGATACAATATAAAATCCCTAGAGTAATTTGGCAGACGCAGTAAAGGTCTCGACAACAAAGTTTTTTTCAATGCCTCGAAAGCGAGTTGTGCATTTTCATCCCATACAAATGGGGTGTCCTGTTTAAGCATGCGCATGAAACCATTGGTAATCTTGGCATAGTTATCGATAAAACATCAAAGAAAATTAGACTTTCCTTGCAGGCTTTGAAGTTTCCTAATAGAACGAGGAGGAGGCAGATTCACAATGGCCTCTACTTTTAAAGGATCCACCTGGATGCCTCCATTAGAGACAATGAACCTGAGCAATCTTCCTGACTCAACATAGAACACACACCTGTGGGGATTCAAGTGGATATTATAGTATCTGCATCTCTCAAATATTAACCGTAAGTGATCTGGATGTTGAATCCTCTTACGAGAATGTGTAGGCAGATCATCAAGGTAAGGTTCGACAATGGCTTTGATATCATGGAAGGCAAAGTTCATAGCCCATTGAAAGGTTGCCCCAACATTTTTCAATCCAAAGGGAATTTTTTTGTATGCGAAGGTACCCCAAGGACAAATGAAAGCAGTTTTATGTTGGTCTTCCGGTTTTATTTGAATTTGATTGTATCTAGAGAAACCATCCATAAACAAGAACACTTCACTTCTCACACAAGCATCTATAATCTGGTCTATAATGGCATGGGATAGTTGTCCTTAGGAAAGGCTTTATTCAAATCTCTGAAGTCAGTACAGACGCGTATGGTCCCTTGCTTCTTATTACAGGAATTGGGTTGGATACCCATTCTGTTAGAGCTATGAGATAAATAAATCCAGTCTTCAATAGTTTTTCAACTTCAGCCTTCACAACCGCCGCTTTATGTGGGTTAACAGGTCTTAAATTTTGCTGAATAGGTTTGGCATCAGGATATGTTTGGATCTCATGTTCAACAATCGATGGATCAATTCCTGGCATCTCCTCATATGACCAGGCAAAGACATCGCAAAATTCCTTAAACAAGGCAGTATAGATAGCAATCTCGTCAAGAGAGCAGTTTGCACCTATATATATGTTTTCCATGACATCAGGATTTACAGAGATGTTGATAGGGATAGTAGCGGAAATATTTGCCATATTCCCCTCAACAAACATTCCTTCCCTGGGTGAGGGATTGATGGGTGTATCAACATCATCTGACAGTCTCATATGAAACTCTTTATTTTCTATTCTGCTTAGCGCTGGAAGAAAATAGGATTGATGGTGAAGATATTCACAGATCTTACCACATCCACTCATGGCTTCCAAAATGGATTCATTAGAAGGTAAAACCATATCTAAACAGTCTGTAGAGTGCAAAGATTTTTCCACCCACGTGAGAAAATAGACTTCTTCTAGTTCTCCGAAACTGTAAGAGGGTCTGGAATGGGATCAACAATGGTTTGAGTGATAGCTTGGTAAGCCACTTCCACTGCCGATAAGGGCACTTTCGGTTCATGGGGGGAAGGGAGAACCCAAGGATCAATCCTGTCAACAACCGTGGCTATGGACTTCCCCACACTAGTAGAACCAATATAGTTAATCGGGGCTGGAAGATCAAATGTACCCATCAGTCATGTGTACATTCCATCCCCCAAGCTCTGTGCAGTAGGTTTGACCTGATAAGCCAATGGCACAGCGGACTCATTAGACTCTAAATGGCCTTTTTGAGTAAAATCAAGTTGGTCAACAGTAACCGACTTTCCTTCATGTGGAAAAACCACTACTCGAAAGATGGCTGATGCAATAGCGGACATGGCATAAGTCCAGCTTCTTCCCAGGAGCAAATTATAGTCCAAAGGTGCATCAATCACTTCCAGCTCAACAAACACTGCTTTCCCTGCCAACTTAATTTCAAAATTTGGTAGGATACCATGCATATGGAATGACCTTCCATCGAAAGCAGTAAGTAGAGTGTTTGATGGGACTAGCTCTGGGGATCTGAGAGCTTTCCAACATGACAAGGACATAGCGCATGTAGAAGCACCCTCATCAACAACTGCCCTTCCAATGGTCTTTCCACCATGGATGAAATCTATTGATAAGGATACATGGTAAGGTAGGCGAATTTTAACATCAGACAAATGAAATTTCACCATGAGACTTGATAAGTCCATGCTGCTAAGAGGGCATCCTGCTGGGCGGGACACCTCTAAAGCTGACATTCCACACAGGGTTTGGGCTAGATCTTCAATCATGGAGTATTTTGAAGCAGCCCTAGCATTAGGGTTATGTAAGGTCTTCTTGAAGACACCTTTCAATATCTTCGGCATAGTTTCAGCAGGCTTCTCGATTGTGAGAGGGTTAGAAGTTTCACCTATAGCCTTACCCTTCTCAGAAGTCTCTTTCTCATAGTTTTTATTCCTAGTCTGTAACAAAGTCAAAGATCAAACCATGTTGATATAGTTTGGGTCAGGGTAATTTGGAGTGCCCCCTGCTACATTAGAAGCTGAAGCAGAGTTCTGCCCTTGGGGAAAAGGATCCTTCAGGACAGCCAGTTGTTGAGCTTTAAGCAGCTTCTGGGCTTGTTCCATAAGGGGACAAAGGTGAGTGAGGTGATCCTTGTGGCACAACTTACATGGGAATTTAACCTTATTCTTTTCTTTCTTCCCCCCATCAGCACTATTCACTGGTTTCTACTTGTTTTGGTTTCCCTCTCCTTTCTTTCCTCTCTTTTTCTTCCCATCGGGCTGCTGATTGCCCTTCTGAGAGGTCTGTGCAAAAAAAATTGCACTCTGGGGGGAGAGGGAAACCTTTTTTGCCTCCACAGTAGAATCCTTAACGGACAACTGATGAAGTTGTTTAGCCAAAGACTGTAGGGTGGGAGAGTTTACGGACCCAACCACACCATCGACATGGGGCTCAGGCTTAGGATTCTCTGCATCATGGGTAGGCCTCGGTGCCTCAGGGATAATCTCATACAAGATCCCAGATTGTGAATAAATCAAATCCAATTGCTGGGCCCTGAGAATGGCTTCTTCTTCATTCGTCACTCCTGAGGTGGATACGTCCTTAGATATGTAGGGCAACAGGGATTTAAGGAACCACTCTAGTAAGAACTCAGAAGGAATAGTGGCTTTCATAAGGCTCTTTCACCTCCTCCACTCTTGGATATGATACAAGATGTGGGTAGCCTTATTTTGCCTAAAGGTAGATAACAAGTTTGTTCCGAAATCATATCGGACCGGAAGCTGAAAGTGGCTAATTACTGCACTAGCCAAGTCCAAAAAACTACTGAAAGCAGCAGAAGGAAACTCAATGTACCATTTTTCCGTGGTACTTGTTAAGGTTCTATGGAACAGCCTCAACCTAAATGAATCTTCATTCAATGAATTCGAACAACACCATAAATGAAATGTGGTGGCATGAGCCCCAGGATCTTCACCAACTTTTCCCTCAAATTTAGGGATGTCCAATGGCAATTTGGTGGGAACAGGTGGCCATGAGGGGTCATGCCTCATCGGGTCATTCATCAACTTAGACAAGTCTGGCAAGTTTAATGTTGCCAGGAACAGAAGCTTGTGTCGAACCGGGGCGCTAAAAGTGCCAGTCTAGGGATTAGAGGGACCTGCCCCCGAATGCCCATAAGTAAAGGTGGGGTTGCCCCCTGCCACCAGTTGTGAAGTGGATGGATTAATTTGAAACAAATTCCATTCATAAGCCACAGGGTTGTGAGTGGGAGGTGTAGTATAAGAGGTTCGGGCTGTCCCAATTGAAACTGGGGTCTAAAAAATAGGAGTAGGTATCCCTCCGCTAAACAATGAAAAGGGAGAGCTCGTAAACGGGGCCGAGACCGGAGTTTGAAATTTTTTCCCATAAGTGGTATTGTTTCAGAACTGTACTCCTACATAAGAAGGTGATGGGCCTACGTACGGAGTGGATGGGGGAATGTGTCCCCGATTCCAAGGAAATCCTTGGACGAAAGCCGAGGATCCTACCGGACCACTCTGGGCAGTGTATGTGAAGGAGGAAGGAACGGTAGGTATACTAGGAATCCCAGTAACCATGTCACCAGAAGCACCTACTAGGCTTGAGTGAACTGGCGGTTGGACCACCCAGCTCGCTGGAGTCAAAGGCATAGAAGGTATGCTATATCTAGGGGCACTTACCGGGGGAGGTAGTACCCCTTCAGCCGGAATGGCTAAGGTGAAAACAAAATAACTTTCTCCTGCAATAGACATAATCCTACCCACAGGGACACATAAAATAGGTGAATCAAAAGGTATAACCTAGACGATCACAGGATCGTTTAAGTTAGTCAAGGGTGTGTTAAAATTCCTTGCAAACTCGTAAGTCTACAAGTCTTCTATCTCAAATGTATCAAAATCAAGATAGTTAGATATAAGTGATGGTTCACCTAGAACTTCACTTACTCCTACCGATTCAAATGAACCATCCATGTCCAATCTATGCCTTTGGGGTGGAGGTGGAGGTTCCAATGTGATGAGAGGAGGAAGTTTTTGCAACCTTCTTGACCTTCTTATAGGTTGGTACTCCACGATTGAAAATTTAACAAATCAAACCCTAAGGCTAACTAGACACAGAAAAAACCACAGAGCAAACACTACAAAATTTCCTAAAGCCTCAAACAGTTAACAAGGGCGAAAGATATGCTTTCCTGAAGAAAGTTGAAGAACGGTTACTTGGCATCCTTGAAGTGGTTCTTAGGCAAAAGCGAAGGAATCACCCACCGCCCTCCTACACTTTCAACAAGGGTTACCTTCCAAGCTCGTCCAAGGTGAACCAGAAATAGCCTTTCGGTTTACCTAGGTATGAACCCTATATGTCAAGAGACTAAAGGCTACCTTAGCTATACCAATAGTCTGGGGGGACAGTCGCAATCATGACTCGTACGCATGGGTAGGGTAGCTAAGCCCAAAACTCTGTTTAGGAAAGAATCCCCAGATGCCTAAAAGTCCCGATTTATGTTTTGACAAGGAATCAGAGGGTTATCTCCTCAGTCCAATGCCTCCACGCAGCCTCATGCTTGACTCCCTTTTGAGAGGAGATTCCCAGATACAATTGATAAAGACAAGGATTTACCTATCGAATAGTCCACTACGTCTGAATTTTAAAACTTATGGGAAGTTTACACTTCCTATCCCACAAGTCTAGCCTAAGCTAGTAGGTGAATGGCCCTAGAAAATAAAAATTACTAGTAAATTTTAATTGTTGCGTTCATTTTAAAGGGCTATTTCTTACTTAGAAGGAAATGGAGTGATGAATTATGGTGTTTTTGACTCGATAAGAAATAAAAAAGCAAAGGTTTATTTTTTTCAAAGCAAATTACCACTACTAAAGCAAACTTATTTTTCTTTTGTAAATATAAATTGATGAACAAATGCAACGATAAAGAGAAACTAAGACTATATTTTTGTAGTTTTGAGATTATATTTTAAAACTGAAATGAAAACTACTTATGCAAAAACAAATGCAAAAAGCTTGAAATTTTTTTTCTTTTCACTTTTTAAAATGCTCAAACACTACTATGCACCTAAAATGCACTAAACTTGATTATACTTGGATCAAATCAACTGTATAAAGCAAACAAATTGAAGTAAATAGATTATAAAGACCAAAAATCAACCAACAAGGGAAGACTTGGAACCCTAGCTTGGGCGCGTACAATGATAAGAAATCACTGAAAACACACAAAGGTAAGTGGCAAACCAATTACTATCTAAAGATAGACTGGGAAAAACATTGCCCAAAACCCTGATCACTGATTCAGACAAAAACACTTCAACCTATAACCCAAACAGGCAGACCTACTTCAACATGCAAACAGAAGACAATCGAAACAAAAGAAACTCAAGGGCTTTACAGGAAAGCACAAGGTGTGGCTACCAAGGTCATCAAACTAACATCATAGTGCTTATAAGGAGGACCAACTAACAAACAGGAATCATAAAAAGATAGGGACAAGCAAACCCTAGCGCAAAAATCCCTATTTCAAGGCTTGTACACGACTATGTATAAGGTCAACTCGCGTACTATACGCGACTATCCTAGAGAGCAACTTGCGTATGCAGGCCTCTGTACACGACTATGTATAAGAGAAACCCACGTACAAGTACAAAATTTTCTCAAAAAGAAGGAAAATCCACAAGGCCTTCAAACACTATGGTAAGCATGAACCAGGACAAGATACCACACAGAAACTCAAGGCAAAGACTGGTCAAGGATAACAGAAATAACCTACAGTAGTATGGGCTCCCCAACAAATTCACGAGTTCTATTTTTCAAGAATAAACACCTTATAACTGAAGGTCTGGGGTTACCAACGTACTCTTAAAACTTGCAGGCAATCAACTTTAAAGTACAGAAAGGAAGTAGGAAGATAGGATGGACTCACCCGATTCATGATGGTTGATCCAAGCTTTGTCTTCTCCTGCTTTGCTTCTCCTCCAAAGCTTTCAGGGATGTTTCTCCTTCACCCGTAAAGAGAAAATCCTCCAAATGAAAACTTATACATGTATATTTGACAAGTTAGATAAACAATATATAGAGTGTTTAATCATAATTATTCATCAAATCGTGATGCATGAAATATATTCAACACACATTTGGAATAAGGATTCTCTTTATTAACAATAGTGAATGAGTTAAGGTTACAACCCAATGCCTGAAACAAGGACTCCTCTGCAACCAAAGGATTATGAGTTCTACGAATCCAAAGACTTCTGAATAGATACCACCAGCATAACGTTTCTCTCCAAGTATGATTGATTAATGCCCTCCCCAAGGCCTTTATTTATACTTAGTGAAATAAGGTAGTTTTGAAGGTTGAGGAGGTTGAGACAGTTAAGATAGTTATGGTTTAGGGCTTAACAAATCTCAATTAATCACGATTTATTATTTTTAATGTCAAAGGAAGGCGTACGCGAGTATTGATACTGGCAACCCATGTATGACACGCGAGTTTCTATAAGGGAAACCCATGTACAGATCTGTACACGGGTTGCAATGACAAATACTTGCATACAGTACGTGACATGATGTAGGAAAAGTCATGTATGTACGTAGGTTGCTTATAGGTAAAGTTGCGTACAGCAATTGACATATGAAAAATTAAAAATGGCAACCTAGATGGATAGTGAATGTATTTTATAACATGCCCGTCTATAATGTTTTAGGAAACCTTCAATCCATAAATTTCCTTTTTTGCACCAACATAGGAAATGTCGGCTCTCGGACGGAGAAGTGCCATTTGGGTTGATAGCAATTGTCACTATGTGTCATCACACAAAAACATGTCTTTTGGTTCCATATATCAAAAATCATAAAAAAAATTAAATAATTCAAAAAAAAATTAAAAAGAGGGTTTAGATTCGTTACCAATGTCATTGTATGCTGCTCCTGGTGGTAGGGGCATGTCGGGATCTCCCCAAAAATCTATCTCCGCATAGGGGTAATCATCGATGGCAACTATCTGCCACCGCCACCATGGAAAGAAATAAGCTGGGTAGGGGTTAGACACCCTACCTCCGCCCAGTCTGTGCATCGCATATGCCCAACGTCATTGGGCTGGATCTCAAACCCCGTGAGGAGGAACGTCAACTCTAGGGCTCAGCCCCGAAACATGCTCGAAGAAGAAAGTGCTCAGTATACTACCGAAACCGAAGTTTCGTACCCTACCCATCTTCCAGTCACTAGGCTACTGCTTCATGTTACTCAAGAGCATAGTACTCCAATCGTAGACCGTGGGTCTCATGCATTCCACTGCATAGAACATCAATGGCTGCGAGGCTTGGTAGAGTGAGGCTAGCCCTGCTATCCTACCGAGTGCCAGTAGTATCGCCTTCAGGCCTAGTACCTGGAAGGAGTTTTTCAATATTTGACTCCTAACCTTTTTCATTTTTAGAAAGCAGTATACAACAATATACTCATCAATGGTGAGGCCACCTTCGAGCTTGCGAGAATGTAGGTTCACCACCTCTCCCCGTCGGGACAATCTAGTAATGAAGTATATGTCCTCCAACTCGATCATGAGGGAAATCCTGTCAATCTGAAAGGACTTTGAGTCAGGATCTCAGTAGTCTACTAGCATCTACAGCAGTCTTGGTTTGGCCCTCAGGTTTCCAAGACACCAAAACTTATACAGCCCACATGCACGTAGAGCTTGTTGAGCCATTAGATCGCCCAATACAGCTTCTTCTACATCCCCGTGTTCTCTCTCCCAGCATTCTAGAACCATTCTGCACATTTAAATTAATTTTTGGTCAATATTTGTCTTAAAAAACCATGAACACAGCCACATATGTGACTGTTTGCAAAACAATCACATATGTATGCAGGTTTGGGCCATTTTTCCATGTATAGCCAGCCCTATACGCAGAAAAAGCCCCGATTTCTGAGTGGGCCGAAGTGACTATCTTAGACTGGCCTTGAAATTGATTTTTACCATGGAAATTGAAAAAATTTACATGCAAAAGGAAGAGCAAGCCATGGGAAGTTACCTGGAAAAAACGGTGTCGGATTTCGCCAGACGAAACTCCTGGAATTCGCGTTTGAAGTTCTGAGCTCAATTGGGTAAAAATTGCAAATGATATATAATTTTTGAATTTTTTACTATTTATAGAAAAATTTTCAAATTTTTGAAAATTTTTACCCCCTCTTCTATAGTTTTGAACTGTTTCTGACCTTTTTGGACCATTTTGGACTAATATGATGATGTAGGAGACCGTTTTGAGTGTTGTTTCGACCATTGTTTTGACCCGTTCATGCCGATTTTAGGTATGATGTTTAAACTGGAATATAGGTTAGATTTTACCTCCATTTGCATTTTGCATGACCTTATGACCATTTCATTATAACCTTAGGAACGAACCCATTCTATCCTGCCACGAAACCTTCTTGCTATTTTAGAAGTGACATGGTGTGAATGGTAGAGTTTGACCTTACATGGGTGCCCTAGTTAGCTCCTTATTTGCATTTGGTTCCCATGCCAACAGTCTGTCCTTTAGGGTGTGGGAGTCCATTGTATAGTATCACCATGTCATTTCGCAAGAGCTTCATACTCCTCTTGATCTTTTTGCTGGCCTATTTCCCCAGGACTCCGTTATGTCAAGTTGTAATTGCATTATCATGAGCTTTTCCTACCTCATTGAGCCTTATGTCGGCTTCCCTGACTTTGAGTATCAGCCATATAGCCCAAGCTTGTCTCATGTCTAGCCACGTAGAGCCATTTTGTATATCCTTTTCATCTTGATTCCCTATTTTTACCAGGAGGGGACTTTCCCCCGAGTGTCGCTATTCTACACATGTGTCCTTACATTAAGCATAGGTATGTTCTGCTGCTTGGAACTAGTTTGTTTGTCCCTTGACACTCGTCTCCTCCTAATATGTAACTATGAAGCACTTTTATTCTTTTTCAAGCTTTTCAAAATATTTGAAAATTTCCAAAAAAAAAAATCAAAAAACCAAAAATATGGACAAGAAAAGATGTTATCTTTGGCAGCAGTCGAGTCATGTCACATTCGAATAGAGCACTGTATATCACATTCATTGGTTGGGTTAATAGTTTGACTTTAGGAGCTGTACTCATTTCTCTGAGTTTATCTCCACTGACTAGTTAAGCTTCTAGTCCCTATGGAGCCTCTGTCGATGCCTCCTGTGTCACAGAGATGTCCTAGTTTTGTATATTGATTCTATGCTACCTACATTTAGTCACCATTCACCTTTATGCTCTGGTTCGAAGGAAGTTGAAACCTAAGTCGGCCTTTCCTCGGATATCTTGAATTTGCATGTCGGCCATTCCCGATACAGTTACTGGTTCATGCACACGATGATCAAGTCCTTCCACATTATACAGCTTTGCTAAGTACCTCATGTTGGATGATGGGGGATGCCTTTATACCCTCCTTCCAACAGATTTCATCCCATCGACTTCAGATCATTTATTCTGGGATAGGAATCTAGAGTCATTTTCGAGTCATCAATGGTAGGTTCTCTCGCCATCGACAGTTTTTGGGAATACATCAATGTCCCCTGATCGATGGATTCTCTCAAGTGTTCGACCTCAACAAATTTATTCACACTTGTTAGTTTGCACTCTATTACCTTGATTCCCATTTTCATTATCAATGGGTAATCTTGCGTCTGTTAATGGTATACATCAATGATTGGTAATCAGACGATGGACTACTATGTTCGAATTCAGCACCTCTATTCACATAGTAGGACATGTACTCATAGCAGTTTGTGTAGAAGACCTTCTAGATTGGTGGCATTTCTTATATGCTACCTCCTTGATCATGCCTGTGTTCATGAGATTTCAGCTCTCGTGACTTTATTCCAATATATGTCAGATATTTCCAGCCATTATGGAGATCTTGATCCACTATATATCTTCAGCCTTCATGGAGATCATGATCCTTTGTATATCTTCATCATGGATATTCTGATCTATCTATATTATACGTGGTGATGACCACACATGTCATATTTTGTATCATGCCTATTCATGGCCATTGTACTCTTATGTATCCAAGACTGCTACATCTACTTGCAGTTATGTGCAAAGTTTGATCATTGTATTGTACTGATTGGATGGATTTTTCTTCCATTGGGTTCTTCATCACTCCATTTCTGGAATGGACTTATAATGTATTTTGGACATCGTATGATCCCTCTGACCTAACACATTAGGGGACATCTGTTATAGCGGATTTTACCACATATGGTGGATCACACCTTTATGGCCTTCCCTATCCCTCTGCAAGCTCTTTAGACCCCATGGACCATTTTTTTACCTTTGATGTTTCCAATATCATCCCTAAAAACATGCAATAATTTCCATATGCGGCTTTTCATCTCTTTCTCGCGTATATACGTGGATTTGACCCTTAAACCCATGTACATCGGGATGTGTGCAAAAGGCCAAATGATTTTGGAGTTTTCCTTGATGTGGATCCAAGTCACTTGTCTCTTGGCCTTCCATATGCCTTGAGATCATTCAAATTCGACCTTCCATTACCCCATTGAAGAGCTATATAAGGAACCCATTGGATACATTGAAAAGAGAGGAATTGAAGAGCAAGAAAACTATAGTCCATTGTTGCCGGAGCTTATACTTGAGTCTACATCCCTTTGTCCCTTGGAGAACTTTGTGTTCTTCCCAATATTTGAGCTTTCTATCGAGAGATGGAGGATTGAAGTGGTGGAGGCCCAAGTGGGGGACTTAGTTTCTCCGATTCGCAGACATGCCGATAGAGGTTGTCACTATTGTAATCTCTATTTTATATCAATAGAAATATCTTTTCCTGTCCAATAATGTGTATTTAAATGAGTATTTGATCTATGGATGCTTTTAAATTCTTATATGTTATTGATTATACATGCTAGAGTAGGTCTAACACAATTATATATAGCATGCTTGTCTTGTTTGTTGAATGTTGAGGAAGGAAATGGCTAATACAAGCGAGAGTGGAAAATCTCAATGGGGATCTACATCAACCATCCGGAATAAGGTATGAATCAAGATCCTTTAGTGTTAGATGTTTGGTTTCTCTTGCATATAGGGAAGGATTGATTTCTGGAGTTAAGCTGTCTGTTGTGGTACCCCAAGCCATAGGAATTTCTCTCCATAATAGTGAAGGTGGGGTTGGCCCCTACTGCCAATTGTGAAGTGGATGGGTTGCTTTGGAAAGGATTCCATCCATACACAACAGGATTGTTTGTGTGAGGTGTAGTATAAGAGGTTTTGGATGCCCCATTCGAAACTGGGGTTTGAAATACAAAAGCAGGTATCCCTCCACTAAAAAGTGAAAAGGGAGAGCTCGTGAACGGAGCTGAAACCTGAGTTTGAAAAACTTGACCATAAGGGTTAGTGTTTCCAAACTGTACCCCTACATATGAGGGTGTTGGGCCTATGTATGGGGTGGATGGGGGAATTTTCCCCCCATTCCAAGTAAATACTTAGACAAAAGCCGAGGATCCTATAGGACCACTCTGAGCAGTGTGTGCGAAGGAAGTAGGAATTGTAGGTACACTAGGAATCCCAATGACCATACCACCAGAAGCACCTACTAGACTTGTGGGAGCTGGTGGTTGAACCACTCGGCTCACTGGAGTTAAGGGCATAGTAGATATACTTGTTCTAGGGGTACCTATTGGGGGAGGTAGCACCCCTTCAGCCGGAGAGGCTGAGGTGGAAGTGAAAGAACTTTCTCCTACAGTAGACATTATCCTGCCCACATGGACACCAATCACGAGTGAGTCGAAAGGATGACCCTGAACGATCACAGGATCATTTAATTCAATTAGAGGTGCATTAAAATTCCTTGCAAAATTGTCAGCTTGCAAGTCTTCTATCTCAAATATGTTTAAATTAAAACGGTTTTCCCTAAATTCTGGTTCACCTGGAACTTCACTAACTCCTATCGGTTCAAAAGAACCGTCTGTGTCCAATCTCCGCCTTTGAGGGGGAGGTGGAGGTTCCAAAGTAATAACTGAAGGAAGGTTTTGCAACCTTCGTGACCTTTTGATAGATTGGTCCTCCATCATTGTAAATTTGACTCTTCAAAACCGAAGGTTGGCTAAAACACAGACAAACCACAGAGCAATCATTACAAAAATGCCTAAAGTCTCAACAATCACAAAGGGTACAAGATATGCTTTCTTGAAGAAATTCAAGAGACAATTTCTTGGCATCCTTGAAGAGGTTCTTAGGCACAAGCAGAGGAATCACCCACCACCCACCTACACTTTCAACAAGGGTTACCTTCCAAGCCCGTCCAAGGTGAACCAGAATTAGCCTTCTGGTTTACCTGTGTATAAACCCTAGATGTCAAGAGACTAGAGGCTACCTTAACTATATCAATAGTCTGGGGGGGGGAGTCACAAGCCTGATTCATATGCATGTGCAGGGTAGCTGAGCCCGAAACTCTGTCTAGGAAAGAATTCCTAGATGCGTAAAAACCTTAGTCTACGTTTCGATAAGGAATCACAGGGTTATCTCCTTAGTCCAATGCCTCCACGCGGCCTCGTGCTTAAATCCAGTTTGAGAGGAGCTTCCCATATACTATCGATAAAGAGAGGGATTTACCTATCGATTGGCCCACTATGTCTAAATTTAAGTACTTATGGGGAGTTTACACTTCTTATCCCACAAGTCTAGCCTAAGCTAGTAGGTGTATGGCCCTATAAAACAAGAATTACTAATAAGTTTTAAATTATAGCGTTCATTTTAAGGGTTGTTTTTAATCAGAAGGAAAGTGGAGTGAAAGACTATGATATTATTGATTTGATAAGAAACATAAAAAACAGGTGTACAAATCAATTCCAAAGCAAATTATCACTACTTAAAACAAGCTTCTCTCTTTCTTTTTTGTAAATATAAACTAATGAAAATGCAACTAAGAAAAAGAAAACTAAGACTTATTTTTGAAATTTTTGAGATTTTATTTAAAAATTGAAAGTAAAACTACCATATTCAATTCAAATGCAAATGTTTCCAATGCTTTTCTTTTCACTTTTCAAATTCCTCAAAGATTACTATGCACCTAAATGTAAAAATTCTTGAGTATGCTTGAATAATCTAACTATATAAAGTAAGCAAAATGAAGTAAAGTAGATTTATAAAAACCAAATATCAACCACCTAAGGAAGACTTGGAAAACACCCAGCAGGGGAAGACACAATGAATGGAAATCACTGAAATCAATCAAAGGCAAGTGACAAACCAACAGTATTCAGAAATAGAATGGGATATACGGTATCTAGAACCCTAATCATTGATTCATACAACCAGCACTTGGACCTATCACCCAACACGAAAATCCACTTCAAATTGCTAAAAGAAAGACAATCCAACAAATAAAAATCCATGGGCTTACCTAAAAGCACGAAGTATGGTTAACATGGCTATCAAACCTAAAGTGCAATGCCAGTACTAAAGACCATCAGGCAAGACAAAATCCACAAAAGGACAGGGACAAGAAACCCTACCCCAAAAGTTTGTTGCTCAGGCTTGTACGCAACTGTCTACAAGAGCAACCCACATACTGTATGTGACTGTCCAATACAACAACCCATGTACACAGACCTCTGTACACGACTGTGTAGCACAGCAACCCACGTACAGGAGTAAAAAATTTCAACAAAAGAAAAATTATGAAGGTATTCAAACACCACTATAAGGCTAAACCAAGACAAAACACCACACATTGAATCAAAGCAAAGACTGGTCAAGGATCTACAAAGATAACCCACAACAGGCTGGGCTCCCCAGCAGAGTCGCCAGTTCTATTGTTTAGGATTAAACACCCTTGTAACCTAGGTTCCGGGGTTACCAACTTACTTCTAACCTTCCAGAAAATTAGCTTTAATAAAATACAAAAAGGAAATAGGAAGAAATACTTGACTCACCCGATTACCGACGATTGATCCAAGCTTGATCTTCTTCCACTCTGCTTCTCTCCAAAGCTTCCAGGGATGCACCTCCTTCACCTGCAAAGAGAAAATTCTCCAAGTACAATCTAACGTCTGAGACAAGGACTCCTCTGCAACCAAAGGACTCTGAGTTCTATTTCTCCAAGACTTCTGAAGATATACCACTAGCATAACTTTTCTCTCCAAACTTCATTGATTAATGCCCTCCCCAAGGCCTCTATTTATACTTTGGGAAATAGAGTGGTTTCGAAGGTTGAGGAGGTTGAGATAGTTGGGGTGGTTAATGATTAGGGCCCAACTAATCTCCATTAATCGTGATTTATATTTTTAATGTCGAATGAAGATGTACGCGACTATTAATATAAGCAACCCGCATATGACATGTGAGTTTCTTAAAGGAAACCCGCGTATGCTAATGTACGTGGGTTGAAATGGGAATAGTAGTGTACGTACGCGAGTTGCAATGGGAATAGTCGCGTACGTACGCGAGTTGCAATGAAGATAGTCACGTATGCCATTCAACTCTTAGAAAAATAATATGGCAAGATGGTTGAAGGGTAAATGCATCTCATGTCATGCCCATCTATAGTGTTTTGGCAAATTTCAATCCTAAGATGTCCTTTTGTGTACCAACATAAGGAATGTCAGCACTCGGACAGAGAAGTGGCATTTGGGTTGATAACACTTATGCTAACTTAGCCTTGAATTTTTCATGAAAATAAAAGGTGAGGGAGCCTTTCTTCATTGCAAACACTTGTTCTTAAACAGCTGTCATCTAATCTTCATCATTTCACCTCTTTCAGGGGACAGATTGTTGAAAACTAGGCTTCAAATATCCACCTCTATGTCTCAAATGGTGACATCTATGTGGATGTGCTCTGAACTTGTTGCTACCTTTCACACACCTGGGTTATGTGGCAAAAATATTCAAGCAACTTGGTGTGTCCTTGGGGGAAATTGTCGAGTCAAGGTTGTCACCTTGTTCTTGACTCCTCCGTTTAGGCTCAACTCCTAACGAAGCCAAGGGGGGTAGACCCTATTAAGTTACTAAGGCAAACTTATTTAGTATGATGATGGTAATAAAGAGTAATTTTTTTAGGAGATTCGATTTAACAATTGTAAACAACAAATAACATTATGAGATAATCACAAGTAAGCACGAAAATGACACCCAATCACATATAGATTGAAAGAAATAAAAAGTTGACCAATGCCTTGAAAATGGAGTCAAAAAACAATTAAGAGTGCTTGCAAGTGCTGGAATGAATGTTGTGCAATTGTATCTTGGTTAATTTTAAATTAATGTAAGAATATGAGTAATTTAACTTAGGTGAGGGGACTCCAGATATACCCAGGGGGTACTTGAAGTATGTCCAAAACTAAACCGTCACAGCTACCCGCAAGGAATATGTGGGATGAATGGAGTCTCTGAGGCTATTGTTCATAATGCACCCAAAGGTGTAACAGATATCGATGCCCCGTGGTCATTTTTCAGGAGTTCCCGCTTCCTTTGGGTATTTTGCCACCGTAATGGTTTGATCGAGGTGTTGGATTTTCGCCTGATGGTTTGTCAATTTGGGGAGAGTGAATCCTAATTATTCTAGTCACTCAAGTGCTTTTGATGTAGCTTGACTGATTGGACAAACTTCAGCCAAGTACAAAGCATACACATTGGAGTCTTCGTTATTTTTAGTAAATTTTAAGATAGGTGTTCTTGTTAAAAAGAAAAACCTCCAGGAACCTCTTTCAATCCAAGTGGATCTCAATTGGGGAATCAAGGAGGGGTTAATTTTATTATGGCTAATGGAACAATTGATGAAAAAGGAATCAAGGATACACAACGCCAATTTTCTAATTAGTCCTACCACGCATCTCTTTCCCCTTGTGGGTCAATCAGGAAGTCGTGGGGTAAGTAGTATGATTAATTTTGAAATTAAAAAATGGAATAATGCAAAATTATATCAAAGTACAAAACCATACATGTCAGTACTAAACTAGAGCATAAAAAGGGAAAAATGCAAAAAAGTGAAACTGACGCAGATCCCCCCTCGGGGGATGGGGAGCGGGCTCGAAAGAGCCTACTCAAAAAAGATTTTATTTTATTATTATTGGTTACAATATCAGTAAAGTGAAATATCAGAAACCTCTTGGTCCTTATACAGGATGAAACCAAGATCTTACAACCTTCCAAATTTTTTTAATTTTAGTGAAAGGGGAGACCCCTGGGGGGATTTGAACGCTCCCGAGGCCACTTTCAAATAGAAGATTCCTTTATTTTATATTACACATGATAAAAACCAGGAATAATGTTATAATAAAATATTTCCAAAATCACTTTAAGAGTACCTTTGGATCAGCCTACCTTAACTCAAAAAAGACTAAGTTAAAACTAGCTAAACAGGTGAAAAAGGAACCAAGGAAAGCAAGATTTCCTTGGGATATTGGCTTGTTGTTTGTTCAGCCAATGAAATTTTCTCTAATTTCTGGATTTAATCTTTTTAAAATAGAAAATAAAATATAGAGCATGCAACCTACTGATTTTGTTTAACTTGCCATGCAAAATGGACGATTTCCTTATGCTAGATCTAGAATGCTTAATGATACTTTTCAGAATTGAGATCTAGACTATGAGATTTGAAATAGAATATCTATGTAAATTTAATTTTGATATAACAGATCCAAATGATAACAAAGCTTTTGAACTCAGTAACCAGGTAAGAAAATTGATTTTTTTTTAAGGAGAAAGAGAGAGAGAGAGAGTGCTGGAAGCCAGAGAATGTTGGGATTTGGAGTTTGCTTTGGTGAAACACCGAGGGACTATGTCATTTAGAAGATATTGAAGATGAGGAAGATGCAAACAAGCTCAACCTCTTCTACAAGCAAGATCACCTGCAACTTAGAAATCCTTACACAAACAGATAGTTAAAACATAGGTGCTGCTGGAAGAGATAATTGGAAAGCATGCAATTAAACTTAAAATACATACAACTCCAATAGATCTGAAACAAGCAACAGTAAGAGCATAAATCAAAATAGAATAAACTCTTACCCTAATAGGAGGGACCTCTCTCCTTCAAGGCCAACAATTAACCAGCAAAAGCAATGATAAATAACAGAGATTAGACCTCATAAGCATTTGACAATCACCATCCACACATGAAGAGAATTACACCATAGATCTTGCCTCCAAAGCTGCTTTATTCCAAAATAATAAAAAATAACACGGTATAAGAGCAACAACACCTCAATCCCAGTTCTAACTAGCATGGAAGAGGCAGTCTGAGCTTTATTTATACACAAAATTAAAACCCCATCCCAGAGGGGGCACAAATCCCAAGGAGATAGACCACTGTAGCTGAAAGAGAGTCCATCAATGCCTGATCTGTGTCTAACTAAGCCTGATATGAGTCTCACTGATTGCAACTGTCAATCAGAGAGATGATCTGACTGACACCTCAACCTGTTGACTAAAGCATCCACCAAAACTCATCCAGATGAGCCCACACATGTGGAGGAGAGAGGGAGGGTGAAATTCCCCATAAAGGAAGCTGAAGTTCAACTCTGGATCCACCCAGATCACCTCCTTCAGTCAAGCATTTGTCGAATCCGATCAATATGGTGTAGATCTGACTGATTTCAATCAAATCGGCTGAGAATCCACTGATATAGGATTTTGGATTTGCTCCATTATTCATCAATTTATTAATTAAAATAATCAATAATTGATTTTTTGGGGCTTTCTGACCTAAGTGATGGAAAATCACTTAAAACTAGGAAATAGTGGGTCTATAGGTTTACTAGGTGCTCTTAGCTTGAAAATGAGCACCTACATGACTGAAACGGACTTCCAATCCCACTTTTATTACAAAACCAATTTTTCCAATTAAACTATTAAAAATAGCCTAAGTTTTGGAAAAAATAAATTTTAATAAAAAACACTGAAAAAATTGAAAAATTAAAAAAAATGAAAAACCCTAGGGGGACTTAGACATGTTCATATGACTCGACCATGATGCCCAGCATGTTTATACATTGACACATGGACTCTAATAACCTCAATAGGCCTAAATGCCAAGCCGACCACCCCAACTTTGGAGGTATTGAGTGAAAAACTCAGAAATTATAATTCGTTTATTCAACAACCCATAATAACCAAGGGAAAAAACACCCTGGGATGATCGGATTGAGAAATAAAATCTATGAGACCGATTCTTTTACAGACACTATCATGCTAGAAAATTTATTACAACTCCCCCAAGGGGGTATGAACATGTGATATGGTACAACAAAGTTTCCCAGAAGTAAGACTGAAGGTCTTCTGAAGTCCTAACAAGTTATCCTTGTCTAGTTCACCAAGCTCACTTGATAAAAAACCACTAAGTACAACTTAGGTGGTAACATTCTGGCTCCAACTATGGGACGTGTGCTCAATTTGGTCATAGCGCAAGGAGAGGATACAAGAACACCATAATCTCTAGTTTGTACACCCTGTAAAAACATCTCAACTTGACAAGAAAACCTCAATAGCACAAGCTTTATATAAAAACCAAATGAACCACTAAGTCGATTTATTTAAACAAAATAAATGTAACTAACTAATGGAAGCAAAGTTTTATTATAGCTAAGTACAAAATAGAAATGCCGAAAGTAAATGCTCTCTTTCAAGGAGCTTATTTTCCTACTCTAAGCATGATATAAAAGGGGTTAAGTGTAATTAGAAATCCAATGTAATCACCTAAGTATTTTATTAAAATAAAAAAAAATTCCTTGTCTTTGGTTACCATCCAAAGTAAGGATACCTTATTCAGAAAATGCAAACCTGTGTGATGGTCCGAAATGGGAGGGATGGATGCGAGATCATAAGAATATAATACTTCATCATATTGCTTCCCAAACTGGTATGTGCTTGCACAAGCTACTTCTATCCATGACTGGATAGGGTTGATATACAAATCAGAGTGATGAGGCAGATTGAATACACCATCATACTGATCATCAAGGCTTATCGGATGATAACTCGTTGTATAAGCCCCAAGTAGCTCTAAATCATAACGAAACTCCATATGTGAATATGATAGTTGAGACTGATATTCGACTAACTACATCACATCTGTCTTTTCACAACACTGCTTCTCAATGTCTTCATTATTGATACCTTTGTACTACTCTGAATGATATGACTCTAAATGATCATATAAGAGTTTTGAATGCTACTTTTCCATACTAGGATTTTCCCAAGTCTCCAGATCCATGCTTCCCTCTATGGAAGTATAATAGATTGGACTTCCACAAATTTCTAAATAGACACTCCCCTTGCTAGATATAGCATAGATAGGATTCTTAATATGATATCCACAAAAATCCCAATAGTCATCACCACCATCTATGTCAGATGTGATGGATTCCCCATTGCTGATATCAAGTTCTATTTTTCTTCATTACTAATACTAATATATGGCTCATACTGATCATATGTATAAACTGCATGCTCCTTTTTCATATCAAAGTTTCCCAAGGCCACATGGTCCATGCTCTCTCCTTTAGATATGCCATAGACAGAAAAATCAGCAAAACCATCAAAAGTTTCTGGTTCATTATTTTCCTCTTTATTCATGTCATAGACTAGATTTTCCAAGAATGTCCAGGACTCCTCATCAACATATTTGTCGGAGATGAGGGAGTCTTCGTCACTTGTATCATGCTCCAAGTTATACTTGTCCTCATTTTCATACTCATCTTCTTTAGAGAAAAGGTCACAAGGCAATAAACCTTCCAGACTGTCATCATTATATGGAGAACACGTAGGAGTCCCATCATGTACATTACGGTTTTCATCATAAGTTTCACTATAAGATTCAGCAATGGTTTCATCCTTAGGTTTGTACTGTTTAGCTGGTGACAAAGGGTAGGCCTGGCCTACCATGTAAATATGATCAGGCTTGCTTGAAGTTGTTTCCTAGCTACTGAACTCGGGAAGTCCATGTTCCATGACTTGATTTGCAACATAACAAGTGATTTCTTGGTGGAATTGGTCACAGGGTATACACCATGGAATTACTTCTTCTACCATGTTAGCTGAGTCTAATTGGTTTGGAATCCTAGGCTCTTGCTGGGGAAATTTCTTTTGATACATCTGATTCTGCTTAGGCTGAAAGTTCCTAGGTCCATTATTTCTTTCCATTATGATTATTCTATTGTGCATATGATTTAGTTGTGCGGATTGATTTGCCATAAGTTGGTTTTGACTAGTAACCAAGTCTTTTATCATGTCTATTACCTTTTCCATGGGATCTTTAGAGGCTCCCTTTTCTTCTGATTCAATGGCTTTTCCCTTAGTGTAACCTGGAATGTTGGATTGTTCTAAAGACTGCATATTCTTTTCTATTTTCTTGGCCAATTCCTGAGTAGTTTTTAGATCGGTCGGCTCTTTGTCTCTTAATTGATACCTCAAATCACCAGTGAAAGCTTCGATGTAAGATATGAGGATTGAGGCATCCTTTGGCTTCATTTCTTTAGGGAGGTCCGCAACCACATGCATGAACATAGTGTTAAATTCATCTATGGTTTCATTCTCCATCTTCTTAATGTTATGAAGGGCAGCAAGAAGATGTCTTGGTTCTTTCTTTTCTCTCCATTTCTTCTTAAAACCCTCTAGGAATTCACTAAGATTTTTATATGAATCATCATCTAGGTCGAGGTACCACTCTTCAGCATCATCTTCTAAGGATAAAGCAAAGAGCTTCATTTTGACATCGTCGTGGTCATGGGAAGCATCATTGCAATAACTGACCAGGTGCTTTTCAAACTTTCGATGGTGAGACTTGGAAGTGATGGCATTATTGCCCTGAAATATGGGGAGCTTCTTGATAGCATCCTTTGGAATGGCATGGGGAGCACCTACTATCTGAGAAAAGTCAAGGGGTTTGAACAATTCCATCATTTCTTGAGAATGGTGAACATGACTCTCTACAAATATGTGATGGATATCTGAGAGGGATTGGTCTCCTAAATCTTCAAGGTTTCTACAAGAAGTCTTCCTATTCAATATTTCCCTAATAAATCTTTCGGATTCAGGGAGAGGTCTAAATAATTGTCGGTGGTTTCTTCGAGTAGAAATTATTGAAGGGATGTTATACAGTGGAGTCGCTAGATGGATCGAGTTTTAATTTTTATGTTTTTTAAAGACAAGATCAATCAATTTTTTTATCTTTTTAGTTGTTTAGAAAAAAACTAAGCTAAGTTGTACCCAGGTATAAAAATATTTATCCCTGGCAACGACGCCAAAAAAGTGTTGTCGCCTTTCACACGCCTAGGTTACATGGAAAAAATCTTCAAGCCACTTGGTGTGTCCTTGGGGGAAAGTCTCGAGTCAAGGTTGTCACCTTGTTCTTGACTCCTCCGTTTAGGCTCAACTCCTAACGAAGCCAAGGGGGGTAGACCCTATTAAGTTACTAAGGAAAAATTATTTAATATGATGATGGCATTAAAGACTAAGTTTGTTAGGAGTTTCGATTTAACAATTGTAAACAACAAATAACATGATGATATAATCACAAGTAAGCACGAAAATGACACCCAATCACATATAGATTGAAAGAAATAAATAGTTGACCAGTGCCTTGAAAATGGAGTCGAAAAACAATTGAGAGTGCTTGCAAGTGCTGGAATGAATGTTGTGCAATTGTATCTTGGTTAATTTTAAATTAATGTAAGAAGATGAGTAATTTAACTTAGGCGAGGGGACTCTAGATATACCCAGGGGGTACTCGAAGTATGTCCAAAACTAAACTGTCATGGCTACATGCAAGGAATATGTGGGATGAATGGAGTCTCTGAGGCTATTGTTCATAATGCACTTGAAGGTGTAATAGAGATCGTCACTCCGAGGTCACTTTTCAGGAGTCCCCGCTTCCTTTGGGTATTTTTCCACCGTAATGGTTTGATTGAGGCGTTGGATTTTCGCCTGATGGTTTGTCAATTTGGGGAGAATGAATCCTAATTATTCTAGTCACTCAAGTGATTTTGATGTAGCTTGACTGATCGAACAAACCACAGCCAAGTACAGAGCATAGACACTAGAGTCTTCGTTATTTTTAGTAAATTTTAAGATAGGTGTTCTTGTTAAAAAGAAAACCCTCCAGGAACCTCTTTCAATCCAAGTGGATCTCAATCAGGGAATCAAGGAGGGGTTAATTTTACTATGGCTAACGAAACAATTGATTAAAAAGGAATCAAAGATACACAACACCGGTTTTCTAATTAGTCCTACAACGCATCTCTTTCCCCTTGCGGGTCAATCGAGAAGTCATGGGGTAAGTAGTATGATTAATTTTGCAATTAAAAAATGGAATAATGCAAAATTATATCAAATTATACAACCCTGCATATCAGTACTAAACTAGAGCAGAAAAAAGGGAAAAATGCAAAAAAGTTAAACGGACGCAGATCCCCCCTCGGGGGATGGGGAGCGGGATCGAAAGAGCCTACTCAAAAAATATTTTCTTTTATTATTATTGGTTATAATATCAACAAACTGAAATATCAGAAACATCTTGGTCCTTTTACGGGATGAAACCAAGATCTTACAACCTTCCAAAAAAGTTTAATTTTAGTGAAAGGGGAGACCCCTGGGGGGATTTGAACGCTCCCGAGGCCACTTTCAAACAAAAGATTCCTTTATTTTCTGTTACACCTGCTAAAAAACAGGAAGAATTTTAGAATAACATATGCCCAAAATCACTTTAAGAGTACCTTTGGATCAGCCTACCTTAACTCAAAAAAGAATAAGTTAAAACTAGCTAAACACGTGAAAAAGGAACCAAGGAAAGCAAGATTTCCTTGGGATATTGGCTTGTTGTTTGTGCAGCCAATGAAATATGCACTGATTTCTGGATTTAATCTTTTTAAACAAGAAAATAAATTCTAGAGCATGCAACCTACTGATTTTGTTTAACTTGCCATGCAAAATGGACGATTTCCTTATGCTAGATCTAGAATGCTTAATGATACTTTTCAGAATTGAGATCTAGACTATGAGATTTGAAATAGAAGATATATGTAAATTTTACTTTGATATAACAGATCCAAATGATAACAAAGCTTTCAAACTCAGTAACCAAGTAAGAAAATTGATTTTTTTTGAAGGAGAAAGAGAGAGGGAGAGAGAGAGTACTGGAAGCCTGGGAATGTTGGGCTTTGGAGTTTGCTTTGGTGGAACACCGAGGGACTATGTCATTTAGAAGATATTGAAGATGAGGAATATGCAAACCAAATCAACCTCTTCTACAAGCGAGATCACCTGCAACTTAGAAATCCTTGCACAAACAGATGGTTAAAATGTAGGTGCTACTGGAAGAGATAATTGGAAAGCATGCAATTAAACTTAAAATACATACAACTCCAATAGATCTGAAACAAGAAGTAGTAAGAGCATAAATAAAACTAGAATAAACTCTTACCCTAACAGGAGGGATCTCTCTCCTTCAAGTCCAACAATTAACTAGCAAAAGCAATGATAAACAACATAGATTATAGCTCATAAGCATTTGACAATCACCATCCACACATGAAGAGAATTACACCATAGATCTTGCCTCTAAAGCTTATTTATTCCAAAATAATAAACAATAACACAGTACAAGAGCAATAGCACCTCAATCCCAGTTCTAACTAGCTTGGAAGAGGCAGCATGAGCTTTATTTATACACAAAATTGAAACCCCAGCCTAGAGGGGGCACAAATCCCAAGGAGATAGACCATTGTAGCTGAAGGACAGTCCATCAATGCCTGATCTATGTATAACTGAGCCTAATATGAGTCTCACTGAGTGCAACTATCATTCAGAGAGCTGATGTGACTGACACCTCAACCTGTTGATGGAAGCATCCACGAAAACTCATCCAGATGAGCCCACACGTGTGGAGGAGAGAGGGAGGGTGAAATTCCCCATAAAGGAAGCTGAAGTTTAACTCTGGATCCACCCATATCACCTCCTTCAGTCAAGGATTTGTCAGATCCGGTCAATCTGGTGCATATCTGACTGATTTCAATCAAATCAGCTGAGAATCCACTGATCTAGGATTTTGAATTTGCTCCATTATTCATCAATTTATTAATTAAAATAATCAATAATTGATTTTTTGGGGCTTTCTGACCTGAGTGATGGAAAATCACTTAAAACTAGGAAATAGTGGGTCTATAGGTTTACTGTGTGCTCTTAGCTTGAAAATGAGCACCTACATTACTGAAACAAACTTCCATGCCCACTTTTATTACAAAACCAATTTTTCCAATTAAATTATTAAAAAATAGCCTAAGTTTTGGAAAAATTAAATTTTAATAAAAAACACTAAAAAATTGAAAAATTAAAAAAAATTAAAAAACCTATGGGGACTTAGACATGTTCATATGACTTGACCATGATGCCTAACATCTTTATACATTGACAGATAGACTCTAATAACCTCAATAGGCCTAAATGCCAAGCCGACCACCTCAACTTTGGAGGTATTGAGTGAAAAACTTAGAAATTATAAGTCATTTATTCAACAACCCATAATAACCAAGGGAAAAAACACCCTGGGCTGATCGGATTGACAAATAAAGTCTATGAGACCGAGTCTTTTACAGACACTATCATGCTATAACATTTATTACAACTCCCCCAAGGGGGTATGAACATGTGATATGGTACAACAAAGTTTCCCAAAAGCAAGACTGAAGGTCTTCTGAAGTCCGAACAAGTTATCCTTGTCCGGTTCAGTAGGATCACTTGATAAAAAACCACTAAGTACAACTTAGGTGGTAACAGAACTGTCATTTTCAACAAGCAAGCATGAGTCACAGATGCCTTGTTTGCTCTTTTGATCGAGCATGCGCATCATCACATGCTTTCCCAATTTGTTTGTGATCATGGTGAATCTGCCACCTCAATAATTTGTTAGGATTTTGATTCCCATGTTGTAGCTAATTTTGGTTATGTTTTGAGGTTGGTATCAGGAGCATTCACACTATAAATGTAACCTCAATAGAGGAGTAAAGGGTTGGAACTTTCATTCTGAAGCCTTATGTGCTTGGTTTTGTAGCTCTGTAATTTTTCTTGGAGGTATTAATGAAAAATCATTTTCTGAGTTTCTGAGATTCATCAAGGTGTTCAATGTTCAGTTCTGTTTCCTATATTTCCCATTTTCATGCATGTGTATGCTGCTAATACATTTCTAGATTGTATGCAAATAATTTTTTCTCTGTTAAACGCTCCTTCCATCAGAAATTGCGTTTGTTATGTGTTTATAATGGTTGTGATAGAATTCATCCCTTGTTAGCTGCTATGTTTTAGTTTTTAGCCTTAATTGTTACTTCAGACAATGGTATTCAAAGAGATTCATCCATAGATAGGTTCCTCTTGTTTCACTAGGGATTTCTCTCATTTCTATCTGTCATCACTTCAAGTTATTTGACTGAATATAAAACCCACGTTGCCTCATATTACAAAGGATAATTACTACTCATTATTGTTGCAATTTCAGGTTGTGACTCCATTGCCTAAGGCTACTTTCTATTTGTTTGTTATACAATCTTTAAATTTACAAACAATCTGTTTCTGTCAGTTATCTAGCCTTATGATTGCTTCCTTTAATATTATATGTGGATGTGGATGATCCTTGTGACATTGAGAGAGCCCTCTCTGTCTGTATAGGCTAGAATACAATCCAAAGATTGGTTTGAAATGGTTATCCCGGTGATCTCCTACTAGAACCATAGGAAAATCATCGGGTGCTAGGAAGTTCCATGAAGTGGAAAATAGTGATAAGGAAGGTACTCCAAAAGAATGGAAGAAGCAACTACCAATTAAACCTGTTGAACAAGTGGAGGAAATTTTGGCCACGAAAGTTGGTAAGAAGACTCACCAAAGAGAATATTTGGAATATTTAATCAAATGGAAAAAAAGAGGACCTTAAGATGCATCGTGGGTTTCAGAGCAAGAACTAACCTATCTTAGACATTATTCAATCTATGCATAATTCACTGCATGAGCTAATAACTCATGTTTTCTTACCAAGGGTGTCTGATGCAAGAGCATTTTTGGGTTTGGGAAATTGACATCATCCAAAAATATTTCAGTTTGGATAGTAATTGTAGGAGGAAATAAGTTTCTACAAAACCTGTTGCTAAGAATATATGATGTTATAGAGTCTGTCCTTGAGAGCTGTGTTGCTACAAATCCCTGTCGCTGAGAGCTTACTGTTACAAAAAATCCTGAAACTGCGTATATGTGTTGCTGTAGAGAAAAGTTGTAGAACCTCACGACTACAGATCGCATGAGCTACGGATTATGCCACACACATGGACGTAGATAATCTTTCCATGTGGAATGAAAGAGGAACAATTATAACCATCCACCTTACGCATAGGAAAATGAAGAGGTGGAAAGGAAAATATAAAAAGGGATAATTTTGAAGGAGTTGGGGGTTTTTATCAACTCTGTTCAACTCAACAGTTTTGGTTTAATTTCATCCTAGCAAATTCGATCCAACAACAGAGGGAGGAAATCAATTCGGATCACTACAAAACGCCAAATCTGGGATTGGCAACAAATTTCTATATAAGGAAGCAACATAAAATTTTATTCTTTGTTCCCAATTAACAATTTTTGATAAATTTTAATAAATACAACAGTCTATTTCTACTCTGTAATTTATGTTGGCCTGAACCTGGTTTTTTTAATTTCTATGTTTATTTCCATTTTTGTTATTTGGTTAAATAAATGGTTGTATATGTGCATATGATTTGAGTGGAGATCTATAAATCTATAGGACAGAGTTACAGGTTAAATTTATGCATCAGTATGTTTTGAGATAACTCTGGTATGGAACAACTCACTTATTTTCATTTCACCATACATAGTTTTAGATTTTAAAGAATGTGTATTAGTTCTAGAACTAGCAAAATAATATGTAACTTGTATTCCCATGGCCACAATCTTGGTTTCATCACTTGAATCTGATCCAAGATCCTATTGGATTGTAGTAATGGTCCTCTTCTTACCCTTTTTTTATTTCCAAACCTCTTTAGTCAGTTTTGGATGAAATTTCCGACACTTGGCCTTAACATGTCCTCCTTTTTGCAATGTCTTTTTCTCTATAGTTGTTCATTCCATTTTACCATTTCCTTTGTTATTTCATTCAATTGGATGAACTGATTTATTTGAGAAGTTGCCCTCAACATTTTTTCACCTTGACTCAATATGAGTGTCTTATATACATAGTTCATAAATATTAGTTGGACTAAACATAAGAATAGTATGTATCAAATAACTATGCAGTCCACTTGTATACTTCAAAAGAGTTTCTTGTGTATAAAGAGGAATACCCAATGTCAATGATTTTTTTCTAAACTTTTTAGTACAGTCTTGCACATTTTATTATCTGCTTTGCCTTAGATTGTGCCAATCCATCATTTCTTGTTGCATATACACTGAAGGATAAATTTTCTTATTTGGTGCAACTATGAATTCATACTAAGAAGATATCATTTTACCTTGCTGATTCCTACTCTCCCACTATATTAGTAGTGTGCCTCCTAGTCGAAGAGTAGCTAACTATACTTTTGCTTCTTCATCCACAATATTTTGAACCCACTAATATACTTCAATTTGTTTGATCCAATTATCCAATTTCTCCACAATAATCTCTCCATCATGCATTGGCAAATCAAATTTCATGTCTAATTTCTCTGGTTGTTTCTTATGTTTGAATTGAATAAGAACTTGAACTTGACTGAGGAGTTTGAGGGTAATCAATGCCTCCTTCTCTTTTACTTTTATAATATTTTAGAGAGGACCTGCCTTCATATATCTCATTTCCTTGACTTGGGCCTCTGTTTTCTTTCATTCCTTGCATATTTCTTTCATCGTGGTTTTCATCTCCAAAAAGGCTTGCCAAAACATTGCTTTAGATATGAAGAGGCTTCCTTCCTTTGAGACTCCATTACCTGTATTTGGAATGCATGTCTCGAAAAAATGTCAGGATTGCACTCTTCAAGCAATCTTTCTTCCCTCTTGTCCAAATATTTAATGAGACAAATCAGGTCTGATTTTTCACTATCTCAATTCTCTCAAAATTTCAGAACAATTGTGAAAGCAAGGGTTTGACTAGTCACATTGACAAGGAATCAAATGGTCCAATGTAAATACCAAGGAAAGGAGGTGAGTTATTATATATTAGATTCTTTTAACAATTTAATGGGGTCTTTTATGTTTCAAACATCATCCAAGTTGAATTCTACTCCAAGGATTCCTGAGCACTCCAACATGTCCAAACTAGACCTTGGGCTTCGTGCTTACTGGAAACCAAAAGGGATGTAATTCAAATCAATCAGGATTAAATATATTCTAATTAATATTATAAATCAATATAATTTCTAGAGTACAGGTTTAGAGATGATTTGGCAAGTTTCACACTTCATACAAGCAAATAACCATTTTGGGACTGCATAATTGCCTCACAATAAGAGCTTCCAAAACATAGGATAAAAGATTAGAAAGGTAAAATTTGGGAATGGATTACAAATATATATAGTTAAAGTAACACCTAAAATATAAATTAATATATTTAATGGCATATAACTTCATTAAACTCATCTACACTTAAAACTAGTCAAATTCGAAGCAAATCTAAAAGAGGTCTTAGAAGGAGATTATGAAATAAAAAATTGTTTATGAAATCAGTTACATAACTGATAAAAATGGTTCATAAAAAATTATTACACTCTAATGGATGGCCATAAGGTTGCATCATCACATTCAAATCTTGCTTCTTCAGAGAATAGAGGAGAATAGTTAAAGAGGAGAGGAGAATTGGAGGATTCGATTTGTGGCTTGGATTCCTCCTTTCTTCCTTTCAAATATTATTGGAATATACTTCATAACCTGTAATAAAACTCAATGATAAAATATTAATACCATAATCCTCACAGCAGAAGCATAGGGTACATCTCCCTCAATGATAAAATATTAATACCATAATCCTCACAGCAGAAGCATAGGGTACATCTCCCATCTTGGACTAGGGGCAGATCACCCAAGTCTAGAGTAGCATAATTCTCTCAGATCAATACACAAAATGTCAAAAGATGTGATAGTGATGTGATATCATTATTTTATAGGAAATATGGGTTATAGGTTGAATTTACTCTTCATTTTTCCCACTTGCCTCAACCAATGCACCCTCATGAGTTTAATTGGGGACTTTCATGCTTTTCCACTGACATGCCTTTTCCTTTATTTGGAAATTGTGCCCTCCTACTTTTAGACTGACTTTCCTTTCTCATTTTTGGAAACCACAACCTTCTTATTTTTGGGCTTACTTTTATTTCTCCTTTTTGGAATTTGTGCCCTCTAGAATTCGAAAATTTTCCTTCTTTTCATGTTGACAACTTTATCTGCACTCACTTGCTTTTTGCATTATTTTCTAGTTGGATGCTTTTGTCATCCTTTCTATATTTTCTTCATTTCTAGATCTTTCTCAAATTTTTCCTAGGTTCCAATTAATGTGACAACCCATTGGGTTCACAAGGCCTCATGCACCCCCCCTTGGGCACCTAGCACATCCACTAGGTACACAAATTAATATATTCATAAGATAAAATAATTAAACCATGAAACTTTCATCCCAATTCTAAAATTTCCATACAAGGATATTTGTTATCTATCAAAATTAACCCACTTTATAATTAATCTAGTCCTCCACTAGGAACCATGAGGTTCTCAAGGGCGAGGGGTTTCTCCATGGTGTTATCAAGAAGACAAAGAAATTACAAAACCCAAATTAATGTATGAGTTAATCCTTAATTAACCACTCTAATACCAATTTGAGCTAAAATACATCATTCTATTACTTCATATTCATTATAATTTTCTTGTATTTTCATTAAAGAAATTGGATTTATTAATATATTGCCGAATTTAAAGGATTGAAATTCATAACGAGAATTGAAAACATAAGTAATAGTCAATACTTGTTAATAGTGTTCACCCATATGGGCTACGTCTCCAGGTCCAATTGAAGTGAGGAATATATCCATTAAGAAGGATGCATAATACAATATTTTATCTATTTTCATAAAAATATGGCCTTCAATCATCAATAGATCTGTCTCTGCCAATCAATAAGAGTACAATAATTGCCTGCATTGTTGAGCTATGTGTTGTCATTGAAGTCAAGAGATTATTGTACTTGGTAATGGAATTGAAGTTTGAAGAAAATATGTGCACAATTCTAGTTTGAAGAAGTATCTAAATAATATGTTGTTAGAATTAATATTCCATTTATATTCAAGCAATGAGTGCTATTAGATTCTTAATTATTTGTAGTGAAAATGAATGAATAATACCCACTGAACAAAACAAAACTCACAGGAAACAGACAAGAATTTCTCAGTATAATTACAGTATAAACTTCATTAATCCTAGCAGTATACAACAATGTTACATAAAGGAGAATTTGAATCATGAGAGATTGTAATGTCCCCATTCAAATAATTGCATAGCAGGACAATTCCATCAATCCTACTAGCTCCCTAGGTTGGATGGATACATTTGGAGTTATAATAAGGGAGATAATAAGTGATGTTAATACATTAGAATGGAATAAATATTTAACAATGGAGCTTATTAAATAAATACAATAGAAAATTGAAGTGGCAATGGAGCATGGAGACACATGGAGACTATGGGGCCCACACAAGCTATAATTTATGTGCCACATGGCATCCTCCTCTTGCAATTTCAAATCCATGGGAAGCCTAAATGTTCTTGGATGATTTATAAGGCTAATACACTTGGCCATATGCATCATATGTCAAATTTTGAAGGAAATTTAACTTACATGGGAGAGGAAGAGTCATTTTTGAGCTAGTGAGACACTTGGACTAGATTCCCTAGCTGTATGAAAACAATGATGAAGATGCTATGACACCTATGACAAAAATAAGATATGAAGGATGAAATATGACATATCTAACATGTCATATCGAAATAGAGCATCCAATATGGCACTCATGTGAGTTGGGGAAGCTCAATGGGTTCCTACTCGAATTGGGGGAAGATGGAAGGCTAGGAAAGGGAGGACACCTGGCAAATCTTAAGCACACACCCTAATTAGAATTGGATTGAGTTTTTGGATGGATTGGTAACCTTATAAGGCTAATTATGTTTATAAAATACAGGTATCAACCAAGATATTATTTTTTGATCATTTGAGAAATTTGCATTTGTGAATTGGGAGAGCTAGTGGATGACTAGTTTCTTGCCTTAGCCAATTTCGAGGGTGACAAATTCCCATCCAAGGTGGTGTGTGGAGAGGAAACTAAGGTATTTCATGGAAATTCAATGAAGTGTTTATTTTTAGGTGTAATATACAAGGTATCTCGTGGTTCCTTTTAGTGCAACACTTTCTCTCAACCATTTCCAGTTTTTATTGCATATTCTTGCTCATGGAAAGATTGCGCTTTAGGTGAGATATTGTACTATTTTGGAGAGCGTATAATGGTAAATTTATGATTGTAATAAGTTCAATTTTATCCCTTATTTATTCTCATAAATTTTCAAGTCTAAATACCAAATGGTTTTATGTGCAAGAGATTGTTAATGAGTAAACAATGACCATTTCCCCACTATATTGATGTATGCCAGGGAAATGCTAATTATTTTAAATGGAAGAATTTATATATGATATATTTATGATGAATGTACTTTAATTTACGTGTATTACCAGTTTCATGTTCATAAATTAATCATTTTAAGTCATTTTACTCAATTTAATTGCATTTGGAGAAGATTTGGTGCCTTTTCCTCACGGGTCGAATTACTGAATTTGTAGTTGTTTGGGAGAGCGTCATAAAAACATGTATAAAATGAATAATTGTGCATATGAGACATTAAAAATTTCCCTTAAAAATCCTCTGCCTATTTTCATAAATTTTAGTGGATTTTGGAGCATTTGAGAAGCCATTTCCAGCATTTACCTAGGGGGAATTGGAACCCCAATTTGCCAGTAAAACCTCCCACCTTGGCCAGAATATTAAACCAGCTTGTAGAATTTTTTGGAGGGTAATAAATAATAATTTAAAATAATATTCAATTCTTAATATAATTCATATACATTCTCATAATATTTGGGAGCATTTGGGCCAATTTGGAGACCTAGACGTCAAAACTAGTCAAAGGTCGAAATTGGGAAAAAGTGAAAAATTGGTCATTTTAATAAATTTCAAAAAAGGGACATTACAGTGGCATTATGGCATGGTCTTGTAAACTGATGGTATTAAAAATGAGTCAAAGAAATAATCCACCACCCTTAGAACCTGAAGTTGAAGGTGTTTTTGTTGAAGAAGTAGAAGAAGAAGATGTACATTCAGCTGAAACTATGACTAACAAGGGGTATGGACTCCAAAATGATAAGAATGAGGAGGAATATATTGAACTCATGAAACCTCTCTTTTATTACATAACCAAGAACATGAACCAAAATCTTATGAAAGGATTCAAATTGTTGATTAGCCAATTTGGAAGCAAAGGAGTAATAGGAGGTAGTAGTAGTTCACAATCAAGTGAAAAGAAGACAATGGGTGAGCATATTTTCTCAAGAATAGGACCTAATTATAGACCCCATGAATTTCATAGCACACCAAGGCATACTGCACCTAAATTTCTTATGCCCAAAGAAGATCCTAACATTCAACTTGAACTTGCTACATTACAAAAAGAATGGGATAAATTGGATGAAGATTGTAAGAAAAGTGTACCATTTGATGAGTAATTTATTGCTACAAACAAACTCAAAAGGAAGGAAAATAATAAGTCTCTATATAAGAAAAACAAATTAAATTGTGCCATTAGAAAAGTGCCACTCCCTACTTTTGATGGTTCCTCTCAAAGTTCTGCTAACACTTGGGTGCAAAAATTATATGTGTATTTTCAGCTGAATCCAATGGTGGAAGAAGATGCCTTAAAAATGGCCATCTTGCACTTGGAAGGAGATTCCAATGAATGGTGGTTCCATGTCCTAAAAACTTTGGGTCATGATCATGTTAAAACATATGGAGAATTTATTAACATGGTACTAGAGATATTTGAACAAAAAGATCCAGAATTGTCTTTCAAAGAACTAGCCCAATTGAAGCAAGTCGGGACCCCTACTGATTATATGATGGAATTTAAAAAATTATCAGCCAAGGTGGCTGATGTGTCTATGGGAAGGTTAGTATTTTTGTTCACTTGAAGGTTTGGATGAACCCTTAAAAGTTTTGGTCAAATCCCACAAGCCTACTACATTAAAAGATGCAATGAGCTTGACTATAGATCTCCAAAATGTGCTTCATAGTATTAAATTGAGCACATAGATCTATGGACAAACACACAACTCACAAGATAGATCACACAATTTACTCAGAAATTGAAGAATGAAACAGTGCAAAAATGGCTTGTAGTTGTGAATGCTTTCATTAATCAAAAAAGTATTTAGATGAATAATTACAATGTAATACAATGGCTAAATAGCCACATGCAATTTGAATCCACATGAGGAAATTCAAATTGATTAGACTCTACTTGACTGTAGGTAACTAAGACCTTGTCTAAATCATTAAAGGAGGACTCAATAGTTAATTGACCTTGTCTAAACCATTATCGGAGTTCAAGGAAGTTCTAAAACACAACTCAAGTGTATAATTTAGTGTTAACTGAGGCTAACTGACCATGGTAGGTGAGAAATGCACCTCACCTGATGCAGCCATGCAAACCTAGTGCTAATTGAATCTATAGGGATAGAACTGAATGTAACTGACTCCTAACTCAGCTTGACTAGTCACTAACTGAACTCAACTGATGAAGGTTGGTATCAACACTCCTAGTGGGTCCTAAATTGTAGGAATTGATCTAGGAGGCTCCTAAACTTATGTATGCAAGTGAAATCAGTGGTAGTAACTGGAACATGTGCCCGAATTAGGCCAAGTGGACCCAATGGTGCTAGTGACTAAAAATAGACTAGATGGACTCCCGATTTAGACATGACTCCTGATTTAGACATATGACCAAATTGGACAAGGGAGGATTAATAAGCCTAAAACCCCCCCTAAATGATAAATTAGACAATCTGTGAACCCTGGTAACTAATACCATAGGTCACCCATTACATCAAGTAAAGTAAAGTAACTGCTTAATACAAGGAGTTGGGGGAAAAACCACATGGGAAAAAAGCCCCCCCTCTAATTAAGCGGGTAGAATCAGGATCAATCTGGTTCTTTTGTGCATAGGTATCCTTGGGCCTGGGATGTGAACCTCTCCATCATTATGTTTGGGTGAATCTTCCTCTTTGGAAGAAGAATGATATGCTCAACTAAATCAGAAATATAGACAGCTACTGGATGAAGACTGGACCCATGCAGAGTAACTGAAATCAACTAATAAGTGAGAAAAGGTTCTTAAGGATTCAAACCATGTGAGGAAAAATCAATAAAATGATATTTTGCATCCATGTACAGCAAACCATGAGTGCTAAAAACATCCCCAATTTTTAGGAGCAAGTGTCTAGGAGGATGCAGGAAATATTCCTCTTTACTAGTTCTGTGAGGACATGAGCATGTGACCAAAGGTAGAGAAGCCCTAGGACTATTGAGAGGAAATTCTTGAGATCCATAGTTTTATATAGATTCTAAATATCTAATGAATCACAAAATAAAATATCATCAACCTCATAAGAGGAAACTAACACCAAATCCCCAACAACAATTTTGAGGAAGAATTTTGATACTTGATTTTTCACACCGGAATTGGTGAGAGAAGCTACAAGCATGACTGAAAGCTCTTGTATTTTAAAATTTGAACCAAATAATATCATATCAGAAAGTAAATCAGATCTAAATGGGTTCAAAACATATCCAAAATTGTGAAATGAAATCAAATCCCCAGCAGCAGTTTCGAAGGAGACTTGTGGTACTTGTTTCTTCACAAAATTAATGAGAACAACTACAAGCAGTACTGGAAGCTTATGAGCCTGAAATATTGAAACAAGAGATATCAGATCAGATATAAATAAGATCATATCATATCCAATAAGTTTCATATCATATCCAAGAGGATGGTCCACCGAGATGGTAGATGCACAGTTTTCTTCTTCTTCAAAATTCTGAATTTTGGTGCATGCTATCCTGCAGGAATTTGCTGGAAGATCTAGATCATGGGAAGCAAATGGATCACTATGGTAATATGACATTTCTTCCAAAATATCCAAGGTATTAAATATTTTCACACCAGCAACAACATTAGAGGGAGAAAAATCAAATTTCTCTTCACTTTCGGAAGCAATTACTGGAAAATTTTGCACAGAATTCAAAGGAAAATCACTGGAGGAGGACTTTGCTTCTTTTTCATCTTGAAAAAATTCAACAGAGAGAGTAGAGGATGAGAATTTTGGATCAGGAACTATTATGGTGCTGGATTTTCTCTCCAAATTTCTATTATGATCCTCATCAATCTTTCCAAAGGTTATGTCCAATCTTGTCCAGAGTTCCTTTGGGTCTTCAATAGACCTACTGAGGTAGCACAAGCTAGGAGAAAGATCCAGTGCTATTGTTACAAAATATCCATCACATGCATTCAGCCAATCATTCTCACTCTCATAGGACTCTTCACCAAGTCCAATAGACACCTCATAGAGATCTTGTCTCTTTAGAGATGTAATCATCTTCATCTTCCATTCTGAATAGCTTGTGAATGGGCTGAGAAGAGGAACCAATGAATCCATTCGAAGTTGTACCTGCAATTACACAAAAAAACAAAGTAATCACGGATAGCCTGCACATTTCAGGTTTTCATCACACCCAGGATATTTGATCAAGAAAGCTTGATCAACAATTCCTTAACTTGGGGTATTAAGTGGTAAACCTTCTACTTTTGGTGCAGAGCTGGAAGGAGCAATTTTGCTAAAAAAAAATGATCCAGTAGGAGATATGAGGGGTAGAAGTGCCTTGTCCATCGAGGATCTGATACCATATTAAATTAAGCACATAGATCTACGAACAAACACACAACTCACAAGATAGATCACACCATTTACTTAGCAATTGAAGAATGAAACAGTACAAAAATGGCTTGCAGCTGTGAATGATTTTGTTAATAAATGTAATTAGATGAATAATTACAATGTAATAAAATGGCTAAATATCCACATGCAATTCGAATCCACATGAGGAAATTCGAATTGATTAGACTCTACTTGACTGTAGGTAACTAAGACCTTGTCTAAATCATTATCGGAGGACTCAATAGTTAACTGACCTTGTCTAAGCCATTATCGTATTTCATCGAAGTTCTAAAACACAACTCAAGTGTGTAATTCAGTGTTAACTGAGGCTAACTCACTGTGGTAGGTGAGAAATGCGCCTCTCCTGCATGCAGCCATGCAAACCTAGAGCTCACTAAACGTAGAGGGCTAGAATTGAATGTAACTGACTCCTAACTCAGCTTGACTAGTCACTAACTGAACTCAACTAATGAAGGTTGGTATCGGCACTCCCAATGGCTCCTAAATTGTAGGAATTGATCTAGGAGGCTCCTAAACTAATGCATGCAAGTGCAATCAGTGGCAGTAGGCCTCAATTAGTGTTCCCCACACTTTAGTAACTAGAACATGTGCCCCAATTAGGCCAAGTGGACCCAATGGTTCTAGTGACTAAAAATAGACTAGATGGACTCCTAATTTAGACATGACTCTTGATTTAGACATATGACCAAATTGGACAAGGGAGGATTAATAATCCTAACACATAGAACAAGATTTACTCCCAATCCCGTCTTCAAATTTGAAAAGAAACCTTGGAAAAGAGATGCACCTGATAAGAATCCTTTGCAAAAAGATTCAATTGAAAATAATAATAAAGAAGGACTAAACAGGGATGAACTTCTAAGAAAAAAATTGTCCTTCACATGCTTTCAATCATGGACACCAGGGCATAAATGCATTAAGCGAAAAGCTCAATACATAGAAGTATTTTCTGATAATGATGAGTATGAAGGGGGTATGTATGAATAAGGACACAATTCATATCAAGAGGAGGCATATGAGACAATAGATAAAGAAGAAATACAAGAATAAAATCATCCTTCATCGGACAAAGCAAGAATGGCAGTACTTTTAGCAGTGCCTCGCTATCACACTATTCGATGAAAGGTTGTGGTACTAGGACAAAGAGATTCAGTTGTGGTAGATGGAGGAGCCACACATAACTTCATTTATGCAGATATGGTGGAGAAAAGGAATATACCTATTGAACCAATTAATGGCTTCATAGTTTTCATTCCCGGTCACAACGCAATACAATGCAAAACATGGTTTCCAAAGCTGCAATTCATTGTAGGTAACTATACTTTTGTTGATAGTTTTTATGTGGTTGATGTTGCTGATAATAATGTGTTTTTGGGAGTGCAATGGTTGTAGTCTATAGGGAAGCATAAAATAAATTATCAAATTCCTGAGATGAAATTTCAATGTTCGAAATGTGTACTAAGGGTTGTGATAGGGAAACACACTTACCCAAATCAAGTAGTGACTTGCAATAGTATGAGATATATATTGAGGCATGGGCACATATAATGGGCTGCTGAATGTCATATCACATCTCCCAATCCAAACATAAATGTTTTTGAACACCCAAAGGAGATAGAGAAACTATTGAAAAAGTATGAAATTTGTTTTAGAGATCTTCCTCATGGTAGAACACCTGATAGGGGGATTGAGCACAACATTGTTTTGGAGGAGGGTACTTCACCCATTCAGATAACACCTTATAGAAATCCCAAGAAATTTGGATATGATATTGAGAATGGCATCCAAGAACTCTTATATTTGGGACTCATTATACCAATCTCTAGCCCTTATGCTTCTTCAATAGTGTTGGTAAAGAAAAAAGATGGAACCTTGAGGATGTGTATATATTTTAGAGATTTGAACAAGAAGACCATCAAGAATAGATATACTATTCCTAGGATTGATGAGCTATTTGGAGCCAAATATTTCTCCAAAATTGACCTTAGATCAGGTTATCACCAAATTTGAATGAAGGAAGAAGATGTGCAAAAGATTTCTTTTCGATGTCATTATGGTCACTTTGAGTTTCTTGTTATGCCATTTGGATTAACTAATGCTCCAACCACATTTCAAGAATGCATGAATAGAATATTTTGAAAGAAGATTAGAATGTTTTTTTTGTCTTCTTTGATGATATTATCATTTACAGTAAAAATTGGGAAGAGCACTTGCATCATCTAGAGATTGTGTTGAAATTTTTGCAAGAACTGGCAAGAACAATCCTTGTTTGCTAAGATGTCTAAATGTGAATTTGGGATGAAGGAACTATTTTATATTAGGAAAAATATTGGGCAAGAAGGAGTGAAACTATACATGGAAAAAATCAGTTTTATCTTAGAATGTCCATCACCAAAAAACATCACCGAATTAAGAGGCTTCATTGGAATATGCACTTATTATAGAAAGTTTGTGAAAGGGTTCTCCAAGTTGGCTTCTCCACTCACTGATTTGACTAAGAAGGATGCTTTAAAGTGGGATTAATAGGCTGAAAAGGAATTCCCAAAAATGAAATAGGTAATGAGTAGTTGTCCCATGCTTGCATTACCTGATTTTTCTAAGCCTTTTGTTGTTGAATGTGATGCTTCAGATGGAGGAATAGGGTCTGTCCTAAAGTAAGGACAAAACCCTATAGAATTTGAGAGCATAAATTTGCAGCCTCATGAAATAATTTGATCCATATATGACAAATAAATGTTGTCCATCATGCATGCATTGGAAAAGTTTATACAATACTTGGTAGGAAACAAGTTTGTGGTGAAAACTGACCACAATAGTCTAAGGAACTTCCTCACCCAAAATGATCTAAATGAAAGGAAACAAAAGTGGGTAAGCAATATTAAATCTTATGATTTTGATATTTAATATGTGAAAGGGAAGAATAATATTGTATCAGATGCATTATCTCAAAGGCCTTCATTTTCTATGATGGACATTGCTAAAGATTGGAAAAACATGTTACTAGTTGAACATGCCAAAGATAAATTTGATTGTGATGTGTTAGATGGAATAAAGGGAGATGATAACTATAGGATTTTGAATGGTATAATATATTATAATGGAATAATTTATTTGGTTCAATATTCAAATCTTAAGTACAAAACTTTGCAAGAAGCACACGAGTCCCCACTAGCTGGCCATCCGAGGATCTTCAAAACTTATAGGCAATTGAGGCAAAGATTCCTTTGGAAGGGAATGAAGGAATATGTTCAGAAATATTTGAATTAATGTAAGGTATTTCAGAAAAAAAATTCATAACTTACATGCCCAGCTGGTTTATTGCAACCATTTCCCATTCCAAAGCAAAAATGGGACAATATCTCAATGGATTTCGTCACCGGTTTGCCCAAATATTTGGGTAAGGATTGCATATATGTGGTAGTGTATATATTGAAAAATTTTGCTGATTTATTTGCTGTTACATCATATTTTATTGCTACAGAAGTTTCTGATATTTGTTTCAAAGAAATCTTCAGATTTCATGGGCTCCCCAAGAGCATTGTAAGTGATAGAGATAGTAGATTCATGGGTGCTTTTTGGAAAGAAATTTTTATATTGGTGGGAACTAAATTGAATCCAAGTACAATATATCATCCAAAAACTGATGGACAAACAAAGAGGGAGAATCAATGGTTGGAAGGGTACCTAAGAAACTATGTGGGAGAGCAGCAAAAAACATGGGCAAAATGCCTACACTTGGGTGAGTTTTGCTACAACACCACTTTTCATATGTCAATATGGATGTCTCCTTTCAAATAATTATATGGTTATGATGAAATTACATTTTTTGAGATGATATTTGGTGATAGTAGAGCTCCAAAATCTAAATATTGGGTGCAAGAGAGCCAAGAAAGTTTAAAGCTTTTGAAAGACAATTTGCAAGTTTCCCAAAATCAGAAAAAACAATATGTAGATAGACATAGAGAAGAAAGGACCTTTTAGGTTAATTATTTAGTATATTTGATTTTTCATCCATACAAGCAAACATCTCTCAAAAATAATTGGGTAGAAAATCTAAAACCAAGATACTATGTCCTATACAAGGTAGTTCAGAAGATTGGGGAAGTGGCGTATGAATTGGAACCTCCGGAAGGGAGTAAAATACATAATGTATTTCATGTTTCTTGTCTCAAAAAATATATTGGTCAGAAAATTTCCACTTCAGAAACACTTCCTCCCTTGGATGATGAAGGCCAAATTACACTTGTTTCGGAAAATATTTTGAAGACAAGGGAAAGGAGATTGAGAAGTAGAACTATCAAAGAATACTTAGTACAATGGAAGGATATACCAAGTGAAGATACCACATGGGAAGAGGAGAATACTTTTCAGCATTAAAATCTTAAATTTCTTGAGAAAAATAAATCTTGGGTGGGAAGGACTGTAATTCCCCCATTCAAATAATTGCATAGTAGGACAATTCCATCAATCCTACTAGTTCCCTAGGTTGGATGGATACATTTGGAATTCTAATAAGGGAGCTAATAATAAGGGAGATAATAAATTATATTCAGACATTAGAATGGAATAATATTTAATAATGGAGCTTATTAAATAAATACAAGATAAAATTGAAGTGGCAATGGAGCATGGAGACTATGGGGCCCACACAAGCTATAATTTATGTGCCACATGGCATCCTTCTCATGCAATTTTGAATCCATGGGAAGCATAAATTTTCTTGTATGATTTAGATGGATAATACACTTGTCTATATGCATCATAGGTCTAATTTGGAAGAAAATGTAACTTACATGGGAGAGGAAGAGTCATTTTGGAGCTAGTGAGACACTTGGATTAGATTCCCTAGCTCTATGACAACAATGATGAACATGCTATGACACCTATGACAAAAATCAGATATAAAGGATGAAATATGAAATATATGACATTTCATGTCAAAATATAGATCCAAGAGGGAGCTCATGTGAGTTGGGGAAGCTCAATGGGTTCCTACTCGAATTGGGGGAAGATGGAAGGCTAGGAAAGGGACGACACATGGCAAATCTTGAGCACACGCCCTAATTCGAATTGGATTGATTTTTTGGATGGATTGGTAACCTTGGAAGGATAATTATGTTTATAAAATATAGGGATCAACCATGAGAGGATATTTTTATCATTTGAGAAATTTGCATTTGTGAATTGGGAGAGCTAGTGGATGACTAGTTTCTTGCCTTAGACAATTTCAAGGGTGAAATATTCCCATCTAATTTTGTGTGTATATATTACACTCAGGTATTTAATGGAGATTCAATGGATTTTTTATTTGCATGTGTACACTACAGGTAAGCTCATGTTTCCTTCTAGTGCAGCACTTTCTCTCAACCATTTCTAGTTTTTTATTGCAGATTCTTGCTCATGGAGGGATTGCGCTTTGGGTGAGATATTGTACTCTTTGGGAGAGCTTATCCTGGTAAATTTATGATTTTAATAAGTTAAATATTCTATTTTCTTCATTCTCAAAAATTTTCAATTCGAAATACCAAAGAATTTTATGTAAAAGTGATTGTTAATGAGCAAACAATGACCATTTCCCCACTATATTGATGTATGCCATGGAAATACTGATTATTTCGAATGGAAGAATGTCTCTGTGATATATTTATGATTAATGGACTTTTATTTATGTGTATTACAATTTTCATGTTCATAAATTAAGCATTTGAATTCATTTTTCTCACTTTAATTGCATTTGGAGAAGATTTGGTGCATTTTTCCCAAGGGTCGAATTAGTGAATTTATAGCTGTTTGGAAGAGGGTCATAAAAACATGTATAAACTGAATAATGATGAATATGAGACTGTAAAAATGTACTTTAAACATCCTCTACCTATTTTTATAAATTTGAGTGGGTTTTGGAGCATTTGAGAAGCCATTTTCAGCATTTACCCAGGGGGAATTAGAACCCCAATTTTAAGTAAAAACTCCCACCTTGGCCAGAACATTAAAATAGATTGAAGAAGTTTTTGGAGGGTAATAAATAATCCCTGAATATCATATTCAAGTATTAATATAATTCATATACCTTCTCAGAATATTTGGGAGCATTTGGGCCAATTTGGAGACCTAGACATCAAAACTAGTCAAAGGTTGAAATAGGGAAAAAGTGAAAAATTGGTCATTTTAATGAATTTTGAAAAAGGGACATTACAGAGATGAATTATAATATAACAAATAAATACTGACTGCAAGGCTAACTAGATGTTTCTAAATCACTATTGGATTTCAATAGGCTAACTCCAGATGTCTAATCCAGTCTCTCAATCAGTTACAATCAATCAAATTAGTCTAACTGCAGTGGTAGTTAAGAAGTAGGTGAGAACTGGTGCCTTCCCACATGTAGCCATGCATAACTGGTGCTAACTAAATTGGAGAATATCTATCTGAATCTAATTGAAGCATAACTAAGCTTCACTAGTCACCAAATTTGAACAGCTGAAAGAGGTTGGTGCCGATCACACTCCCAGTGGCTCCTAAATTGTAGGGATTGGTCTAGAAGGCACATAAAATAATGCATGAAGGTGCAGTCAGTTTTAGTTAACCTCTATTCTTGTTCCCTACACTCTAGTGACTGGTACATGTGGCCCCATTAGGCCAAGTGGACCCAATGGTACTAGTGGACCCTATAATAACTAAATGACTCCTAAGTTAGGAAAATATAATCTAATAGATAGTTTGGACAAGGGAGAATTATAAATCCTAATACCCCCCCTGAATCCTAACTTGGACAACTACGAGCCCTTGTAACAAGGCCAAAATTAACCCATATACAATCTAAAAGATAAAAAATGATTCTTAATAAACCGAGGAAATAGGGGAAAACCTCATGGGAACCCCCCCCCCCCTTCAAAATAAGCAGGAACAAGAAAATACAANCCTGCTTAGAAAATAACCTATGAAAAAATATGCTCCAATTGCAGCTTCTATGTAGCAGTATGGTTCTTCAGTGCAGCAGCATCCTGAAGCCGTGCATGTGAACCTCTAAATGTCTTTCTAAACTAATGAATGTGTGTGTTTCTTATATATGGAAGAGGTAGAGAATCTCATGAGGTTCATCCTCAATAACAAGATCATGCTGGTATTGATCCTCTTCATTTGAATATGAAACATGTAACAAATCATCATCATCAAAAAATGGTGGAAGAGTGGTTATACCTTCTTATGCTTTGGATGGTGGTGCATCAAACAACTGATCTTCTTGAAACTGAACATTCCACTCAATGAATAATTTCCTAGTTGCAACCTCCATCAACTTGTATGCTTTTGCATATTCTACATATCCCAGCAAAATGCATTCACTACTTTGGGCTTGGAAGGATTTTCTCTTATAAATGGGTATTATGTCCCAAGATTTGGAACCAAAAACTCTCAAGTGAGAGACATTGGGGTTATGCACATGCAATGATTCGAATGGAGTGGCCCCAACCACTAATTTATGAGGCACCCTATTCTGCAAATACGAAGCATAGTTTACACCTTCTTCCCAAAGAGGAGGAATATTCTTGGCATGGAGAAGACATGTTCCCATCTCCTTCAGTGATTTTTTTTCCCTCTTAGCCACACCATTCTGTCATGGTGCATATAGAACTGAGTGTTCCATTCGAATCCTCTCAGATTCACAGTAATGCTGGAACTCTCTTTTAATGTAATCTCCTCCTTTATTGGATCTTCTGTACTTTATATTTTTCATGAAACTATTCTCAACCATAGCTTTAAAAAATGTAAAAATTTTAAAGACTTTTGATTTCTGTTTCATAAAGTATATCCAACAGAACCTAGAATAATCATTAGTAAAAGTGAGGAAATACCTACAACCATTAATGGATGTTGTGGGCATTGGTCCTTCCACGTCACTATGTATCAATTCAGGTATAGAGGCAGCCCTATGTGACTTCCCAACTTCATACTTCTTCTCTTGATTCTTACCTACCAAGCAACCAGAACATACTCGATTTGAAGTTTGGATGAGAGGCAAACCTTCAACCATTTTATCATTGTGGAGTTGCTGGAGATATTTGAAATTAATATGCCCAAATATTTCACACCATATCTTATTGGTGTTCTTAGCATGATTCAATATAGATGTAGGAGGTGAGACATGAAAAAAATGTGAGAAATCATAAGATTTAGTAGAATGATTTGCAATACCTTTCGCTACGAGTCTTTTGGTAGATGTTTTTGTGATCTCAATTGAATCTAAGTCGAATGTAACTGTCTTGGGAGAGCCTATATGGTTCATATCATAAACAACCAACAAATTAGCTGCAAGGGAGGGCACATAGAGAACAATTTTGAACTAATCATGTTGTATTTTAACTGAACCTCTTCCTGTTGCTAGAATTTGGGAGTCATCTCCTATGTGAATATTAGGCCCTTTTGATAGTGTGAGGGTAGAGACAGATTCTTTGGAGGAAACCATGTGGTTGGATGCTCCAGAATCAATCAAGTATAATTTCGAATGAGTAAGGATAGCCTTCAAGGCATGGCACCTCTCATGATATCTTGTCCTGTGGTCCATGATCAGACTTCTTTGCTCTATGTGGAAGAGCAATGTTGTTCTTTTCAAGGAGGGCAGTCAGCTGGTCAACTTGCTTCTTCATGCAAGAGTATTATGGATGAAAACCCCTCATACAACAGGGACACATATTCTTTTCAGACTTTTTCTTCTTCTTGGAACCCGAAGCTCCTTTAGAAGTATTCTTATTCTCTTTAGGCTCCTTATGTCATGTCCCCTCCCCTCATCCCGACGATGGAGAGGACGCAACCTAGGTTGTTCCTACTAACAATATGGGAAATCTATCCCCATGAACATGATAATAAAAATGCATTGAATTAAAACATACACCGATGCATAACAAATGTAACTATATAACATAAGCAAATCATCCATTCAAGCATTCAACATGTTCATAATTCATAAATCAACAAATATAGTTGCAAAGGTAAATGCACAAGAGAAATACAAGTGAATACTTATCTTGTAATTAAGCTGGCCCACAACTAGCTATGTCGCTACAATGTTCCACCCAACCATAGGCCAATGTGGTCATTAATCTCTCAGCATCACTGCCACCCCTAGGCTGGGCATGATTTCCACAAGGAACTAGGGAGTAATAGGCTTACACACAGCAAGACCATACACCCACAATCAATCCAACACACCGTTGGGTTTCACAGACTGTTAATCCCAACCAATAAACAATTGGGTTTCATGGCTACTAAGGAAATAAGCCATAACATGGGGTGCTTGGACTTACTCAGCTAAGCCAACTTTCACATCAAACACACTCAACCATCTAACAGATGGGTTCCTTGGACTTACTCATCCAAGCCAACACTCACATCCAAACACAGTCAACCATCTAACAGATGGGTTCCTTGGACTTACTCAGCCAAGTCAACACAAGCATGCACTTGATAGAAAATTACAATTGTTGGGTATGGAAGGACAAAAACATCCTAAAAGCAAAAAAAAGGAAGTAAGGGAAATACAACCCTCTAATAGAAAATTCGACTTCAGAGACATTTATGGCTTCACATGGGAAAAAACGACTACCATAAACCCAAAAATCATGGTTCTACCCCCCCAACCACTGAGCATAACCAAAAACGGGTTTGCAACCAAGAACAGTTTGGTAAATTGGGGAAAAACACCCTGGGAACCCAAAATGACTCCAGCAAGCTTCCTTGGGCATTACGGGAGCAAATGCAATCCCAACAAGCACCAAAACTGGGAATCCCTATTGCACATGCATTTGACAACACAAAAACAAATTCCCAACCTTTTAAGAATGAAGAAAATGCAGGAAAAACATGTGGGAAGCTCCCAACTTGCTCACAGAGGCAAAAATGACCTCTTCAAACCCCAAAATGGTGGTCCCTTTCTTCCCATTCACCCAACAACACAGAAAACGAATTTTGTGCATGAAGAAGTGAAGAAATGACAACAAATTGTGAGGGAGAGAGCTCAACAAGCTTTAGCTGCATGAGAGAGCCCAACGTGAATGAGAATGAGTGAAAGATGTGGGTGAATAATAGCTTGGGCATGCATTTCTAAGCATTTACTTGCCCCACAAGTCAAAAACATGTTTTCCAAAAATGGGTGGCTTCCCAAATTCGAGTTTGACCTACATACCTTTCCCATCCCAAGGAAATAACTTCTTCAACCAATTCTAGATGACTGGGAACAAAAGACAAAAATGGTAGTTGACAACTTTATGGGTTTTCCCTTAGACATTTGGTTTTTCCCCATTGGCTCAAGGGTTTGATTATATCCCCCTCCCTATTCCTTGTGAAATCATGCACCCATCTCTTTAACGTTGCAGTGCATAGCTAGTTCTGGTATTTTTATTAATTGCATAGTTACATGATGTCTCAAAACATATTGTTCCTGGCTAGCACATAAACCGTTGGCATAGATTTTAATTGTCGAAACATAAAACACTAAATACATGGTGGTGCCTTTTCCTTGAGCTCCACACCATGATTTATTAACGCTATTTACATCATATGCAATTCAATGCCATGAGTTCAAAATCGTGGTGTTACATTCCCCTCCCCCTTCAACAGCACTATCCTCAGTGCTTTACAAAAATATAACAAAATGCTACACTGGCACTGCCCTTGATGCTCTGTAAAAATGAACCAAAAGTTGGGTGTGCCAATCGCATGGCATCCTCCAGCTCCCATGTAGCTGTATCAGGACCACAGTGCTTTCTCTACACTTTTACTAGTTCAATGGTACGATTTGGAACTCCTCCTTGGTTCCACTTCGTGGTTTTCTTGCATACTAACTCCTCCAAGTCCTTGATTGCATGAATTAGTACACACCACATGATATTTTTTTGGGTCTTGGAGAATCCTTCTCCTCAGCTTGGAACATTTCCAATGTCTTTGGAAACCAGCAATACCTATGCTCAAGCCCCAAGCAATGATTCAATTCCCATGTTAGTATTCATAAGATTTTCCAAAATCATAGATGAATCACATGCACATGTATATTGATGTAAAATCAACAAGAAGTTGTCAATTGAACCAAACACTTATCTGCATAAGTATATTATTTTGGTTCCACAGGTATCCGACTTGGCTTTATACAACCATGGAACTCACAACCATGCCCCACCGCACACCCGGGTATGCATTAAAGGTAGCCTGGTTTCTGCAAGCCTCAGATCACCTAAAAATTCTTCTCAGCTGAGCTCTGATAGCTCTATTCTTGATCCCAACACCTCTTTAGGTGCTTCAATGGCAGTTCTTCTCAAGAGTGTGGACCTCCTCTAGGTTCTTACCAAGCTTAGGTGCTTCCTTTCTGAACACCACGATGAATTTAGTTCACATGTCAAATTCATTCCTATAGGATGCAATCTATAAAAAGATTTTCAAAACCATGGTGGCATCATATGCTCATGTATATTTACAGAAAATCAACAACAACAAAATTTTTATAAGTAAACCAAGTACTTATCTGTATAGCATCTCTCATCCGAGATCTAGTCAACCCCGCTTCAGAGCCTAACACTTCCTTGGGTGCTCAATGAAAGCTCTAGATTACAGGCCTAGCACCTCTTCTAGTGCTCACAAATGCTTAGCCACTTCCTTTCCAGGCACCATAATAGATTAATTCACATGTCAGATTTATTTTCGATGGATTTATTTCTTAACAATATTTTCAAAATCTTAGCTGAATCATTATGTACACGTGTAATTACAGAAAATCAACCAATATTTTCCAAGTAATCCAATACTTATCTGTATAGCATCTATCAACTGAGATTTGGTCAACACTGCTTCAGAGCCTAACACCTCCTTGGGTGCTCAATGGTAGCTTCGACTTAAGGGTCTAGCACCTTCTCTAAGTGCTTACCAATGCTCAGGTGCTTCCTTTCTAGACATCATAATACCTAGGGGTTATTCTCTTCATGGAGCCCCCACTCTCATGTGCAGAAAGAAGTATAATCGGATGTCTTACAACCTAGGCATCCCCAGTGATGCATATCAGTGCCTACATGCCAGAGGGGAGAATATATGTACCCAATTACATCCTTCCAAAGGATCCATGTATTCCATGTACATGTTTTCATCGTCTCGCCTACGTTACATACAGACATGTAGTTTACATCAGATGTCATCATAAAATTTCAATCATAGGTTTTCAAACCTATTCCAAAGGCATCCCTTCGAGAAGCTATGTACACCTAGTACATCCTTCTGAGGAGCCATGTACACCCAGTACATATTTTCATCATCTCACTTGTGTTACATACAAGCATGTAGTTTATATGAGATGTCATCATAACTTTTTTTTCATTCATAGGTTTCCAAACCTATTCCAAACACATCCCTCCATGAAGCTATATACACCCAGTACATCCTTCCGAGGAGCCACGTACACCAAGTACATCCTTCCGAGGAGTTATGTATCCCAACACATCCTTTCGAGAAGATATGTACTCCAAGGGCATACTTTCATCATCTCACACCTAGTACATCCTTCCGAGGAGTTATGTATCCCAAACACATCCTTCCGAGAAGCTATGTACTCCAAGGGAATACTTTCATCATCTCACCTGCATTACATACAAGTATGCAATTCACATGAGATGTCATCATAAAATTTTAATCATAGATTTTCAAATCTATTTCATGCATACATGATTTCCCAAATATCAAACGATATATAACATTGATAGTCAAATAAAAATATGAGTTCACAATTCTGCTTCCTGCAGAAAATCAGATTTTTGCAACCATGAGGCCATCCTCATATTGTTTGGATTTTGAAAGTGGGAGCACTTATCCCCTACTTACATCTACTTGTCCCAAAACCTAGACATTCACATATAACATGTCATATTGACACCATTTTAAATCAGCCAAACAGACACAGTTAAAAATAGGAAACTTCATACATCAAGCAATGCAAGACAAGCATATCCATTATTAGCATGATTCAAAACCATCACAGGAGATCACAGTCTCTCATAATCAACATAAAAAACTTTCAATATGAAGTTTCAAAATCTATTCTCCATCATGAGATCCTTCTCATGGCACATGGTAGCTTCTTGCCCTAGGTTTCATTGGGCACCACCATAATGCTCTGCTCAGGTCATTCTACATGTAGTATTTAGGAAGTCCTCATATGTATTCCCATACATACAAGAGCCATTTCCTCATGGAACTACAAGTTCACATGCATGCCTCCTCAGCCTATACATAGGCTGCACTTTACATACAAAATCTTCTTTAGTGAGTTTCCTACAACCTACAAGTCCCACAAAAGATCTTACATCTATTAAATTTCTTGGAGCAAGCCAACTCCTCATGGAATCAACATTTTCAGGGTCTATAGATATTCCTTTATCTAAGATAATGTGACCCAAATAATGAATTCTATATTCATAGAAGTCACATTTTCTCAACCTTGCATACAACTTATGCTTCCTGAGCAATTTCAAATTCAGCCTCGAATGTTCCACATGTTCTTCATCATTCTTAGAATAAATAAGAATGATATCAAGGAGAGAAAGAACTAACCTATCCAAAAACTTACTGAAAACATTATCGGCAAACTTTACTGAGTTCATCCAACATGCATCGACAAAACTCGCCAAGTTTTTGCTAACATGTCCATACTTAGAAAAAAATAGAGAATTTTTCTATCTTTCCTCTTTCATCGATGAAACTTCCCAAGTCATTTTGATGCCTGTCGGCGAAGCTCAACCAACATAGCCAACGTATTGGAAAACTCACTGGATTTTGCTGATTTTTCAACACTTTCAAATTTTTTCCAAAAAAATTATTTTCTTTCTCTTATGTTGGCTCCATTCATCCTTTCATGCTGACGCCATAGATGCAACTCGGGAAGTTCAGCCAGCCCATATCGGTGGAACTCAGCCAACTAAGACGACATGCACATTTTTCATCACTTAGAAAAATTTCTGAAATTTTTCCATCTTCCTCTTCATCGGCTAGTCTTAACCTTTCATGCTGACACGGTTGCTGCAAGCTTGTCGGCGAAACTCGGCCGACCCAACAGAAATGTGTTAGATCAAATCAACCTTTCAAGATGATATGTGTCATGACGAACTTCATCAGCTCGACTCAGGTAATTCAGCCAATATGCGTCGGCGTAACTCGGTAAACTGAGCCGACACAGGAAACATTCCAACACTTAGAACAATTTTGGAAATTTTTCTCTGTATGCTTCTTTTCCTACTCACCATAGAGAGTGATCCTGCCTCTATCAACTACTCAACTTGGCCCATTAAGGCCCAAATATGCAACCAGTGCTCTGATACCACACTATCACGTCCCCTCCCCTCATCCCGATGATGAGAGGACACAACCTAGGTTGTTCCTGCTAACAAGACGGGAAATCTAGCCCAATGAACATGATAATAAAAATGCATTTAATTAAAACATACACAGATGCATAACAAATGTAACTATACAATGGAATCAAATCATCCATTCAAGCATTCAACATGTTCATAATTCATAAGTAAAAAAATACAGTTGTAGAGGTAAATACGCAAGAGAAATACAAATGAATACTTATCTTGTAATTGAGCTAGCCCGCAACTAGCTATGTCGCTGCAACGTTCCACCCAACCATAGGCCAATGTGCTCATCAATCTCTCAACATCACTGCCACCCCTGAGCTAGGCATGATTTCCACAAGGAACTAGTGAGTAACAGGCTTACACATAGAAATACCATACACCCACAGTCAAGCCAACACACCGTTCGGTTTCACAGACTATTAAGTCCGACCAATAAACAATTGGGTTTCATGGATACTAAGGCAATAAGCCATAACATTGGGGGGTTTCCTTGGACTTACATAGCCAAGCCAAATTTACATCAAACACATAGTCAACCAATTAATAGATGGTTCCTTGGACTTACCTAGTCAAGCCAACCTTCTAATCAAACACAGGAATCCATCTAACATATGGGTTTCTTGGACTTACTCAGCCAAGTCAACACAAGTATGCGCTTTACAGAAAAATGCAATTGCTGGGTATGGAAAAAAATGTCCTAGAAGCCAAAACTAAAAGGAAACAAGGGAAAAATAATCCTTTGATAACAAATTCGACTTCAGAGATGTCTATGGCTTCACGTGGGAAAAAACGACTGCAATAAACCCCAAAACCATGGTTCTACCCACCCAACCATTGAGCATAACCAAAGACGGGTTTGCAACCAAGAACGGATTGGAAAGTTGGGGAAAAACACCCTGGGAACCCAAAATGACTTCAACAAGCATCCTTGGGCATTACGGGAGTAACTACAACCCCAACAAGCACCAAAAAAAGGAATCCCTACTGCACATGCATTAGGAAACACAAAAATGACTTTCTAGCCTTTGAAGAATGAAGGAAATGCAAGAAAAATGTGAGGGAAGCTCCCATCTTGCTCACAAGGGCAAAAACGACCTCTTCAAACCCCAAACTCATGGCTCCTTTCTTCCCATTCACCCAACAACATAGAAAACAAATTCTGGGCATGGAGAAGTGAAGAAATAATAACAAATAGTGAGGGAGAGAGCTCAACAAGATTCAACTGTGTGAGAGATCCTAACGTGAATGGGAATGAGTGAGAAATGAAAGATGTGGGTGAATAATAGCTCAGGCATGCATTTCCAAGCATTTACTTGCCCCAAAAGTCAAAAGCACATTTTCCAAAAATGGGTGGCTTCCCAAATTCGAATTTGACCTCCATACCTTTCCCATCCCAAGGAAATAACTTCTTCAACCACTTCTAGATGACTGGGCACAAAAGAAAAAAAGGGTAATTGACAACTTTATGGGTTTTTTGTTAGAAATTTGGGTTTTCCCCATTGGCTCAAGGGTTTGATTATTCCCCCCTCCATATTCCTTGTGAAATCATGCCCCCATCTCTTCAATGTTGCGGCGCATATCTATTTGTGGTATTTTTATTAATTGCATAGTTACATGATGTCTCAAAACATATTGTGCCTGGCTAGCACATAAACTGTCGGCATAGATTTTAATTTCCGAAACATAAAACATTAAATCCATGGTGGGGCCTTTTCCTTGAGCTCTGCATCATGATTTATTAACGTTATTTACATCATATGCAATTTAATACCATGGGGTCAAAACCGGGGTGTTTCACCTTCCCCTTATGCCTCCCTTTATCTCACGCTTTGGTAGAGTCTATCACTAGGAGAGATTGGTTTTTGGTAGTCCGAAGGACTCCCATCTAGACCAACTTCTCTTTCTCCTATATTAAGGACTCGACAAAGCTATCAAGTGAGGGAATCTTCCAATTGGGAATGGAAGCTCTTCCAAAATGGAATATAGAGACAATACATAATACTCAGTACCTAGTTTGCTGAGTATGGAGAGCACATGTTGCTCATCCTTTCTTTCTATTTTGCACTATCTACATTGAAGTAAAAGATACTTGAATTTTGTAAAGAATTATTGTATGGTCTCAAAACTACTGAACTATAAGGCTATCAACTCATTCTCCAAAAAGTGTCCCTGAAGGTCATCTTGCTTTCCAAACAAGACTTCAAGCTTCTCCCAATATTATCTGGGAGTCCTCAAACTTCCAAGGTGAAAGAGGAGGTCTCTAAATATGTGAGTATATAGAAAGCCAAAAGGTTCATCTAAGTGGTTCATAAACTTTTTTTCCTTAGCTGGATGATGAGGTTCAGCCTCCCTTCCCATTATCATCCTAAGCAAGCCCTTGTTGCACAAGGAAACCTACATATCTTCCCTCCAATCAACATAATTGAAGGGTGTTAGGATTTGGGGTGTGGAAGGTTGAGAATCCATAATTCTCCTTCTAATTAGACAATATGTTCAATCAATATATGTAGCACCTGTAGAAATTCACTGCAAAAACAAAACCAATTCACACTATGTCAGAATCAAGCCTTCCCTCTCGACATGTACACTTTCTCAGGATCCATCATGCCCGTATCGCCACTCCGAATGAATTCAGAGGAAGCAGGGCACTCTTTGTGGGACTTCTATGGAAACCCAGCTGCTTCTTGTGTACAATGGAGAGTATCCATAGTTGAAGCTTTCTTGAGGAGGCTCTGATACCATGCTAGAATTAATATGCCATTGATATTGAAGCAATGAGTGCTATTAGATTCTTAATTATTTGCAGTGAAAAGGAATGGATAATACCCACTGAAAAAAACAAATCTCATAAGAAATAGACAATAATTGCTCAGTATAATTACAGTATAAACTTCATTAATCCCAACAGTATACAACAATGTTACATAAAGGAGAATCCAAATCAATATGAGAGATGAATTTGAATCTACCAACTCAAGACTGAATGTATAGCTAACTAGAAGTGTCTAAATCACTATCAGAGGTCACAAGCTAACTCCAGATGTCTAATTCAGTCTCTAAATCAGTTACAATCAGTCAAACTAGTCTAACTACAGTGGTAGGTGAGAAGTAGGTGAGAAGCGATGCCTTCCCACATGCAACCATGCATTATTGGCGCTAACTGAACTAGAGGATATCTAATTGAATATAACTGAAGAATAACTAAGCTTAACTAGTCACCAACTTCAAACAACTGAAGGAGGTTGGTTTCGACACTCCCAATGGCTCCTAAATTGTAGGGATTGGTCTAGGAGGCACATAAACTGATGCATGAAGGTCTAGTTAGTTGCAGTTAACCTCTATCTGTGTTCCCCACACTCTAGTGACTGGTACATGTGGCCCCATTAGGCCAAGTGGACCCAATGGTACTAGTGGACCCAACAATAACTAAATGACTCCAAAGTTAGGAAACTTTTTTGTAATAGACATTTTGGATAAGGGATGATTATAAATCCTAACATATGTGTGCAAGACCCACCAAATTATGGCACTTCGGTGTGCAATTTCCACTAGATCATAGAACTTATAAAAGTGCAAGCCAACAAAAGAACAAGAGGGATGGTTAGCTTGACCAAGAAGAAAGGAAGAAGGGGTGTCATCGACTTAGAGAAACCCCAACTTGTGGAAACATCATTTGAGCATGATCAATATAAATAAGTGAGAAATTGAAGTTTTTTCCTAATCTTGAAAGCACAAACGAAGTAATACACTGAAATCATAACCTTCAGGTTCAGATGAAATGCTCAGGGGAATCAATGACAGAATGAATTGAGCCAGTGTGTGAGAGAATTAGACATGCTGAAATACAAGTAGTCTCACATTCACACAGATATGCAAGGAGCAATTGTGCAGATTTATGCAAGGAGAATTTGTGGGGAGATCCCAAAGAGCATTTGAGCAAGGAGCATTTATACTGAAATATACCAAGAATGTTTGCATAAAAAAAGTTGGAAGTGTGAAGTTTAGTATATTTAGTAGTTTACATAAAACATAGAAAGTGTGAAGAACTATATGTCTAGCAGTTTGAGCAATACCATGAAAGGAAGCAGAGAACACATAGTCGTTTGGAGAGGTATTCATTAGTGATTTTTTATATGGGTGGTAGGAAGGGGCAAGGAGAGAATATTGTTGTCTTCCACATGTTGGTTCCTGATTGCACAAGTTGGTGCTTGCTGATATGTGTTGGTTCTCATAGGATGATTGGTGTCCTCACAGGTCGGTGCTTGTAAAACAACAAGTTAGTGCTTGCAATGGTTTGGTGATCATGTTTGATTGGTGTCCACAAAACCGGTGATTTGGTTCTCACATTTTTTTTGGAGATTAGTGTCTCCTAATATTACTTATAACAAGAAGATTATGTATATATAATATTTCATTATATATTATTTGCACATTTTTTTGTGTTAAATTGATTATGATACATGATTTTATATGTTAATAAAAGATTTCATGACATAAAAAGTGTTTGAAAGGATAAAAATCATAGGATAATAAGTCAACCCCCCCTTAGTATCACATGGGGTCCAACAATTGGTATAAGAGCTAGTTTCCTTTAGAAACAATCTAATCACTAGAAGGAATATCATCGTGAAATATAGATTTTTGCACACATATGGACTGATATGAAGGTATATCCACAAGTCGAGCACCATGTTTTGATGGGTCCAATTATGCATTATGGAGTATAAGAATGGAGGTTTTCTTACAGTCACTTGGAACTGATATTTGGATGGACGTTGTAAATGGTTACAAAGTTCAAGGTAATCCTCCAACTAGTGTTGTTGATAAGAAGCCTATATGAGTGCAATGCTAGATCCAAAAATGAAATACTAAGTGGTATCATATTTAGAATTTACAAAGGATATGTTGTGCATATTAATGAAAGAAATATGGGACATCTCTAGAGAATTTATAAAGTATATGTCATAGTGAAAAAGGAAAAATTACAAAATTACAAAGGTTAGTTTGAGAGACTAAGAATGAAGGAGGATGAGAACATTACATCCCATTTTTTGCATGTAGACGAAATTGTCAACACTCTCAGAGGTATTGGGGAAAAAATTCATGAGGAAGCACAGTGTATAGAAGGTGTTGAACTATTTTCCTATGAGATTTGACTCGAAAGTATCATTTCTGGAAGATAGAAAGGACCTTGACACAGTGACAATGGGTGACATCCATGGAGTAATTACTGCCTATGAATTGAGAATTGAAAAGGAAGATCCTACAAGAAGGGGAGAAACATTCAAGGCATCCAAGAAGACAAAAGGTAGAAAGAATGCTTCTGACGAGTATGATCTTGAAGAAGCTAACTTTGTGAAGAAAATTTAGAAAGGTCATGGAAAATACAAAGGTAAGCTTCCTTTCAAATGTTTTGAATGTGGTAAGATAGCCTATTTTTCCTCGAAATGTCCCTATAAAGAGAATAGAGATAGTGATGATGAGGAGGACCATGAAGAAAAGAAAAACATGTGCAGAGGAAGTTGAAATGAAAACGAAAGGTTTGGAAAACAAAGGAAAAGTCTATACTCCAAAGAGGATAGCAGTTCAACATATGAAGATGAAAGAAGCGATCATGAAAAATAAGTGCTCTTTCGGGTGGTAGAAGAAGAATGCTACAATGAAAACTATGAAGATGAAGCAAGCGCTGAAGTAGAATTTGAAGGATACCTTATAAGTGATTTAGAAGATTTGAAAAGATTAAGAAAGAAGAATAAGAATTTAAAGTAACAACTGCTAAAATATGAAGAACAAGTAGAAAAAGTCAAAACAAGACTAGAAGGGGATTTGGATGGAAAGTTAAAATAGAAAGAAAAAAATGCGAGGAACTGAAGAAGGAAATTATTTCCTTAAAAAAGGGACTACAAATGGTAAAAACTCACTTGGATTATCAACAAAAGGTTGGAAAAATCTCTAACATGTTGGATGAAATCATTAGTAATCAAATATCAAGTTTAGACAAGTCTAGGTTAGGATATGAATCAGACAACAATGGTAAGAATTCTAGTCCAATCACACCTACCCATGAAGCATGTACAAGGATATTTGTAGGTGTTTTTAAGAGTCCCGTCAAAGCGAAAGATGATAGAAAGAGTGACCAATAATCTTCCCATGTCAACAAAGGAGATACACAGTCTAGAAGACCTATCATTTCCAAGTACCAAACTATCTTTCTAGGGCATTGTTATTTTTTTTCATAATTTTGGTCATAAGTTTGCAAATTGCAAAGCATTGGTAATCACTGGTTTTGAGAAAATTAGAAGTTCTCTTAAGAATGCCAAAGATGAAAATATAAATAGAGAAACCAGGAAGATTAATAAAGTCAACAATCCTTTTAGCCTTTTTGAAATGGACATTGAATGTTATCAATGACACAATTTTGGTCATAAATCTCGAGACTGCAATAACAATTTAAAACCTGTGCACCAAGATGAATCCAAATGATACTTCTATAAGAAAGGACATACAAATATTTGGTAGAATAATACCGAAGAACAATGCGAAGAATAATATGAATTGGCCTTGCATCCCAAAGAACATAGTGGATGCTATAAACATATCATAGGAGATAAAGGAAGGTTCATTGATCTACAATGTGAAAAAGGAAGAGACATTTACTTTGGAGATGATGGTTCTACTAAGATATTAGGAAAATGTCTAGTAGGTATTGGAAATGAAAGAACTAAAGCATAAATGTCCTACTTTTTGAGAATATGAAGCATAACCTTCTAAGTGTCAGTCAAATGTGCGATAAAGGGAATATTGTTACTTTTGACTCCAAGAACTGTAAAATCGGGAAGGACTCTGGTAAATTGGTTTTAGGATTTATAATCCTCCCTTATCCAAACTATCTATTAGATTATATTAGCCTAACTTAGGACTCATTTAGTTATTATTGGGTCCACTAGTACCATTGGGTCCACTTGGCGTAATGGGGCTATATGTACCAGTCACTAGAGTGTGGGGATCACTGATAGAGTATAATTGGAATTGACCGCACTTGCATGTATTGGTTTAGGTGCCTCTTAGACCAATCCATACATTTTATGAGCCACTAGAAGTGGCAGGACCAATCTCTTTCAGTTGTTGGAAGTTGGTAACTAGTTAAGCTTAGTTATACTTCAATTACATTCAGTTAGATATCCTCCAGTTCAGTTAGTGCCAGTTATGTGTGGATGCATGTGGGAAGGCGCCAGTTCTCACCTACTTCTCACCTACCACTGCAATTAGACTGGTTTGATTGATTGTAACTGATTGAGAGAATGGATTAGACATCTGGAGTTATCCAGGTGAACTCCGATATATATTTTGACACTTCTAGTTAGACATGCAGTCATATTGAGTTGGTAGATTCAAATTCATCTCTCATTATTCAAATTCTCCTTTATGTAGCACCATTGTATACTGCTGGGATGTAATGAAGTTTAAACTGTAATTATCTGAGCAAAACTTATCTGTTTCCTGTGAGATTTGATTTGTTCAGTGTGTATTATGCATTCCTTTTCACTGTATAATTAAGAATCTGATTGCACTCATTACTCTAAAGATATAATGGAACAATAATTCTAATATGGTATCAGATCCATATTAGGCAAGCTTCAAGTCTATCTATTTTCCATTGTACACCAGAAGCAGTCGGGTTTCCACATAAGTCTCGAGATATTGCCTTGCTTCCTCTGAATTTATTCAGTGGTAGTGCAGGCATGATGAACCCTGAAAAAGTGTACATGTTGATAGGGAAGGATTTATTCTAACATAGTGCGAATGGTCTTGGTTTTGAAGTGAAATTTTACAAGTGCTACGTAGCTTGATTGAAGATATTGTCTAATCAAGAGGAGAATTATGTATTCTCAACCTTTCACACCTCAAATCCTAACACCCTTCAATTATGTTGATTGGAGGGCAAATATGCAATTTTCCTTGCACAAAAAGGGATTCTCGAGGATAATGCTTGGAAGGGAGGCTGATTCCCATCATCCACCTAAGAAAAACAAGTTTATAAACCACTTAGATGAAGATTTTGGTTATCTATGTACTCATGTATCCAGAGACCTCCTATTTCACCTTGAAGGTTTGAGGACTCCCAAAGAAGCTTGGGAGAAGATTGAAGTCTTTTTTGGCAAGCAAGATGAGCTTCAGGGACACATTTTGGAGAATGAGTTGATAGCCTTACATCCCAGCAATTTCGACACCATACATCAATTCTTTACAAAATTCAAGTCTCTTTCACTTCAATGCAGACAATCCAGAATAGAAATAAAGGAGGAGAAACATGTGCTCTCCATACTCAAAAAACTAGGTACTGAGTATTATGTATTTGTCTCTATATTCCATTCTCGAAGAGCTTCCATTCCCAATTGGAAGATACCCTCACTGATTCCTTTGTTGAGTCCTTAATACAGGAGCAAGAGAAGTTGGTCTAGATGGGAGTAATCCAGACTTCCAAAAACCATGCTCTCCTAGTGACAGACTCAAACAAAGCACAAGATAAAGGGAGACCTAAGGAATGTGATTCGAAGCATAAAGAGAACCAAAATAATTCTGAAGGAGCTTCAGGCTCCAAGAAGAAGAAAAATTTTGAAAAGAAGATGTGCCCTATTGTATGAGGGGTTTTCATCAAGAAGAATCTTGCATGAAGAAGCAATTCAACCAGTTGAATTCCCTCCTCAAGCACAATAACATTGCTCTTCCACAAAGAGCAAAGAATCCTAATGATGGACCACAGATAGAAGATGATGAAAGGTTCCATGCCTTAAAGGCTATCCTTACTCAGTAGAAAACATACTTGATTGATTCTGGATCATCCAACAACATGGTTGCATCCAAATAATCTTTCTCTACCCTCACACTATAAAAAGGGCCTAATATTCACATGGGAGATGACTTCCAAATTCTAGCAGCATGAATAGGTTAAGCTAAAATCCAACATGGTGAGTGCAAAAATGTTCTCTATGTGCCCTCCCTTGCATCTAATTTGTTGTCTATTTATCAAATGACGCATGCAGTCTCTCCCAAGAAAGTTACATTTGACTCAAATTCAGTTGAGATCACAGAAAAAGCTACTGGAAAACTCATAGCGAAAGGTATTCCAAATCATTCTACTAAAGCTTATGAGTTCTCACATTTTTTTCCTTTCTCACCTCCTACAACTTTATTGACTCATGCTAACAACACCAGTAAGATTTGGAATGAGATATTTTCACATCTCAATTTCAAATATCTCCAACAACTCAACAATGAAAAAATGGTTGAAGGTATGCCTCTCATCCAAACTTTCAATGGAGTATGTTCTGGTTGCTTGGTAGGTAAGTATTTAGAGAAGAGGTGTGAAGTTGGGAAGGAAAATAGAGCTTCCTCTATACTTGATTTGATACATAGTGATGTAGCTAGACCAATGCCCACAACATCCATGAATGGTTGAAAGTATTTCCTCACCTTTATTGATGATTGTTCTATGTGCTGCTAGATCTAATTTATGAAACATAAATCAAAGTTTTTGATATTTTTAAAGTTTTTAAAGCTATGGTTGAGAATAGTTTCAGTAAAAATATCAAGTTCATAAGGTATGATAAAGGAGGAGAGTACATCAAAAGATATTTTCAGTATTATTGTGAATCATAGAGGATTCAAATGGAACACTTAGTTCCATACACACCACAGCATAATGGTGTGGCTAAGAGGAAGCACAGATCACTGAAGGAGATGGAAACATGTCTTCTCCATGCCAAGAATCTCCCTCCTTCTCTTTGGGCAGAAGCTACAAACTATGCTTCATATTTGTAGAATAGAGTGCCTCATAAATCAGTGGTTGGAGCCACTCCATTCAAAGCACTACATGTGCATAATCCCAATTTCTCTCATTTGAGAGTTTTTGGTTCCAAATCTTGGTTCAAAATACCCATTGACAAGAGGAAGGCCTTCCAAGCCGAAACCAGTGAATGCATTCTACTGGGATATGTAGAATATGAAAAAGCATACAAGTTGATGGAGGTTGCAACTAAGAAATGCTTCATTGAGCAGAGTGTTCAGTTTGAAGAAGACCAGTTGTGTGATGGACCACCATATGAAGCACAAGAAGGTATAACCACTCTTCCACTACGTTTTGATGATGATGATTTGTTACATGTTCCAGATTCATATGAAGAGGATCAAGAATAACATGATCATTTTATTGAGACTGAAACTCATGAGATTCTTGATCCAGGTCCAGTATCCATTTTAAACCGAAGGCCTAATCCTAGATGGGCTCAAAATATCATTAAAGCAGTTCGGGACGGTACTAGGAATCCAGAAGACAGAAGGAGAACTAGGTACCAGTATCAGAATGAGCATGTGGCTCTTTCCCTCATAGATTCGCTCCCTACAGAGTGGTGCAGGAAAATTCTAGGAAATTTCTACATGATGATAGTGAATGATCAACCACTTGGCCCACAGAATAAGAAAAATGATTATTCTCCACCTCGTCCATCTAGAAGAAACAAACAGGTTGATCAGTTCAGAAGGACATTGAGAGGTTCACATGCACAAATTTAGGATGCTACTGCATAGAAGAACCACACTGTTGCATAGTGCTGCAAATTGCAGCAGAGTTTTTTGACAAGTTATTTTTCTAAGGAGGAAGCTTCTTTCTTCTAAATATAGCTTGTGTTTTCCTGTTCTTGCTTATTTTGAGGGGGGTTTTTTCCCATGAGGTTTTCCCCTATTTCCTCAATTTATTAAGTAACATTTTTATCTTTTATATTGTATAGGGGTGACTTTTGGCCTTGTTCCCAAGGCCCGTAGTTGTCCAAGTTAGGATTTTGGGGGGGTGTTAGGATTTATAATCCGCCCTTGTCCAATGTTCTATTAGATTATATTAGCATAACTTAGGAGTCATTTATTTATTATTGGTTCCACTTGTACCATTGGTTCCACTTGGCCTAATGGGGCCACATGTACCCATCATTAGAGTGTGGGGAACACTGATAGAGGATAAATGGAATTGAATTCACTTGCATGCATTAGTTTAGGCACCTCCTAGGCCAATCCCTACATTTTAGGAGCCATTGGGAGTGTCGACACCAACCTCCTTCAGTTGTTGGAAGTTGGTAACTATTTAAGCTTAATTATGCTTCAATTACATTAAGTTAGATATCGTCCAGTTCAGTTAGCACCAGTTATGCATGGCTGCATTTGGGAAGGCACCAGTTCTCACCTACGTCTCACCTACCACTACAGTTAGACTGGTTTGATTGATTGTAACTGATTGAAAAATTGGATTAGACATATGGAGTTATCCAGTTGAACTTTGATAGTGATTTAGACACTTCTAGTTAGCCATGCAGTTAGATTGAGTTGGTAGATTCGAATTCATGTCTCATGATTCAAATTCTCCTTTATGTATTACCATTGTATACTACTGGGATGTAATGAGGTTTATACTATAATTATCTGAGCAATACTTATCTGTTTATTGTGAGATTTGATTTGTTCAGGGTGTATTATTCATTCCTTTTCACTACATAAGAATTAAGAATCTAATTGCAGTCGCTCTGAAGATCTAATGGCACAATAATTCTAATAATTGGTAGCAAAAACATCAAGGACCCTAAATAATGTGTACATCTTGGATAAGAAAGAATAACACAAATTTTGTATGGGGAAAATAGATGAATGATGGCTCTAGAATAGAAGGATGGGCCATATAAATTTTGATAACATGATAAATATTAGAAAAAATAAAGTTGTAAGGGACATTCAGAAACTTATAAATCCCTTAAATTCAATCTACAAGCATTACCTACATGGAAAACAAACTAGACTTAGTTTCAAAACTAAATAACACTCTATAACAAAACCATTGGAATTGGTTCATACTGATCTCCGTGGGCCAATGAGAACTAAAGGTTTAAATGATGAATTATACTTCATTTTATTTATTGATGATTATACAAGAATGACATGGGTTTCCTTAAGAAAAAATGAGAGGCTTTTGATACATTTAAAGTCTTCAAAGAACTGGTTGAGAATGAAACTGGTATCAAAATTAAGTGTCTGAGATCAAATGATGGAGGAGAATATACATCAAATGAGTTTGAAGCGTTCTATGAGGAACATGGAATCAAGAGGAAACTCTCAACTGCTAGAACTCCACAATAGAATGAGGTAGCATAACGAAAGAATCAGACTCTCCAAGAAATGGAAAGAACAACATTGAATGAATCCAAATTATCAAATGTCTTTTGGACCCAAGCCATCCATACTGTTATCCATATCTTGAACAAAGGACAAATTAGAGTTGATAGTTATATGACTCCCTATGAACTTTGGAAATGCATACCAACAATAATTAAACATTCCAAATTATTTAGGAGCAAATGCTATATTAAAAGGAATGATGGAAATTTAGAAAATTTTGATTCTAGGACTGATGAAGGATTATTTATCGGATACTCTTCAAGAATTAAGTATTATAGATGCCATAATTTGAAGCATAACAAATTGGTGGAAATACCAGATGAGATAGAAGATGAAGCAATCACTTTCACATTACCAATATATATGGACGAGGATGATGAACCAACTATTTACCAATAAGGAGAAGAGTTATAAGAGGAAGGGAAACAAGAAGAACCACAAGAAGAATCACAATAAATTGGATAAGGAATTGAATGAAAGGATACAAAGACACCTTCCAGAAGTGTTAAAATAAATCACCCTGATTATCTTATCATTAGAAATAAGGATGATGGATTGGAAACCAAAAGCAGAAAATATCTAAAAACATATGATGAAGAAGCACATGTTTCTTTATTATCACAAACAAATCCTACCGGTTTTGAAGAATCTAAGACGAGTGAACCCTAGGTAAATGCTAAGACAAAAGAAATGAATCATATCATGAAACATAAAACATGGGAACTTGTTCCAAGACCTAAAGATAAGAATGCCATCGGAACCAAGTAGGTTTTCAAAAACACATTGAATGAGGAGGGACAAGTAATTAGAAACAAAGCAATATTGGTGTGAAACAGATATGCGCAAGTTGAAGGGATAGACTGTGATGAGACTTTTTTCCCCATTTCCAGAATAGAAGCTAATAGAATGTTCCAAGCATATGCATGCTCCAAAGACATCAAAGTGTGCTAGATGGACTTAAAATCAACCTTTATAAATGAATATTTGAAAGAATAAGTCTACATCGAACAACCTGAAGGGGTTCAATTATCAGAAAATAAAGACTGTCTACACACTAAAAAAGGCCTTGTATGGGATATAACAAGATCATAGAGCCTAGTATTAAAGGTTAGACAACTACCTTCGACAACAAGGATTTTGAAGAGGAGGATATGATAGTAATTTGTATATAAATATTGATCAGGAGAATATGATTATTGTTCGAGTTTATGTTAATGACATCATCTTTGGTAGCAATGATGATAACCTAAGTTAAAAAAAATGCAGCTAAAATTAAGAATGAGTTTTAAATGTCTCTGTTAGGAGAATTGCATTTCTTCTTGGGACTGCAAATCTCCCAATTCATAAAAGGAATATTGATTTCTCAGACCAAATATGTAAAGGAAATGTTAACAAATTTTAACATGGAAGATTACAAAGTTGTGTGTACTCTCATGATAAATGGTTACAAGCTAAGAAAATAATATGATGCTAAGGAAGTAGATAAAAATATCTATAGGTAAATGATTGGTAACTTATTGTATTTAACTTCAAGACCATATATTATGCAATCTATGGGACTAGTTTCTAGATTTCAAGAATCCTCTAAAGTGAAACATGTCCAAGCTATCAAAAGAATATTCATATATCTAAAAGGAACTTTAGATTTTGTCCTATGGTATCCACAAAATGAGGACTTGACTATGGTATCATATGTGGATGCAGACTAGGAAAGAAACATTAATGATAGAAGGACTACATGGATAATGAAATTTTTCCTGGGAAAATGCTTAGTATCTTAGTTGAGTTAAAAACAATCTTCCATATTGCTATCAACAACAAAATCAGAAGACATCATAGCAGTAGCTTGTTGTGCTCAATTTCTCTGGATGAAGCAAACCTTGAAGGATATTCACAAGGAAATTTGATTATCCTATATTGATATTATGTGACAACACAAGCGCGATCAATATTTCCAAGAACCCTGTGATGCACTCAAAGACAACACATTCCTGTCAAGTATAATTTCTTAAGAGAACAAGTTGTTGAAAATACTGTCAAGTTGGAATATATTGATACTAAGGAGAATATCACAAATATATTCACAAATCCTCTTCCAAGGAGTGTCTTTGAATAACTTAGACATAAATTAGGAGTAATTCCTAGTCCTCATAAATATTTCAAGAATTGCTCAAAGGAGAAGCAACCGACACAGTAAACCAACACAAGACCTGAACATAAACATAACTGCAAGGGGACAAACTGTAGCTACATAGGGGGTTTATGGTATATGCACAAGGATAGAACTGAAGATGTTATGAAGCAAGAGGAATTCATAAGAAGAAAACAAAGTATCACATCACACTAACATAGGGGGATGATAAAAATTTGTAGATAATTGAAAATTCCATTGCCATTGATGTCAAAGGGGGTGGAAGAAACAAGCAAATATGCAGAAAAAATTGTGTAATACAATAATTCAATAAAAATATAGCACTAAAAATGGTTCAACTTTACTTGGTGTTGACATCAATGCCAAAGATGGAATTTGTTCAGCTATGTGTTGTCATTGATGTCAAAGAGATTGTTGTACTTGGTAATGGAATTGAAGTGTTAGTGCCAATTTGAAGAGTTATATAGAAAATATGTGCACAATGGTAGTTTGAAGAAGTATATAAAGAATATATGCGCAAGACCCACCAAATTATGGCACTCTAGTGTGAAAAATCCACTAGATTGTGAAAATTCTAACAGTGCACGCAAAAAAAAGAACAAGAGGGGTGGTTAGCTTGACCAAGAAGAAAGGAATAAGGGGTGTCACTGACTTAGAGAAATCCCAACTTGTGGAAACATCATTTGAGAAAGATTAGTATCAAAAAGTGAGAGATTGAATTGTTTCGGTAATCTTGAAAGAGCATATGAAGTAATAAACTGCGATCACAAGATTTGGGGTTATATGAAATTCTCAGGGGAATCAATGGGAGAATGAATCGAACCATTGTTCAAGAGAATCATACATACTAAAATACAAGGAGTAGTCTCCCATTTACATAGATATGCAACGATCAATTTCACAGATCTATGTGAGGAGAATTTGCAAGGAGATACCAAATATAATTTGAGAAAGGAGCATTTGTACTAAAAAATACGAGGAATGTTTGCATAAAGAAAGTTGGAAGTGTAAAGTTCAGTATATTTAGCAGTTTTTGCAAAAAAGAGAAAGTGTGAAGAATTGTATGTTTGGCAGTTTGTGCAGTATAGAGAAAGAAGAGTAGAGAATTCAGATTTGATTGGCGAGGTATTTTCATAGCCAAATTTGACACTTCTCTGTCCATGACGAAACTTACATGTTTGGTCACATGATGACATTTTCATGATGACACTTCATGAGCTTATTGTAGCTCACCCAAAGGACATTTAATGGAAGGAAGAACTATATTTGGGACCTTTGATGGATGCACTTACCTCTTTCTTGGTTCATTGGATACTTAGGAAGATGATGAACAAGTTTCCACAGCAAATCACCTCTTGGAAACCCCTAGAAAAGCCCTAAAAATGACATTGTTTCCCAAAAACGCCCCTTGCACATGGAACACTAGTGTTTTTTACTTTGCACATGCTTGTTGCTAGTGTTCCACTAGCATGTATCTCAAAAAATGCCCAAAAACATTAAAAAAATATTGAAATTGAATGGTTTGTGTTAGGATTATTATTAATTTTCCTTTTGACCACACCGTCTAATTGTCTATTTTCCTATATTAAGAGGTTTTCATCACTCCACTAGTGCACGAGGGACACACCTAGGGGACATATGCCACTTACTGCACCTAATTGCATGAGTTTATGTGCACTAGGGACCAATCCCTATAATCTAGGAACCCATTCTAAGTGCCACCGACAGTCTCCTTCAATTGACCTTGGTAGGTAATCAATTATGTTCATTTATTCTCTAGTTACCATTAGTTAGATCACAATTAGTTATCCTAGAGCTAGTTTGCATTATTAAAGGGAGTGTCTGAGCCTTTGTTCACCTACTCTCATTAGTTAACTAATTGTAGACTAAGTTAGTTATCCGGAGTTGCATTAGTGAGCTCCAGTGGTGATTTTTCCCACAGTGGATTAGCTTTGGGGTTAGTCCGAGTTGGTATATTCGAATCCTATATTAGGAATTTGAATTATCACATATTTATAACCATTGTATTACATATTAATTATTGATTCATGAATATACTCATATTATTCCAATTTTGTCTCCATGTGTGTGCAATTTTTCCATGAGTAATTGATCATTCTATGCTAAATTCTTCTCTCTCTTCCACATCCTTCTCTTCTCATTTGAATTCATGCAGGATGATGATCCTATGCTTCATTGAATTTAACATGTGATATATTCCAATTACTACACCTGATTGCATGAGTTTAAGCACCCCAGGTACCAAACCCTATAATTTAGGAACCCACTCTGAGTGCCACCAACAGTATCCTTTAGTTGAACTTGGTAGTGTTAGAATAATCAAACCCATAGTATTACCCACTTAGACATTAATTCATTTATTTTTGTCTTATTTGCCTAGTTCATGAGTCCCACCATGTGCAAGTTGCTAATTGCCTATCCATAGAGGTAAAACTTGCCATATTTGACTCATGTAGTGCTTGGGAAAGCCTTAGGAATCAAATCTACTTTATTCCTGGCCTCCTAGGTGCCCTTCTGCTTTTTCTGCTTTATTGCCTGCTTTTTCAGTGTTTTAAGGCACATAGGAAAGCAAGACTAGGTGAGGTGAACTTGTTTTTTGCCCCTTTCATCCTCCACTCTTTCTTCCATGAAAAAGCATGTATGAGCTGCCATTCCATCACTCATTATCTTGCCCATGCGCCCTTGCCAATTCGTGAGCCTCATGATAGATTTGGGATCAGCTTTTTACACCTATGGGGGATTTGCCTATTTTGGGTA